>NC_069428.1:27414748-27432698 GCF_026875155.1 Cherax quadricarinatus | reverse complement strand
CCACTCCCACCACCATACCCCACACCACCAAAAACCCCCACTCCACCACCATACACCATACCACCACCATACACCACTACCCCACCATACCCACTACCCAAACCCCAACCCCACCATTAAACCCCACTACCACCCATACACACTCCCAAAACCCCATCCCATACCCCCCAACACCACTCACTTTTTCTTCGAAATTGGTCATCCTGGTTATTTAACTATTGTAAGAGAATAGTTCATCACTTAATATTATAGCGCGAAAGTCCCCGTTTATAGCTAAAACAGGACTTTCGGCGTTATATTATTATCTTTTTAATATATGAAAAATACCATGGTATTATTCGCTATTTTGTTATCACTATTTTGTTGTTTTTCGCTATTTTGTTATTATACCTATGTTATTATTTATTCACTATTATTTATTATTATTGTTAGGTAGGTTTTTCTTGTGTATTTTAGAGTTTACGTCTCAGAAACATCCGGGGTAATTGTTCAATTGTTTATATCCAGCTGGCTGACGTTTGGGTCGGGTGATCCAACCTGACGACGGGTCAACAGACTGGCAAGTAGTCGTCTGTCCCTGCTCTAGCCCTGACAACTGATCGTATATTGGCTCTTACGGTGTACAGTTTGAATGGTTTTGAGAATTGGACTCTAGAGCTGACTCAGTTTGTTCCTCATTGCTTTGAAAGACTCTTTTGATATTTATATTCTTGGTCATTTCAGTATCCATAGATATTTTTGGGCCCAGATTTCAAAGGTTTGTAAATCTTTACCTTTGGTATTTGAGCTACAGTCTTGTTAAGACAAAGACGTAAATGTTAATGAAGACTTAATTACGGGAAGAATAATTAAACTTCCTTATTAATGTGACATTTTTCCCTGATTTGGAACTAAATGTATATGTTAAATTTATTGTACAAAGTATTAAGTTAAATTAACTACAAAGAGAAGATAAAGTATTGTATTTTAAATACTTTAATAAATTTGAATATTATTCTATGAGTTTCCCAGTTGAATTATTTCCCCTAGACTCTAAAAAACCTTTAAATAACTCGGATCCAAAAATCTTGTTGCATAAAGAAATAAATTTGGGAAAGTCTTTCATTCTGAAGTTCTTTAAAAAATTCTTATTTGCAACAACCACCCCCCTCAAGGAAGGTTCCTTGATGTTGGTGAGGGGCTCTTGATTTAGGGAATTGGATCTGCGCTCCAGTTCCCCGAATTAAGCCTGAATGCCTTCCACATCCCCCCCCCAGGCGCTGTATAACCCTCCGGGGTTTTGCACTTCCCCCTTGATTATAATAATAATGCATAACCACCACCATACACCCCTACAACCACCCCATACACCCCTACAACCACCATAAAACCCCTACAACCACTCTACACTACTACCACCACCCTACACTACTACCACCAAACCCCACACTACTACCACCACCCTACACTACTACCCCCACCCTACACTACTCCCCCACCTACACTACTACACCACCCTTTCACCACTACCACCACCCTACACCACTACCACCACCCTAACACCACCACCACCCTACACCACTACCACACCCTACACCACTACCACCACTATACACCACTACCACCACTACCCCAAGCATCAAAACCCCCCGACACGCCCCACAAGGTCACGTGCTCTCCCTGATTACGCTTCAATCCTTCCCCACTCCCTTCCCACCCCTCCCTCCCCCCAGCCAGGCGCTGGTAGTCATACTTAGCTTAGTATCACATCCCTCGCTCCTCCCACCACTACTGGTTTTATTCTTTTTCTCACGACTCTCTTATATTCCCCATTTTACGCCCTCAACACTTCCTCTCACATCCCCTTTCTCTCCGTCTCTCCCTCCCCGCCCCGTTTCCCTTCACCCCTAATAAAGTTCTCGTCAAGAGGGGTTTCTTGTTTTTTGAGAAAAAAAATCCGTCCGTGTAATGGACTTTTAAAAGGTATGTAAAAAAAATTTTTCCTGTCAAGCAACCCTTATCAAAATTTTGAATAACCTTAACCGCGTCAAAATTTTAAAGAAATTATGATAATAGCATGCCCATCACTATGCCCATCACTCTGCCCATCACTATGCCCCAGGCTCACGCCCGTCCAAGTTCTTAGTGAAAAAGAATACCACCACGATATGCCTTGTTATACACAAATAACCCGGACATAAGTGAAAGATACTTATGACGACGTTTCGGTCTGACTCGGACCATTAACTGTGTGATTAGTTAATAATAATATCTTTATTTACTACCAGTACATGTACAGGGTATAAAGTCCTAGATGACATCAATGACATACTACTATATAGAAAGACACTTGTTATGCTGAACACTTCGGGTAAATTAATTTCGTCCCCAGGATGCGACACATACCCGTCGACTAACACCCAGGTACCTATTTTACTGATACGTCGAAACGCAGTTATATGTTTCTCTCTGTTGTGTGCGGGTTATTTGTGTATTGTTCCAGTCACGGTATTGTGACTTTTACTTCTTGTCTCAAATATCTTAGGCAGACAGAGTCTGGACACAAGACTCACCAGACAGTCATTAATAAGAACGTAACTCCACGAAGCAATTACTGAACCATTACGACACAGTCCTGGATGCAGTGAAAGAACCAAAACACCGGTATAGTGTACACAGATTTTGCAAAAATCTGTGTACGAATAGGTAAAACTGGTCAATCATCAAGAACTCATTTAAAATTAAATCCTTTCTAAAATTTTCTCGTGAACGTTCAGATATCTTTTTTCTATGTTCATGTAAAAAATTAATAGTTTTGTACCAAAAGAACCTTAGAAAACTTACATAACCTTATCACAACAAACTCAATTTAATTTAGCCTAATCCAACTAAATATATTTTAGTTAAGTTTATAATAATTTAATAAGCAAACAATGAAATAAATTTTTTTCGTTAGGTTCAGAATATTTGCTAAATTACGGCATACACAAATTTTCGCTTCCTTATTCGGCAAGAAAAGGGTTGCTATTTTAGCAAAAATCGCAAGTTTTACCTATTCGGCACCACATGTATATATTACACAAATATTACTGTCAGCATAGTTGCTGATCCCCTTCATGTGTTGTATAGCTTATCTGAGTATCATAGTACTATCCATATGTTTTATATACATGACCCCTTTTGCTAGGCCTAGGGACTAGTTTGTGTGACGTCACGTGATGAACATGTGTGTGTGTGTGTGTGAGTACCTCTGAAACTTCCTCAGTCCACGGATAGGTCTACAACAGGCAACTAGGCAGGCTGGGCCTCCCTTAGTCTGACAATATATAGTGTTACCATCCACAAGTGTGTTTATCTTCAACCATCATGTCTCCTTTCGAACTCCCACGACATTACATTGTTGACACAAGAAGAATAACTGGAAAAGTACGGAGATGGATATTTCATTTTCTAACGAATCAGCAGTGTGAAGCAGTGTCTGCCTCACAACACAGTACTCGAGGCAGTGTGAAGCAGTGTCTGCCTCACAACACAGTACTCGAGGCAGTGTGAAGCAGTGTCTGCCTCAAACCCAGTACTCGAGCAGTGTAAAGCAGTGTCTGCCTCACCGCACAGTACTCGAGGCAGTGTGAAGCAGTGTCTGCCTCACCGCACAGTACTCGAGGCAGTGTGAAGCAGTGTCTGCCTCACCTCACAGTACTCGAGGCAGTGTGAAGAAGTGTCTGCCTCGCGCACAGTACTCGAGGCAGTGTGAAGCAGTGTCTGCCTCACCTCACAGTACTCGAGGCAGTGTAAAGCGGGTTGTCTGCCTCACCGACAGTACTCGAGGCAGTGTAAAGCAGTGTCTGCCTCACCGCACAGTACTCGATGCAGTGTGAAGCGTTGTCTGCCTCACCGCACAGTACTCGAGGCAGTGTGAAGCAGTGTCTGCCTCACGGCACAGTACTCGAGGCAGTGGTGAAGCAGTGTCTGCCTCACCGCACAGTACTCGAGGCAGTGTAAAGCAGTGTCTGCCTCACCGCACAGTACTCGATACAGTGTGAAGCAGTGTCTGCCTCACCGCACAGTACTCGAGGCAGTGTGAAGCAGTGTCTGCCTCACGGCACAGTACTCGAGGCAGTGTGAAGCAGTGTCTGCCTCACCGCACAGTACTCGATGCAGTGTGAAGCAGTGTCTGCCTCACCGCACAGTACTCGAGGCAGTGTAAAGCAGTGTCTGCTCACCGCACAGTACTCGATGCAGTGTGAAGCAGTGTCTGCCTCACCGCACAGTACTCGAGGCAGTGTGAAGCAGTGTCTGCCTCACCGCACAGTACTCGAGGCAGTGTGAAGCAGTGTCTGCCTCACGGCACAGTACTCGAGGCAGTGTGAAGCAGTGTCTGCCTCACCGCACAGTACTCGATGCAGTGTGAAGCAGTGTCTGCCTCACCGCACAGTACTCGAGGCAGTGTGAAGCAGTGTCTGCCTCACCGCACAGTACTCGAGGCAGTGTGAAGCAGTGTCTGCCTCACGGCACAGTACTCGAGGCAGTGTGAAGCAGTGTCTGCCTCACGGCACAGTACTCGAGGCAGTGTGAAGCAGTGTCTGCCTCACCGCACAGTACTCAACCACAATTCTGTTTGTGATCGTCATATTCGGTGGCTCATCGGAGGGTCCCCTGACACGCCATATGATGATTCAGTTCCCCACCGGAGTGAGAACCACCATAACACTACCAATGGCAGCTACGTCATATAACCATCATCCTGCATCTCAAACGCTGAGTTTGAAAATATAACTGTGAAGGTATTATTCTTAAGGAAATATTCCCGTGACAAGCAGTGGAAGAGAAACGAAAAAGAAGACGAAGAAACAACACAAAGAATATCAGGAAGAACAGCAATATCAGGAAGAACATGAAGCAGAGCACCTAGCTAGGTGTCATGTGTTGAGCCAGCTGGCGTGGCGAGCACTGGCAGATGTCTGCTCTAGTAACTGTAATACTTGAGTTATAGTTGAGGGAAGGCGCCTGCCACCCTCACTACGCTCCTCTCAGGACACAAGCAGCGGCTGGTTGCCAACTATTAGTCATAACCATGTCTCCTTCGTTGCCAGACGTTGCCTACACGTTTATGTAGTATGGTTATTGGAATTAAGTACAGTATATGCGTATAAATTAAAGTTAGGTTGGGTTTGCCTAACTCTCCGGAAGAATAATTTAATTAAGGTTAAGTTAGTTTAGGTCTCTGAAGAGGGGACTTTCCAGCGGTTTCCTAATTTTCTTATTCTTTTTCCCCTTGTTGATTCCCATTATATATGAAGGGAGGGTGTTGAAGTCTTGGTCTCCATATACTTAAGAAGTTATAATTACCACTTAAATGGACTACATCAACTTAGGTGTCACTCGGTCTCACCCACGAGCAATAACACGTTTCATCACTGGATAGGTACACTTACTGCCAAGCATTGGACAGGTACACTTACTGCCAAGCATTGGACAGGTACACTTACTGCCAATCACTGGATAGGTACACTTACTGCCAATTACTGGATAGGTACACTTACTGCCAATCACTGGATAGGTACACTTACTGCCAATCACTGGATAGGTACACTTACTGCCAATCACTGGATAGGTACACTTACTGCCAAGCACTGGACAGGTACACTTATTGCCAATTACTGGACAGGTACATTTACTGCCAATCACTGGATAGGTACACTTATTGCCAATTACTGGATAGGTACATTTACTGCCAATCACTGGATAGGTACACTTACTGCCAATCACTGGACAGGTACACTTATTGCCAATCACTGGATAGGTACACTTACTGCCAATCACTGGATAGGTACACTTACTGCCAATCACTGGATAGGTACACTTACTGCCAAGCACTGGACAGGTACACTTATTGCCAATCACTGGATAGGTACACTTACTGCCAAGCACTGGACAGGTACACTTATTGCCAATCACTGGATAGGTACACTTATTGCCAATCACTGGATAGGTACACTTACTGCCAATCACTAGACATATACACTTACTGCCAGTCAGAAAACACTGACCCACACTGACATATAATTCGTAATTTTACTGAGGAATGGCCAACTGCAGAAACTTAGGTCTATCTAGTTTACACAGACTAGCTAAGTGCGGCTTAGTATAACGCACTAGTCTAACTGCGACAATAGTAAATTACTAGAAACTTGTTCAGGGATGCTCAGGTCAGGCTCTCAAGACCGCTGTACCACACAGCTTAAAAAATCAGTCTTTGACAAATCTCACAGAGCTCAGAATTCAGCCCCTACATCCAGTTTCCCTGACTGCAGCCTGCAGCAAGTCTACACACAGTCCCCCTGACATGCAGCCTGCAGCAAGTCTACACACAGTCCCCCTGACATGCAGCCTGCAGCAGGTCTACACACAGTCCCCCTGACAAGCAGCCTGCAGCAGGTCTACACACAGTCCCCTTGACATGCAGCCTGCAGCAAGTCTACACACAGTCCCCCTGACATGCAGCCTGCAGCAGGTCTACACACAGTCCCCCTGACATGCAGCAAGTCTACACACAGTCCCCCTGACATGCAGCCTGCAGCAGGTCTACACACAGTCCCCTTGACATGCAGCCTGCAGCAGGTTTACACACAGTCCCCCTGACAAGCAGCCTGCAGCAGGTCTACACACAGTCTCCCTAACATGCAGCCTGCAGCAGGTCTACACAATCCCCTTGACATGCAGCAGGTCTACACACAGTCCCCCTAACATGCAGCCTGCAGCAGGTCTACACACAGTCCCCCTGACATGCAGCCTGCAGCAGGTCTGCACACAGTCACCCCTGACATATAGCCTGCAGCAGGTCTACACACAGTCCCCCTGACATGCAGCCTGCAGCAGGTCTACACACAGTCCCCTTAACATGCAGCGTGCAGCAGGTCTACACACAGTCCCCCTGACATGCAGCCTGCAGCAGGTCTACACACAGTCCCCCTAACATGCAGCCTGCAGCAGGTCTACACACAGTCCCCTTGACATGCAGCCTGCAGCAGGTCTACACACAGTCCCCCTGACAAGCAGCCTGCAGCAGGTCTACACACAGTCTCCCTAACATGCAGCCTGCAGCAGGTCTACACAATCCCCTTGACATGCAGCAAGTCTACACACAGTCCCCCGAACATGCAGCCTGCAGCAGGTCTACACACAGTCCCCTGACATGCAGCCTGCAGCAGGTTCTGCACACAGTCACCCCTGACATATAGCCTGCAGCAGGTCTTACACACAGTCCCTGACATGCAGCCTGCAGCAGGTCTACACCAGTCCCCTTAACATGCAGCGTGCAGCAGGTCTACACACAGTCCCCTGACATGCAGCCTGCAGCAGGTTTTACACACAGTCCCCCTAACATGCAGCCTGCAGCAGGTCTACACACAGTCCCCTAACATGCAGCCTGCAGCAGGTCTATACACAGTCCCCCTGACATGCAGCCTGCAGCAGGTCTACACACAGTCCCCCTAACATGCAGCCTGCAGCAGGTCTACACAGTCCCCCTAACATGCAGCCTGCAGCAGGTCTACACGCAGTCCCCCTAACATGCAGCCTGCAGCAGGTCTACACACAGTCCCCTGACATGCAGCCTGCAGCATGTCTACACACAGTCCCCCTGACATGCAGCCTGCAGCAGGTCTACACACAGTCCCCCTGACATGCAGCCTGCAGCAGGTCTACACACAGTCCCCCTGACATGCAGCCTGCAGCAGGTCTACACACAGTCCCCCTGACATGCAGCCTGCAGCAGGTCTACACAGTCTCCCTGACATGCAGCCTGCAGCAGGTCTACACACAGTTCCCCTAAATCTTCTAATCTTGCCGTTTAAGAGGGTTCGTTCAAGCTTACCCCGGCCTGACTTGAAATCTTTCGTTCTCACGGGGATACGACCACTTTCTTGTTCATGAAGAGACCAGAGATAGCATGTGGGATATTAGCACTTCTGTTACACTGTGCTCGTGTCTCAGGCAAACAGATATCGGAGAAGCACTCTCAAGATATCACAATATCAATTTACTTAGTGTGCGCAGCAACACTGCTGTGATCCTTGAACGTGAGATCTTACTTTATCACTTCAGAGTCTCTCACATTTCTTTTCTCCTCTACTGAGTGGTTTGAGTTACTTTTATACTCCGTTCTAGTTTTTAATTCTTCACTTTTCCCATAGAGGAATAACTGATTATGTTTTGTTGTTGACGTGGTTAATTTCAGTTTGCAGATGTGTTGAGTACTCGGTGGCTGTCACTCAGGCAAATTATAATACGTATCGTCAGCAAAAGATGAGTCGGATACGAGAATATGAAAAAAATACAGGGAAGACTACGGTACCTTGAGAAACAGACCTTGACGCACCTTCTGATTTTACTCTGTTAACAATTACTTTGTTCAATTTGTTAAAGGTAATCATTAGGCCTACTTTTTTAGTTACTCCTTTTACACGCATTTTGTGTGCTATTACACCATGATCACAATTGTTCAAGGCTTCTGCAAAGTTTGTGTACATTTCATCTGTTTATGTTTTTTGTTTATCTTGAAGTGCACCTAAGACTATGTTGTCATGGTGCAGCAATTGTGAGAGCCAGGAGTGACCTGCTCTAAACACACGTTGCCCTAGGTGTTGCATGTGTTGCTTCTACATGTTTTTAATAATCTTGCTTCTTTCAAAAATCTTGATGTGGGACACCAGTACCATAGGTCTATAGTTTTTTTTTTTGTTGCAATGTCTCTGTAGTTATCTTTGCGGAGTGGGGTTATATCAAAGGTATCAGGTTATATCTGTTATAATAAGTAAGACATATTATACCAGTTTTTTTTTTTGTGAATGTGGAGTTAAAAGTTTATACAAAGATGAGGAAATACCATCAGTGGCTTCTCTAAGTCGAGGAGACATTGATAGATCTCTCTCATCTAAGCAAAGTTCTAATACTGGATGTTATTTTTCTTTCGTATATGAGAACAAATATTTTGGATTTCTCTCAGTTTCACGAATTTTGTTGTTGTTCCCCGTCTCTTCAGTACTCCGGTACAAATATTTTTATCTTAGTATTTTGTATGTCTAGCCAGAGTTAAGACCAGTCAAGACCTCTTAACCCAAGCCAAACCTCTGTGATCAGAGAAGAAATATGTAAGACACTCATGTAAGATACTAATAGCTAAAGGTTGTAAAAAAAAAAAGGGGGGTGACAAAACAGCCTAGGTTAATGTACCCTAGTGAATCATTACTGATAACCAACTGTAAGTCTAGAGCGAACACAAGATTAACAACATCACCACCATCACACTAAATAACAAAAATATCCATAAAGGATAAAGCCGCCTACACTGAGAAGTGGAGAGTGAAGCAAGAGGCAGCCCAGACACCCGTCGCCAAGAACGCGAAAACAGTACAGAACGGAAATAAAATACCTGCACTTTTGATATACCTTTGATGAGCTTCGAGAGTCTCACTACTCTCGGAGCCCGGCCATGGGCCAGGCTCGTTTAGTGTTTGCCTGGTCAACCAGGCTGTTGCTACTGGAGGCCCGCTGACCCACATATCCATCACAGCCTGGGTGATCTGGCACGTCACCAGGTGAATAACACAAAGATAAAAACCTGGTTCAGAGATGGCGCTGGCATGTATGCTCGTATGAGCCTACAGTAACACAAAGATCAAACCTCCTCACATTGATCTCAACATTACTATCGACAAGCTACTGCCTCACACTGACCTCTGGTGACGAGGTGGGTGAAGCAACACTATACAGTCTCCAGTGTACGAGGAGCTGAGGACGCCAGATAAGTCTGTTGACAAGAACTACGAGACTGAGCCAGGAGCTACGAATCAACGCTTGCAAGCACAGCTAGGCAAGTAAAAGTAGGTAAGTACAACTAGGCAAGCACAACTAGGTAAGTACAAGTAGGCATATACAACTAGGTAAGTATAAGTATATACAACTAGGCAAGTACAACTAGGTAAGTACAAGTAGGCATATACAACTAGGTAAGTACAAGTATATACAACTAGGCAAGCACAACTAGTTAAGTACAAGTAGGCATATACAACTAGGCATATACAACTAGGCATATACAACTAGGCAAGTACAGCTAGGTAAGTACTGCACGTCCCCCCACTGCACAAGTGTCCATATACATGAATCATTTGACTACACTTGTGTTAAAGAGTCCTCTTCCTGCACACCTGTCTGACTCACTGTATGTGTCACCCTGCACTCCCCTCACCTCCGCTACATCTCTACCTCCTCCCTTCACTTAACACTACACAGTCCAATGTATACATGACGAAGTGGAAGCAGAGTCCACGCACAGTTTTAAAAACAGGCATGATTCGACACCAAGAGAAAAGGGCATTCTGTGACCAACTGTGAGTATTTGAGATGTGAGACCCGGAGTCACAGAGAGGAAGGTAAACACGATTGTAAACTCGAAATGGTGTCACATATGTTCCTTGATAGAGTGATAGAATAGATTAAGCTGTACACAAATATCCCGCACATAGAAGAGAGGAGTTTACGACGACGTTTCGGTCCGACTTGGACCATCTACAAAGTCCAAGCCGGACCGAAACGTCGTCGTAAGCTCCTCTCTTCTATGTGCGGGTTATTTGTGTATCGTTCCAGTCACGGTATTGGGCCCTTTTTTTTTTTGTTATGATTAAGCTGTATGCAGGTGACAGCGGAACATTTCTACGTCTCTTACAGTTTTGGTTTCCTCAATAACACTCCTGGTTGACCAAGCAGGCACCAGACGAGCCTGGACCATGGCCGGCCTCCGGAAGTAGAAAAACGCTCAGAACTCATCAAAGGTAACAAAGGTAAAATGAGATAAGTTACCAACCCAATGAATAATGAGAACGTTTGGGAGTCCTGAACAATGCTACACTAAAAGGATTTTTTTTGATTACGTTGCTATAATTCCTAAGTTGCTTAGGTTAGCTGGCTCTTACCAGAAGTTATTGTTATGAGCTTACAGTAAGCGTCCGGATCACAATCGAAATGACCAGAGTTCGATTCCCAGGCAAGTCGAGACACAGGTAAATCTCCTTACTTACACCTTCGGTCCCTGTTCACCAAAGGTGCTGGTCGACTGTTGTGGGTCACACCCAAGGGAAAATGTGGCAGGATCTAGATAAGCCACACTCTTCAGCTTTCTTGAGTTACTGTAGGTTAATAAAGTGAAGTCTCGGATTCTTGCTCCCACTGCCACACTGGGTTGTTGCAACCACTACAGTAGGTACAGCATCCACTGCAGTAGATGTAGAAGCCAATACAGTAAATGCAGCAACTACTACAGTACATACAGCAGCCACTACAGTAGATACACCAACCACTACAGTATGTCAAGCAGCCACTATAGTGGGTGCAGCAATCACTACAGTGGATGCAACAGCCACTACAGTAGGTGCAGCAACCACTACAGTACGTGCAGCAGCCACTACAACAGAAGCAGCAGCCAAATCATACAACTGGACTTTTAACCCAGAAACGAAACATTACAAAAACAGCAGCAGCTAACAGATACACAGAGAAGCAAATATGTGTAAACTGTATGTTAGTAGAAGTCTGCATGATTTACCTGTCACCTGCTATCCGTGTTCACCCATCAGTAAAATAGGTACCTGGCTGTTAGTCGACTGGTGTGTGGCCCACCCGGGGACAAAACGATCTAATTTGCCTAATGATGTGCATAACAATGGTTTTCTTTACAGCGTTTGTCATTGGTGTCAGCTAGACGTGTACACCTTGTAAAATGTACTTGTAGTACTAAAGGGATTGTTATTCACTTGACGGAAAGGACCAGCAATTGTGTGAAATATTTAGCATGGTTGGTACCTCCCTGGGTAGTTGCTACAACGTGGTACCTCCTGGTGGTTGCTGTTTACCAACCTATACCTTTCCTGGGTAGTTTGCTGTTCTCCCAACCTAGTACCTCCCTGGTGGTTGTGTCTACAACGTTGGTACCTCCCTGGGTGGTGCTGTTTACCACTAGTACACTCCCTGGGTAGTTGTGTCTACCAACTAGTACTACCCTGGGTGGTTGCTGTCTACAACGTGGTACCTCCCTGGGTGGTTGCTGTCTACCAACCTAGTACTCCCTGGGTGGTTGCTGTCTATCAACGGGGTTTACTCCTGGGTGGTTGCTGTCTACCAACTTGTACCTCCTCCCGGTGGTTGCTGTCTACCAACCTAGTACCTCCCTGGGTTTGGTTGCATGTTTACCAACCTGGGTACCTCCCTGGGGGTTGTGTTTCCCAACCTAGTACCCTCCCTGGGTGGTTGCTGTTTACCAACTTAGTACCTCCTGGGTGGTTGCTGTTTCCCAAACCTAGTCCTCCCTGGGTGGTTGCTGTCTACCAATTTAGTACCTCCTGGGTGGTTGCTGTCTCCCCAATAGTACCTCCTGGGTGGTTGCTGTTTCCCAACCTAGTACCTCCCTGGGTGGTTGCTGTTTACCAACCCTTTAGTACCCCCCTGGGTGGTTGCTGTCTACCAACCTAGTACCTCCCTGGGGGGTTTGCTGTTTCCACCTAGTACTCCCTGGGTGGTTGCTTTTTACCAACCTATTTACCTCCCCTGGTGGTTGCTGTTTACAAACCTAGTACCCCCCTGGGTGGTTGCTGTCTCCCAAACCCTAGTACCCTCCCTGGGTGGTTGCTGTTACCAACCTAGTACCTCCTGGGTGGTTGCTGTTTACCAACCTAGTACCTCCCTGGGTGGTTGCTGTTTCCCAAAAACCTAGTACCTCCCTGGGTGGTTGCTGTTTACCAAACCTAGTACCTCCCTGGGTGGTTGCTGTCTACCAACCCTTTGGTACCCCCCTTTGGTGGTTGCCTGTTTATCACCTAGAACCTCCCTGGGGGGGGTTTGCTGTTTACAAACCAAGTACCTCCCTGGGTGGTTGCTGTTTACCAAACTAGTACCCCCCGGGGGTGGTTGCGTTTCCCAACCTGTACCTCCCTGGGTGGTTGCAGTTACCAACCTGTACCTCCCTGGGTGGTTGCTGTTTTACCAACCTATACCTTCCTGGGTGGCTGCTGTTTACCAACATAGTACCTCCTGGGTGGTTTTGCTGTTTACCAACCTAGTACCCCCTGGGTGGTTGCTGTTTACTAACCTGTATCTCCCTGGGTGGTTGCTGTTACCAACCTAGTACCTCCCTGGGTGGTTTGCTTTTCTCCAAACCCTGTACTTCCTGGGTGGCTGCTGTCTACCAACATAGTACCTCCTGGGTGGTTGCTGTCTACCAACCTGGTACCTCCCTGGGTGATGGGTGTCTACCAACGTTGTATTCCCTGGGTGGTTGCTGTTTACCAACCTGCTACCCCCCTGGGGGTTTGGGATATCTACCAAACCTGTACTCCCTGGGTGGTTGCTGTCTACCAACCTGGGACAACCCTTCCCCGCACACCACCACCACCCCAGGACACCACCCCAGCAACCACCCATTACCACCCTACCCCAGCACACAACCATCACCCACCACCCAGCCACTACCACCACTCACCTCCCAGCAAAACTACCCACACAGCAAACATGACCCCACCACAGCACCCACCCAGCACAACCATCCACCCAGCACATCACCTACCCAGCACAACCACCCACCCGCACCCCACCAACCCAGCACACCAACCACCCAGCACAACAAACACCCAGCACCCACCCGCCCAGCACAAAACTCACCCAGCACACCACCCACCAGCAAAACCCCATCCCAGCCACCACCCCCCCAGCACACCACCACCAGCACACCACCCACCAGCACACCACCCACCCACACACACCACCATCCCAGCCACCACCCCACCCAGCACACCACCATCCCAGCACACCACCCAACCAGCACACCCACCATCCCAGCACACCACCCACCCACCCACACACCCACCCAGCACACCACATCCCAGCACACCACCCACCCAGCACACCACCCACCCAGCACCCCAAACCCACCCAGCACACCACCACCCCAGCACACCACCCACCCGCACACCACCATCCCAGCACACCACCCCCCCAGCACACCACCCACCAGCACACCACCATCCCAGCACAACCACCCACCCCAGCACCCCACCCACCCAGAAACAACCCCCAAACCCAGCACCCCACCCACCCAGCACCCCCCACAAGCACACCACCATCCAGCACACCACCCACCCAGCACACCCACCCCCCCAGCACACCCCCATCCCAGCACACCACCCACCCGCACACCCCACACCAGCACACCACCATCCAGCACCACCACCACCCAGCACCCCACCATCCCAGCACACCACCCACCCAGAACACCACCCCAGCACCCCACCATCCCAGCACACCACCCACCCAGCACACCACCATCCCAGCACACCACCACCCAGCACACCACACCCCAGCACACCACCCACCCAGCACACCACCCACCCAGCAAAACCAAGTATCAAAACACAAGACTATTTTTGGGAATAATGAAGCATGAGCACACCTGTCATACACTTCACACCCCTGTCATACACTTCACAACCTGTCATACACTTCACACACCTGTCATACACTTCACACACCTGTCATACACTTCAACACACCTGTCATACACTTCACACACCTGTCATACACTTCACACCCCTGTCATACACTTCACACAACCTCATATACTTGTCACACACCTTACACCTGTCATACACTTCACACCACCTGTCATACACTTAACACCCCTCATATTACTTGTCACACACCTTACACCTGTCATACACTTCACACCCCTTGTCATACACTTCACACACCTCATATACTTGTCCAAAACCTTACCCCTGTCATACACTTCACACCCCCTGTCATACACTTCACACACCTCATATACTTACCATACCCCCGGCCGGGATTGAACCCGCAGTCATAGAGTCTCAAAACTCCAGCCCGTCGCGTTAGCCATTTGACCAGCTAGCCACAATAAGATTCATCCAACTAGGAAATATTTCTACACCATAGGAAAGTTAGCACAGGCCCCTTTCTGTGACCACAAATGCAAGTTTTTACAGACGAATCTCCAGCTAGCGTGGCCGTGACGAACTCTAGCTCAAGTCCCTTCACTGCCGTCAACATGACTTAAGAAATCGTAAGGGACACGATTGCAACCAAACCATACCCCCGGCCGGGATTGAACCCGAGGTGCCTGTGCTAACTTTCCTATGGTGTAGAATATACCTAGTTGGATGAATCTTATTGTGGCTAGCTGGTTGTGGCTAACGCGACGGGCTGGAGTTTTGAGACTATGACCGCGGGTTCAATCCCGGCCGGGGGTTATGGTTTATTTGCAATCGTGTCATTACGATTTCTTAAGTCACCTATATACTTGTCACACACCTTACACTGTCACACACTTCACACACCTGTCACGCACGTCATACACTTGTCACACACCTTACACCTGTCACACACCTCATACACTTGTCACACACCTTACACCTGTCACACACTTCAAAACACCTCATACACTTGTCCATACCTTACACCTGTCACACACTTCACACACCTCATACACTTGTCACATACCTTACACCTGTCACACACTTCACACACACTCATACACTTGTCACATTCCTTACACCTGTCACACACTTCACACACCTCATACACTTGTCACATACCTTACACCTGTCACACACTTCACACACCTCATACACTTGTCACATACCTTACACCTGTCACACACTTCACACACCTCATATACTTGTCCCACACCTTACACCTGTCACAAACTCACACACTGTCACACACGTCATACACTTGTCACACCCCTTACACCTGTCCACATACCTCACACACACCTCATATACTTGTCACACACCTCCTACACCTGTCACCACAGCACACACCTGTCACATACACACCCGTCATTCACCTTTGACGAGTTTCGAGAGTTTCTCTACTTTCTGAGCCCGACCATGGGCCAGGCTCATCTGGTGCTTGCCTGGTCAGCCAGGCTGTTGCTGCTGGAGGCCCGCTGTCCCACATATCCATCACAACCTGATTGATCTGGCACCTGGTGAAGATACTTGTCTAGTTTCCTCTTGAAGGCTTCAACACTTGTTCCAGCTGTGTTTCTGATATCTTCATACACCTGTCATATCCTCATACAAACTGTCCCCCTCACACTTGTCACACCCCTCATACGCCTGTCGCACACCTCACACACCTGTCAGACGCCTCACATACCTGTCACGCCACCTTACACACCTGTCACACACCTCATACACCTGTAATACACCTCACACATCTGTCATACACCTTATACATCAGTAACACCTCACACACCTCAAACACCTGTAATACACCTCACACATCTGTCACACACCTTATACATCTGTAACACACCTCAAACACCTGTAACACACCTCACACATCTGTCACACACCTTATACATCTGTCACACACCTCATACATCTGTCACACACCTGTCACACACCTCACACACCTGTCACACACCTCACACTGCCTCCGTGTGACACTTGCTCAACCAGTTTGAAACTCACACAGGTGAGTAATAGTGAGAATAACAAGTGAGGAAAATGGAGGAGGAGAAGAAATAAGAACAGGACGAAAAGAGGAATTAGGATGAACAGGAAGACATAAGAGGATAAAAAGTAGGAGGAAGAGAAGTAGATGGAAGCACGATGATGAATGGGAGACAAGGAGGAGGAGAAGGATGCGAGGTACAAGGAGGGGGGAAAGTGAGACGAAGGAGGATAGGAGGGAGTGAAGAAGAGGGAGATGAGAGGAACAAGAGCGACGCAGCTGAGTTATATCAGAGGGGAGAGAAAATGGAGACGTAATTACATGATGTGAGAGAAAAGAGAAGCACGAAATAAAGGGAGATTAAACTGAGGAAGAGGGATGCGGGTGATGAAAGGAGAGAGAGAGAGAGAGAGAGAGAGAGGAGAGAGAGGAGAGAGGAGAGAGAGAGAGAGAGAGAGAGAGAGAGAGATTATGTAAGCCAAAACTTCCAGTGAACAAAAGACAATGAAATTTTAAATTCTGACTGTTTCAACACTGAATCCATTATTTGTGTTGTCATGCAACTGAAGACCAGGCAACACTGCTGCCTGGATAACCTGAAGACCAGGCAACACTGCTGACTGGATAACCTGAAGACCAGACAACACTGCTGCCTGGATAACCTGAAGACTAGGCAACACTGCTGCCTGGATAACCTGAAGACTAGGCAACACTGCTGCCTGGATAACCTGAAGACCAGGCAACACTGCTGCCTGGATAACCTGAAGACCAGGCAACAATGCTGCCTGGATAACCTGAAGACCAGACAACACTGCTGCCTGGATAACCTGAAGACCAGGCAACACTGCTGCCTGGATAACCTGAAGACCAGGCAACACTGCTACCTGGATAACCTGAAGACCAGGCAACACTGCTGCCTGGATAACCTGAAGACAAGACAAACACTGCTGCCTGGATAACTGAAGACCAGCCAACACTGCTGCCTCGATAACCTGAAGACCAGACAACACTGCTGCCTGGATAACCTGAAGACCAGGCAACACTGCTGCCTGGATAACCTGAAGACCAGGCAACACTGCTGCCTGGATAACCATGAAGACCAGGCAAACACTGCTGCCTGGATAACCTGAAGACCAGGCAACACTGCTGCCTGGATAACCTGAAGACTAGGCAACACTGCTGCCTGGATAAACTGAAGACCAGGCAACACTGCTGCCTGGGATAACCTGAAGACCAGGCAACACTGCTGCCTGGATAACCTGAAGACCAGGGCAACACTGTGCCTGGAAACCCGAAGCCCAGGAAAATGTGCCTGGATAACCCGAAAACCAGGCAACATGCTGCCTGGATAACCCAAGACCAGGGAACACTGTGCCTGGATAACCTGAAGACCAGACAACCTGGCCTGGATAACCTGAAGACCAGCCCAAAACTGCTGCCTCGA
>NC_069428.1:27333529-27414248 GCF_026875155.1 Cherax quadricarinatus | reverse complement strand
TCTTGACTCTCTCATACTTGTATTTTCCTGTCCCGGAGTTGATGAGACGACATGAATAACATCATCTGCAAACTGTGTCACAATTGTATCATTGAACTCTGGTTGAGGAAGGTCATTCACATAAATGTTGAACAGAAGTGGGCTGAGACAAGAACCTTGTGGGACACCAGCTGTCGGTATAAAAGGCTCTATCGACCTGCCATGAAAGGTGGGAATGATTTATCTTTGAGTTAAGAAATTATATATTACTCTGAGAAAAGTCCAGTTATGGTCTGGTAGGTCAATGAGTTTGTATATAAGGCCATCATGCCATAAGCTATCAAAAGCTTTATGAACATCTCTGGTGGCAATTAAGGCAAGATTGCCCTGATGTTTTAGACTTGCTACAGTATCGAAAATAACATTTATTGCATGATTGGTACCTCTATGTGTTCGAAAGCCAAATTGTTTTTCAGTAAAAAAGTGATTAAACTCCTATAGTAGTTCAATCTGTTGGAAATGACTTTCTCAAGAACCTTTTCAGTGACTTCAAGTAAAGATATAGGTCTATAGTTCCCAGGTTGGTGGATGTCTTTATTGGGCTTACCAAGAAAGATCATCTTAGCAGTCTTAAAAACAACTGGAAAATGTCCTGAGGCCAAGATGGCATTAAAGATATTTACCAAAGACTGTTTACAATTTCTGGGTAGGAACTTTATTTGTTTCATTGTTATTTCAGAGAGACCAGGGGCTCTATTTCGCATTCTTCCAATGACCTGACTCATCTCGAGTAATGTAATAGGTCTAGTAAGCGGGTGGGTATCTTCAAGAGTTGAAGTATCGATGGAAGGTAGTGGTTGTAGATCATCCAAGTTCTCATCTCTCCATTCATTTACCAACTGATAGTGATTATTGTTAAATTGACGACTGTTATTGTGGGAGAGAATTTTCTCCCATACATCTCCCATCAAATTAGCCTGGTCCTGTGGATCGTCAAGTTTAATTTCAACATCTTCATCATCCTCACCAGTGAAGGTATGAACTAGGTAGTTAGGAGCCTTGTGCTTTGCCCCTAAAAGTTGTCGGATCTTACTCCAAAATTTTGCTGGCTCACGTTTATACTGATTAGCTTGAAGAACTAGCAATTTCCATAAGTCCCGTTTATGATGACTAATCATGTTAATTAATTCGTGCCTTAATCGGTGCAGTGTAGCTGCTGGTGGTTGTCGCGTTTGAAGATGCCTTCGACATTCTGCTTGATAATTTCTTAAATTGTTTCTAATTTCCCTAGTAGGTTTATATGTTGGTATATCTTTGTGGAAGCTAATTGACAAGTTGCATTAGTAACTTCAATTTTCGATTATGCAGGGACCTGATTGCATCATCAATTGCAGTGGAAGGTAGATTTTCCAATGATACAATTTCATCATCACCCAGATATGCCCTGAAGGGGTCAAATCCTAGGGTGTTAAGATTGGCTTTAGGAGTTACAGGTATTCTAAATGGAGAAGTTTGTAGTTGTATTATAACAGGGATATGGTCAGATCCTACGTTTCCACCAGGAGATATACGACAGTGAAAAATGTCACAGTCTCTGTTTGTCAGTACTATATCTGGTGTCCCTGGATGAGGTCCAATGTACGATTTAAAGAATGGGCCTTGATATGACAAGTTTCTAGCTGTCATGATATTAAAGAGTTGTTTTCCTTTTAAGTCACCCAGTAATACCCTCCACATTTTAAGGGGGGGCCCGGGTGATGAGCATTAAAATTCCAGCTAGAATTTTGGGAAAATTTCGCTTTTTTATCCTATGTAGAGGAAATTTACTCTATTATTGTTTTTTTCGGGGGAAAAATATCCAGTTTTCTAAACCACAGTTTTTTCCTGAGACGTTGTTAGTTCTATTGCAAAAATGTTTTCTTCATCAACATGAATTTTTTTTAAATGTTAGCCCAATTTTTAACTAAATGGCTACACCACTAAAGGACCTCTTTGATTTCTCCCCAAATACAGTAACCACGTAATTTTTAAAATTTTTTATCAAATCTTGCAGCTGTCCTCGTTTTAATGTATAACATCGGGGTTGTAATTTTTAGTTCAACCTTTAAAGGGGGTTTAAAGGATTTAAAAAATGTTGAAAATTTAATTGGAAAATTTTAATCCCCATTAATTTTTTTTGCACTTGCCTTTGTTTTACCGCGGCTGAACCCTGGGAAATAATGGGCCCTGTTTGTTATCCCAAAACTATTTCCCGCTGGGCTCCCTCAAGGTTTTTTTGTGTATTGTTTTCCCTCCCCGGTATTGTGGGTTTTTTTTTTATTTATTTTATTTTCTCATTAGAAAACGTTAGATCCCATCAGAAAACTGAGGTATATATTCCCTGTTTTCGGAAGCAAGGCTCGTGAAGTTAATTTGGGGACTGTGGAAAGGGTCCAAGGGAAACTTAGGTAGGGAAGGTGAGTTTTCCCTGGGAAAGTTTCCCGTTCAACCGGGTCAGCTTCAATAGCGGGAGTAGGCACCAAAATTTTTGGGGGCCCCCCTTGTTATGTTTTAGGGGTTTACCCTTTTCGGGGGAGGGGAGTTTGACAACCTGGGTATGCAGGGGGCCGGGTCCCCGGGGCCCCCGGTAAATAAGGGGTTTTTTTTAGATGAGAGTAGGGTACATCTTTTTTTTTTATGAGAAGGGTGGTCTTTAAAAACCTTTCCCCATTTTCCCGGGGTAGTGATGGGAGTGACCCATTAGCCATTAACAGATCATTTAAAACCTAGAGCAGCTCAAATCCGACAAAAGGGCAAGGATGTCAGCCCCAGCCCCCCCTGTTCCCCCCTTTGCAGATGACACCCGAATTCCCGCTGACAGTGTCTTCCCAAAATTGGCCCAAACCCGCAAGGGTTTCCCGGCGGACATTTAACCAAATCTTTTTAGTGGGCCCGCAGAAAAAAAATAGAAGGGTTTAACGATGAGAAATTTTCAATTAAATCCCGATTTGGTAAACATGAGGGAAATTTAAAACTTTACAAGGGAACCCAAAAAAATTCTGGCCACAAAATAGAGCGAAAAACCCAAAGTCAAAACCTGGGGGTGATCAAGTCCCGGGGGATCCACCTTTAAGGACCATAACATTGTATCAATTTGCATCTGCTAGAAAAATTTACAGGGTTTGGGTAAGGGGAACCTTCCCAAAAATAGGGGAGGCCCAACCCCAGGGGAAAAAAAAATCCCCTTTAGGTCACTTGGTTTTTATCTTGGTGGAATATTGCTGTCACTAACAGCCCCCTTTCAAAAAGGGGGTGAAATTGCCGACCCTAAAAATGTAAGAGAACTTTCACCCGGGGGCGCATAACGGGGATAAACACCTCAATTTTGGGAGCGCTTGGGGGTTCCCAAACCTGTATTCCCCCGGAACCCAGGAGGGGGAGAACTTTATTATAACAACCCCGGAAAATCCAAAGGGATAGTACCGGGAAATTGCACACGAAAAACACTCACCGAAACAAAAGACCTTGGGAAAACGATCAACCCAATCCCCCCAATGAAAAAACCCGGGGGGTTTTACTAGAAAGTTAAGGGGACCCCCAAAAATAAGTGTCAGGGGGCCCGAACTGTTCAACTGCCTCCCAGCACACCTAAGGGGGTTTTCCAACAGACCCCCCCCTGGGAGTCTTTAAGCGGCACGGACAAGCCCTAAAGTCATTTCCCGGGTCACCGGGCTGTTTGGCCCCGTACGTTGGGTTTTCGTGCAGCCAGCCCGCAAAAGCCTGGTTGTCAGGCTCGAAACCACCAGGGGGGGCCTGTCAAAAGACCGGGGCCCCGGGGGGGTTTTACCCCCCCAACTTTCTCCAGGTAAACCCCCAGAGTTGGGAAAGTCACCACCTGGGTATGTCTTTGGGCCCTCATAAAACATTATTGTGCTTTCTCTTTTCCCCGGGGTTGGATACCCCCCAAAACAAGGGATGAGACTGAACCTTTTTTGTTTGCGTTTTTGTTTGGGGGTGGGGAGGGTTTTGATTGGGGGCGGCTCCAAAAGGGCGAATTCCAAACCCTTGGAACCAATTTGGGAAAAAGACCCGGGGGGTCCCACGTGATCCAGGCAAGCTGGGAAGGAAGTTTGGGGACATGGTTGGCGGGGCCTGGGGGTGGTCCCCTTTTTAGAAAATGGACAGTTTTCTTGGGTTTAAGAATTTTTACATTTCCCTTTTTTTTTTCAGGACAAAAAGGGAGAAACGCAGATGTTTCCGGGCAGAGGCACATTTGGGTGTATTTTTATTATTTCAATCCGATAAAAAGTTGGCCAGAGCAAATGGGACAAATCTGCCCTTGAGGACTGGGGATTTTTTTGGGGTTTGACCAAAAGGGATAACCCTTAAAACATTGTGGCCCCACTGACCAAACGTTCAAGAAGGGTTTGGGGCGTGTAAAATCTGGTGCCAAAACATTTGAAGGGCCCTTTTGACACAAAGGGTTTGGGCCCTTTCCCCCAGGCGCTCAAGTATTAACTTTAAGGGGTTTACCTTTTGGGGGTTAGGTTTAGAGAATTTATGTGCTTTTTCAGCCCTAAATTCAGATTCCCCCTTGGGAAAAAGTCCCAACAATTTCATTCGCTGTGCCCCTTTCATGAAAATGTTTAAACCCGGCCACAAACAGTCCTGGAGGCCCTTGGGTAGCTCTCAGGTGCAACTGGGGGAAAATCCAGAATCCCTTCCCGTTTTTTGTAAAGTTAAAAAAGGGCACAAGGGCAACAAAGGACATTTATTGTGGCAACGTTTCGCTCTCCAGGAGCTTGATAAAGCTCCTGGGGAGCGGGAAAAGTTGCACAATAAATGTCACATAAGGGTTTTCACTTGGGGTCCTTTTAAATTTTACATATTTTTCGGGGAAAATTTTACCAAATTATTACAATCTTCATTTGGGCAAAAGGGCACAGGGGGCCCAGTTGAAATAACTCTTCTTCCGAAGGGGAGGTGAAGGGGGTGGCCCCCGTGAGTTTGAAAAACATCCACTGGAGCAACAGTTATTCGAGCAAATACATGCTAGAATTTCTTTCCTCGGGCATTTATTTCCATCAAAACGAACTGACTCGAAACCTCGCCATGATGCTAAGGGAAAGGGACATCTGGCAGAGGAAATTTCTTAACAAAAAGGGGAAAAATTTCCCTTTTTGTTTTTACTAGCATCCTATTCACTGACTTTGAAGGCACCCCAAGAAGCCTACCCTCGAGTGGTGAGGGGAAAGGGGGCCCAAAGGGAAAAAATCGGCCGGGTTTTAAAAAACCACACGGGGGTTTCCGGTTTGGGCAAAAACCTTGTGTTTAAATCGCCAAAACCCAAGTTGCCGAAAAAGAAAAATAGGAAAGTCAGAAGGATAGCAAAAGTAAAGTATGTGTTAGTGTGGGGGGCCAGTTTTGATGTTTGGGGGGGAGGGGAGGATTTGGGGAAAGGTTTGGGGGGTTTGGGGGAAAAAGGGGGGAACAACAAGAAAATCACCGCCTTAAACCCCCTTGATGGGGTGGGGCTCGAAAGTGAAATGCAAGCAATTTTCCCCTCAGCTCTGGTGAAGAACTACTCAGGAAAAACCCAAAAAAAATCCGAGGGAACAGTGTTTAGGGGTTGGGTCACTGAAGAGAAGGGAAAGACGCCCTCCCTTTTCTCCACGGTGGCTGGGGGTTTCTTTTTTCCCGTCGGGGGAGGCTGTTGAACAGAATGGGCCCCCCACCCCTTTATTGGGGGGTTTTCTTAGTGTAACCAGTGGCGCCCTTTCTTTTCATAGGGGATTTTTACAACGTTTTGCCAAGTCTTTGCTTTTGGGACGGAGTGATACTTGTGCAGATTAGGGGCCATTTCCTTGGGGAGGATTTCCCAGGGGTTTGATTTTGATTATCCAAAGCCTGCGCCCCCCAAAGTACAAGTCAAGTGTTCCAGGGGTTCCCAGTAGTTAAGGGGGTTTGGGTGGAACTTATTTGGAAGGGGAGTAAAGGTTTTCTGTTCATTCTCTAGATCTTTCAAATTTTACCCCGCCTTTAAAAAGGAGATGTAAAAGGGACAACAGTATTCCCCCCTAGAAAAAACAAGGTTTTGAAAAAGGGTTAAACCATGGGCTTAGCATCCTTATCTGGAAAAGTTCTTTTGTGGCCAAACCTACAGTTTCGTCCCCAATTTGATAGTGGGATTGTTTTGGCCCTTTAAAAGGGGAGATCTTCGGGCATTTCCAAACTCCCCCGATCCTTCACATTACTTTTTTCCCCTCTATTAAAGTATTAGAGTTTTTATATACTCAGTTTTAGTTATTAAATTTCCCCCCAGTTTTTCCCCTAACGGAGTTGTTAAAAATTTTTTTTTCATTGAGCACGTATTGTTCTCTGTTGCCCATTTGGAAAAATTGGTTTTTTATTTTCTTTGGGGATTTTCCGTGTCCTTCCAAATGAATCCACCCCTCCTTTCAGATCCTAGAATCGTCTGCAAAGGATATATAGCGCTTTTGTTTCCCTCTCTGTCTATGCTGATACGAGGATAGGAACAGGATAGGGGCAGTACTGTGGGCCCTGTTGGAACAAAACTCTTCACTGTGGCAGCTTCCCGAGTTAACTCTGTTTTACCACTTCTTGGGGTTTTGGGTTGGGTTAAAAGTTTTAAGACCCCTGCCTTTTTTGCCAGTTATCCCCTTTTGGGAAATATTTTTTGTGCTATTAAAAACCCTATCAGATGTGTATACTGCCTCTGCATTTTTTTGTTTTTTTCCCGTGCATTCCCGACCCCTATCATTTGTGGTCCAATAGTTTGGGGAAGGGGAGGGGCCATCTCTAAAACCCCTGTTGCCCCGGGTTTTTTGCAACTGATGGGAGTTTCCCAATGGTTTTGCTAAACCCCGCTTCTTTGAACTCTTCAAAGGCTTTTATCATGTGGGACTTTTAAAACTATTGGGCTGTAGTTCTTACTTTTGCTTTTGCCCGCCAACCTTTATGGGGTGGGGCTATACTTTGGGTTTTTTGGACTGTGGAAATCACCTTTGTCCCATGCTGGGTTCTTTCCATAGCATACTTAGGGCCCCTGAGAGGGGTTTTTTTGGGAAATTTTTAATGAACCAGAGTCCAAGGGGTCTGGCCTGGGAATGAAATGCATGGGCATTTGTCTATGGCCCTTTTTCAAAGTCTAGTTTGGGGTTAGGGTTTTTTGTCAAAATTTTTCATACATTGACAAGGGGTTTTGGGGGCATTCATGAAAAAAAATTTTTTGGGTTTTTTCTTCTTGAGTGACCCGTGGGTTTCCCGAAAACAGAGTCCCCTTGGGTTTCATTTTGTCCTCCATTTCTTTTTTTGGGCCCAAAGTGTAGGGGTCTGTCTTGTCTGATCAAAGGGGCCCTGTACAAAAAGTGGTTTTTTTTTATGTTTTTGGGTTAAAGAAAAGAAATATTTCGATTTTTTTTTTCAATTTCACAATCGCTTTTAAACTCCTCTTGTCTTTCCTGGGTTTGTATGAGTCCTTTTTCTTAAAATTTAATAAATTTTTTACTTCCCAAAGGGGGCGCTTCCTTCCGTGTTTCGATAATCTAGGCCCTTCCTTTAGGGGTTCAGTGAAATTGGGGGTGTTACACTGATGTTTTCACTTTATTTTTACACTGAGTGGTTTCACTTAGTGTTACACTGAGTGTTTTTTTTTGAGTGGGTTTTACTGTTACAAAAATTGAAATTGGGAAAACGGGGTGTTACACTTGAGTGTTTTCCCGAGCGTTGCACTTAAGTATTTCATTTGGGGTGGTTTTTATTTGAGTGTTTCACTTTGGGGTTACACTGACCCCAGGACAACGTTGTTGGGGGACATCTTTTTGCACCTCATGACAATTATTTTTTTATAGGGTAATTTTTTTAGATTTTTTGAGAACTTTTTTAAAGTTTCCCCCAGATGGCACCTTGGCCACTTGGTCCAGGACCCACTTTTTTCTGGTCACGTGTGGCCCAGGACCACACTGGTTTTTTCCTGGCCACGTGTGGGGCCCCGGAAACCCCAAATGTTGTCCTGGCCCACGTGTGGCCCAGGACCAACTGTTGTCCCTGGCCCGTGGGGCCCAGGACCACAAATGTTTTTCCCGGCCACCTTGATCAAGGACCAACCCCCCCTGAAAATTTCCCCTTTTAACAAGAATTAAATACTTTTTAAAAATTTTTTTTCAAAAAATTTTGGGATTATAACAAAAACTATGACATTTGAAAGTTTAAAAAATTTGAAAATTTAAAAAAAAAAATTTTTAGCGCCCTCACATCTTTCTTTTGATTAAGAAAAAAAGTACAATTAATCAGGGGAAAAAATTTTATAAGGTTTTAATTTCTATTGTAACTGGCATTATGTAAAGAGAAGCTTATTTAAAAAGATTCGTTTATTAACGCCCAAATTTTAAAAACTGATATTTTTTTGCCCCTTTTTGAAAGTTTTTTCATAATGCCCGATGATAAAATTTTTGACCCAGTTGTGATTGGGGAGAGTTGAGCCAGCCACGGCCAATGGGGGAGTTTATCATTTTTTGGGGTGTGTTTTGGGGAAACCCCTGTTCCCCCTTCGGAGGTGGAAAAAAAAAAGGGGAGGTTTCCGGGGGCCCTTGTCTTAAATTTAGAGGTGTGGAGGTGAGTTGCAGGAGGGCCCTTGTCTTATTCTAGAGGGTGGGGGAGTTGCGGGAGCCGTTGTCTTGTTCAGAGGTGTGGAGGTTAGTTTTGGGAGCCGTTTTTCCCCTTTGTCTAGAGGGGGGGAGGTGAGTTGCGGGGGCCTTTGGGCTTATTCTAGAGGTGTGGAGGGGTTTTCGGGGCCGTTTTCTTATCTAGAGGGGTGGAGGGAGTTTTGGGGGGCCGTTGCTTTGTCCCAAGGTGTGGAGGGGAGTTGCGGGGGCCGTTGTCTTAGTCTAGAGGTTTTTTGGGGGGGTGAGTTGCGGGGGCCGGTTTTCTTTTTCTAGAGGTGTGGGGGGTGAGTTGGGGAGCCGGTTTTCTTAAATTTTTGTGTGGGGGGTGAGTTGCGGGGGGCCCCTTTTTTCTTTTTCTAGAGGAGTGGAGGTGAGTTGCGAGAGCCTTTTTCTTTTTCTAGAGGGGGGGAGGGGAGTTTTCGGGAGCCGGGGTCTTTTTAAGGTGTGGAGGTGAGTTTCGGGGGGCCGTTTTCTTATTTTTGAATGTGGAGGTGAGTTGCGGGAGCCGTTGGGCTTTTTCAGAGGTGGGGGAGGTGAGTTGGGGGGGGGGGCCCTTTCTTGGGTTCTAGAGGGGGGAGGTGGTTTTCGGGGGCCGTTTCTTATTCTAGAGGGGTGGAGGTGAGTTTTCGGGGCCGTTGCTTATTCTAAAAGGTTTTGGGGGGGTGGGTTTCGGGGGGCCGTTGTCTTATTCAGAGGTGGGGGAAAGGGGAGTTTCGGGAAACCGTTTCTATTTTAGAGGTGTGGGGGTTTTTTGGGGGGAGCCGTTGTCTTAGTCTAGAGGTGTGGAGGTGAGTTGGGGGGAGCCGTTGTTTTAGTCTAGGGTGTGGAGGTGGTTCGGGGGCCGTTGGGTTTTTTTCTAGAGGTGTGGAGGTGAGTTGCGGGAGCCCTTGTCTTTTTTTATTTTGGGGGTGAGTTGGGGGGAGCCCTTGGGCTTAAATTTTAGAGGGTGGAGGGGATTGCGAGAAACCGGTTTTCTTATTCCCAAGGTGTGGAGGTGAGTTGCGGGAGCCGTTGTCCCTTTTTCAGAGGGGTTTTTAGGTGAGTTTTCCCGGGGCCTTTTTCTTTTTTTAGAGATGGGAGGGGAGTTTCGGGGGCCGTTGGGCTTATTTTTAGAGGTGTGGGGGGGAGTTTCGGGAGCCGTTGTCTTTTTCTAAGGTGTGGGGGTGAAATTGCCCGGGGGCCGGGGTTTTTTATTCTAGAGGTGTGGAGGGGGGAGTTGCGGGGGCCTTGTCTTATTTTTAGAGGTGTGGAGGTGGTTGCGGGGGGCCGTTGTCTTAAATTTTAAGGTGTGGAGGGGAGTTGCGGGGGCCTTTTTCTTGTTCTAGGGGGTGTGGAGGTGAGTTGCGGGGGCCCCTTGTCTTTTTTAAAAATGTGGGGGGAGTTGCCGGGGGCCCTTGTCTTATTTTTAGAGGTGTGGAAAGGGGAGTTGCGGGGGCCGGGTTTTCTTGTTCTAGAGGTGTGGAGGGGAAATTTTGGGGGGAGCCGTTGTCTTATTCTAGAGGGGTGGAGGGGAGTTGCGGGGGCCGGGTTTTCTTTTCTAAATTTGGAGGTGAGGGCGGGAGCAGTTGGTTTATCCCACCTGGGGTGGTTTTCCCAAAAGTCAACATGGGTCCAAACCCAGGCCTTGAAAAAGGGTAACTTCCGGTAGCCGAAGCATGTTTTTAGGCATATTTCCCCCAAGAAAGAAGAAAAAGCAGGTAAACTGGGGAGAAAAAGACGCTCCCTCTACAGAAACGACGAAGAGTCACGAGCCCCCTCAGGAGTGCTAGAATAAACTGATACACGAAGGGGGGCGCGACCAAGGGGAAAAGGGGAAACCCATCGAACTTAAGCTAAATGACTCTTAAAAAGGAACCGGAGAGGGCAGGAGGGGGGTTTAAAACTATTGTGAAATTGAAAGAAATTTTAAAATATTTTTTTTTCATATGCCAAAAACAAGGGGAAATTTTTCCACATCTGTTTCGGGCCCTTTTCGGAAAAGGATGGGGGCTTACACAAAGACAACAAGGAAATGAGTGAAATAATTTGAAATCCCAAACGACTTGGTTTAGTGAAACCACTAAAACGGTCTGAGGATCGACACCCCAAATGATTTCTTTATGAATTTAGCCCCAAAATCCATAAATGTTTCCCCCGATTTTCCGGGCTTTTCCCCCAAAATCCCCTAGGAATTTTGAAAAAGCCATTTTACAACATGCCTATGGGCCCCAGCCCCCCCGGGGCCCCGACTCGTTTAAATCTTTTTCATTTAAGGGAACCCGCAAGAAACCCCTCTCGCCCTGCCCCAAGTACAAATATGGGGGAGGCTTGGGCATGGGGGAAAATTCCCCAGTCAAATTAAAACAACGGATATAGCCCCCCTCCATAAAGGTGGCACAAAGCATTGCTAAGAACTTTTAGACCCCAAAAGGCCCACATCCCCCCATCATAAAAAAACTTTGAAAAGGTGCTAAGAAGCCGGATTGCAAATCACCCCGGGTTCCCAAAATCTGCACCCTCCAGGGCAACATGGGTTCCCGGGCAGGGCGCTCCTGCCCCTCACAACACTGGATCACTATGACATGGGGCCCTTTGGGTGCACTGGAAAAAATCAAAAATGCAAAATGTAATATAAAACAGACTTTCCAAAAGCATTTGACAAATGCGATCATGGCTAATAGCCCCTAAAATACGGCTAAAGGGAAAAACTGGGAAAGTGGGGGGAAAAGGATTTTTTAACTTTCCCAACAAATCGAACACAAAGGGTATGGTCAAAAGAGTTAAAAAACGGAGGCTGCCATAGTGAAGAGCTCTGTTCCACAAGGCACATACTCGCCCCCATCTTATTCCTTATCCTCATTCAGACATAAACAGAGATATACCAACAGCACCGTATCACCCTTTGCGGATGATACTAGGATCTGCATGAGGCTGTCATCTGCTGAGGACGCGGTTAACCTCCAAAAAGATATAAACAAAATTTTCCGTGGGCAACGGTAAACAATATGATGTTCAATGAGGACAAATTCCAACTACTCCGTTATGGAAAACTGGAGGAGATAATAACTAGAACAGAGTATACTACTGACTCCCGGCATACAATAGGCGGAAAATAATGTAAGGGACCTGGGAGTAGTAATGTCGAGGATCTCACTTTCAAGGATCACAACAGTGCCACGATCGCACGTGCAAGGAAATGATAGATGGATAATGAGAACTTTCAAAACGAGAGATGCCAAGCCCATGATGATCCTTTTCAAACACTTGTTCTCTCTGGGCTGGAATACTGCTGTACATTAACACCCTTCCATACAAAGCGGGTTTGAAATCGCAGATCTAGAGAGTGTACAGAGATCCTTTACTGCACGTATAAGTTCTGGTCAAGCACCTTAACTACTGGAACGCTTGGAAGCACTTGACTTGTACTCGTTGGAACGCAGGAGGGAGAGATATATAATCTACACTTGGAAAATCCTGAAAGGAATGGTCCAAATCTGCACACAGAAAATCACTCCCTACGAAAGTAAAAGACTGGCAGGCGATGCAAAATGCCGCCAATAAAAAGTAGGGGGCGCCATTAGGTACACTAAGAGGAAAACACCATAAGTGTCCGGGGCCCAAAACTGTTCAACAGCCTCCCATCAAGCATTAGGGGAATTACCAATAAACCCCTGGCTGCCTTCAAGAGAGAGCTGGACAGATACCTAAAGTCAGTGCCGGATCAGCCGGGCTGGTGGCTCGTACGTCGGACTGCGTGCGGCCAGCAGTAACAGCCTAGTTGATCAGGCCCTGATCCATCGGGAGGCCTGGTCATGGACCGGGCCTCGGGGGCGTTGATCCCCGGAATAACCTCCAGGTAACCCTTGTGACCTGGTCCCGGACTAGGCCTCCTGCTGGATGACTTGATCAACCGGGTTGTTGGTGCTAGGTCCTTTCACATTTATGAGTTTTTTTTCCTTAGTGTACTCACTACATCCCGGATTTTTGATAAATTAGACACGTGCAACACTTGGGTATCTTGACTGGGGAAACGTTTCGCCACACAGTGACTTCATCAGTCCAATACAAAGCTGAAAGGTGTAATGAGAGGAGCTTTGTATAGGACTGATGAAGTCACTGTGTGGCGAAACGTTTCCTCAGTAAAAATTCCCATATGTTGCATAAGTGTCTCAATATTCAACAAAGAAGAATGGTGATAATCAGAAGGAGTTTGAGGTAATCAGTCCCTCGGCCCGAATGATGTTTTATGTACCAGTAATAATATGTGTTGTTGATCTTGTGTAATGTCTGGCAAGAGCGAGTCAGGGTTATGAAAGTTTGGTGGGTAGGGAAGGTGGGTGAAGTTATTAGAATGGCCAGGCCAGGGTGTTAGCGGGCTGGGTGGGGATTAGTGGGTGGGCCAGAGGGTCGGTGGGCAGGGTCCGGATTAGTGGGTGGGGAGGGGATTGAGGGGAGGCTGGGGTGTTGCAGGCTCTGGTCTGTGAATGAAGGGTCTCAGCCTCACTCCTCTCCCACCTTCTCTCCCTCATCAACAAAACTGGTGTATATAAATATCGTTTTGTCTGTCTTTCATTTGGTATTGACGTATTAATGTCTATGAATTGTGTTGAGTATTGTGTGAGATGTTTGTGTGGACCACTGTTAGGTCGTCAGTGTTGTGTTAAAGTTGAAGGATGACAGATGTGTGTGTGTGTGTGTGTGTGTGTGTGTGTGTGTGTGTGTGTGTGCATGTGTGTACTCACCTATATGTGGTTACAGGGGTCGAGTTTCAGCTCCTGGCACCGCCTGTTTGGTGACTGCTGCTGGGTTCACACTCTCCTGACTTCGAGAGCATTATCCTACTTCTACTTAAAGCTGTGGATGGATCCTGCCTCTGCCACTCCATTGTCCAGGTCATTCCACTTCCTGACTACCCTAAGGATGAAGATATACTTTCTAACAACCCTGACGTATGGAAATAAATGGAAATAAATGGTATAAAATACCGACACAATGGCAATATAAACACAAATGCAGTATAATGTGATCCTTTATTGACTACGTGACTTGAAAAAGCCCACTGTGTGGGCGAAACGTAGTCAATAAAGGATCACATTATACTGCATTTGTGTTTATATTGCCAACCCTGACGTATGGAAGTTCGTAACATGGATTACCTGGAGGTTACCTGGAGGTTATTCCGGGGATCAACGCCCCCGCGGCCCGGTCCATGACCAGGCCTCCCGATGGATCAGGGCCTGATCAACTAGGCTGTTACTGCTGGCCGCACGCAGTCCAACGTACGAGCCACAGCCCGGCTGATCCGGCACTGACTTTAGGTATCTGTCCAGCTCTCTCTTGAAGGCAGCCAGGGGTTTATTGGCAATTCCCCTAATGCTTGATGGGAGGCTGTTGAACAGTTTTGGGCCCCGGACACTTATGGTGTTTTCTCTTAGTGTTACCAATGGCGCCCCTACTTTTTATTGGGGGCATTTTGCATCGCCTGCCCAGTCTTTTACTTTCGTAGGGAGTGATTTCTGTGTGCAGATTTGGGACCATTCCTTCCAAGATTTTCCAAGTGTAGATTATGATATATCTCTCCCTCCTGCGTTCCAACGAGTACAAGTCAAGTGCTTCCAAGCGTTCCCAGTAGTTAAGGTGCTTGACAGAACTTATACGTGCAGTAAAGGATCTCTGTACACTCTCTAGATCTGCAATTTCACCTGCTTTGAATGGAGATGTTAATGTACAGCAGTATTCCAGCCTAGAGAGAACAAGTGATTGGGTAATAAACACTCACGTTGGATGTACTCGTACATATATTAGATGGAATGTATATGGGAACACCAGGCCTGACCTGTCTACTCTCTTACGTCTCTATTTGAACTGCCCTGTTGAGTGCCTCGGAGGGTGAGCGGCATTCAAAACATACTAGGTCAGCATTAACAGTCAGTGAATAACAGTCAGCGATTCACACAGCAGTGAATCAGTAACGGTTGGCTGAGTCATTACTACTGACACTACTGGTAACTGATACTACTGGTAACATACTATTGAGATCCCCGTGACTAATCTGTGTTTTCAATTTTTAGCTGTTCCCTCATGTTCTTGTTTCCCCGTCTCGGGTAATCTGTCCCAGTCCGCCCTGTCGGTTCCTCCCACTATTTTGTACAATGTTATCGTATCACCCCCATATTACTCTTTGAGTTTTATTTGTAAGAAAGTTAATCATTCATCTGCCCTCCCAGTTATTGCTTTTGCAAGCATTTTGTGTGCAGTTATCCCATGGTCGCTTCTTCATCACTATCCCACACAGAACATGAGACTGGAGGAACACTGCAGAAGGTCTACTCATATACTTGTCCAATCTCTTTTTTAAGCTACCCAAGGTCCTAGACTCCATCACCCTACTCGGAAGATTGTCACATGCAGCATTCTCCACCTGACTCCATCCTATAAATGCTCACGTACCTTTCACCCAGGTTACCTGGTTACTGGAGGTTATTCCGGGATCAACGCCCCCGCGGCCCGGTCCACGACCAGGCCTCCCGGTGGATCAGAGCCTGATCAACCAGGCTGTTACTGCTGGCCGCACGAAAGTCCAGCGTACGAGCCAAAAGCCCTGCTGATCCGGCACTGACTTTAGGTATCTGTCCAGCTTTTCCCCTGAAGGCGGCCAGGGGTTTATTGGTAATTCCCTTAATGCTTGATGGGAGGCTATTGAACAGTCTTCGGCCCGGACACTTATGTGTTTTCTCTTAGTGTATCAATGGCCCCCCTACTTTTAATTAGGGGTATTTTGCATCGCCTGCCCAGTTTTTTTACTTTCGTAGGGAGTGATTTCTGTGTGCACATTTGGGACCATTCCTTCCAGGATTTTCCTCTCCTGCGTTCCAACGAGTACAAGTCAAGGGTTTCCCAAACCCTTTCCCCAGTAGTTAAGGTGCTTGACAGAATTATACGTGCAGTAAAGGTCCTCTGTACATTCTCTAGATCTGCAATTTCACCTGCTTGAATGGAGATGTTAATGTACAGCAGTATTCCAGCCTAGAGAGAACAAGTGATTTGAAAAGGATCATCCTTGGCTTGGCATCTCTCGTTTTGACGTTCTCATTATCCATCCTATCATTTTCTTTGCACTTGTGATCGTGGCATTTGTTGTGATCCTTGAAGGTGGATCCTCAGACATTACTACCCCCAGTCCCTTACATTTATTTTCCGTTCTATTGTATGACCAGAGTCTGTAGTATACTCTGTTCTAGTTATTATCTCCTCCAGTTTTCCATAACGGAGTAGTTGGAATTTGCCCTCACTGAACATCATATTGTTTTCCAGGTAGATCTGTTTGTGAATGGATAAAGCGCACTGTGTGGGCGAAACGTTGTCAATAAAGGATGACATTATACTGCTTATGTGTTTATATTTCTAATGTAGAGTTGAGAGATGCGCGTTTGCTGCAGCAGTTACTTGGTTGATGTTCAGCCTCAGGCCTGATGCTCGGTATGGCACTCCGAGGTCCTCTTTTGAGTAAAGTTTACAGCATTTGCCCAATTTGTAGTTGTTGAGATAAAATTCGAGCAGACACTTAGACCAGACCTGCAGCCTGTCAAGGTCCATTCATAGTCTTTCCTGGTCCTCATTTGCTTGTATTCTCCTCATTAGCTTCACATCATCTGCCAATAGGAATACGTCTGATTCTCTCCCTTGCCTCACGTAAACAAGAAATAGGACAGGTCCTGGTACTGATCCTTCAGGTACCTCACTTGTCATTTGCGCCCACTCCGACACCTTCTTGAACACCAACTCGTTTCCTTTCTGTTAAGTGTCCCTTGATATATGAAGTCCACTCTCTCTCTCTCTCTCTCTCTCTCTCTCTCTCTCTCTTTACACTGGGTTTGACAAGGTTAAGGATCCCTAGCTTTATTGACAAGCTATTTACAGGTTAACGATTCCTAACTTTATTGACAAGCTAAGAGCTGTTACCTACATCAGCTCATTTGAAAGCATTTTTATTGTTATGAGACATACAAGTAGGGAACAGGATGAAGTTGGAGCCATCTGTGGGCCAGCATTTTCATTTGATCAACTGACTTTATCTCGTTGATATCATTATGCTGTACGAATGTGTTCCATACTCGAGTCATCCTGGGTATATAGGATCTCAGATGGAGTGAAGTTCTGGAGAAGGGTACAGCCAGAATGAAGTTGCTGCTTTCTGCCCGTCCTCTCTCTCTCTCTCTCTCTCTCTCTCTCTCTCTCTCTCTCTCTCTCTCTCTCTCTCTCTCTCTCTCTCTCTCTCTCTATCTCTCTCTCTATCTCTCTCTATCTCCTCTCTCTCTCTCCTCTCTCTCTCTCTCTCTCTCTCTCTCTCCTCTCTCTCTCACTCTCCACTCTCTCTCCCTCCCTCCCTCCTGACCACGACCCTTCGGCACTTCCCTCCACCTCCCTTACCCAGTGGTCACATGGCCTCAGACACCCCCTTCATCTCTTACCCTGAACCTCTGCCCCTGGCCCTCTACCAAACCCCCTCATCCTCACTCTTCCCTCCCCCATACTATTCCCCCTTTCCTTCTCCCCGACTAAACAAGAACCTCTTATTCATGATATACACTACCCCACAAATTTGGTGTTCCTTCACCTCCCCCTCGTTTCCTTCCCCTCCAGGGAGATAACCCTCACTCATGTCTCATTCATTTTACCTTTCTCCTGCATGACACACTCCACCTCCCTCACCCTCCATCTGCCTTGCTCTTCTCTCTCTCTCTCTCTCTCTCTCTCTCTCTCTCTCTCTCTCTCTCTCTCTCTCTCTCTCTCTCTCTCTCTCTCTCTCTCTCTCTCTCTCTCACACACACACACAGTATATTCCTAAAGTTTGTTCTTGATAAGCCGGGTTGTGGTGTATACGTAGGCCAGCAATCAGGAGGCTTGGTCTGGGACCGAGTGGTGGGGGCGGTGACCCTGGAATCAACAGTGGGTAGACTTCCTCCTTGTCTGTATTTTCAACTCCCTCGTGGCAGTTATCAAGTGATAGTAACTGCATCTGTGCTGAAGGAAACCCTTGAAGCTGTCGTAGCTGTTGAACCTTTAATGGAACACTGAATGATAACCTCATTGTCCACCAAGTTTCTCAGCCTTGGCTGACACCACTAAAATCTCTCAGCTGAGGCTGACACTGCTGAAGTCTCTTGGCTCAGGCTGACACCACTGAAATCTCACAGCTCTGGCTGACAGCTCAGGCTGACACATTTCAACATCGTTGTACAACCCCCATCTTACTTTGAGGAATATGACAGGGAAACATAGCTTTTGTTCCCACTGTGTAATTATTTTACAGACTAGGGTAGCACCACGCTGTCTGCTATTTTATTACATAAAAAAACTAGCTTCATGTTTCCCACCTTCTTCACTACCTCCTCCATTACCTTTTTAACTCTCCTGTCATGCTCCTCTCTCACCTCTTTCCCCACAGTTAGTAATTCTTAAGTAACAGCAACTTTAGGTCTTCTACAAGACTGTTGAGGCTCCCGTAGTTATTGAACTTATAGTGGGATGTTTGACGATATCCTCAGGAAGTCTCACAGCTCAGCTTAACACATTTCATTACTTGATGTAAAAAAAAAAACTGATAGAATATGACAAGGAAACTCTGTAACTAACTTTATTTAGTAAAAAAAAGTTTGGGTGGTTGTTGGTGTCACCATGTGGGTGACAGGAAGTTATGGACGTCGGCAGCACGACAGCATGGCTGACTGCTGCTTCAACTTCCCTGTCCCTTCCACCTTGTCTGTCCTGTTGCTTGACTCTCCCTAGTGACAGCTGTCGTGCCTGCCTCAGCAACAGCTGTCATACTTTCACCTACCACCACTCATATTTTCCACACCTCCCTCTAAGTCGTCCTACCCCAGGATGCCACCCACAACAATCAACTAACACCGCTGGGTGAGCACGGTAGCAGGTGTAAGAATTCTCATTCGTCTCTCCTCTTACCTGGAGTGTCCCTGATGGTTATCCCGGGGGGGGTCAAGGCCCCCGAGGCCCAGTCCTTGATCAGACCTCCCGGTAGATCAGGGCCTGATCAACCAGGCTGTTACTACTGGCTCCACGTAGTCCAACATACGATGTGGAACTATGGACAGATTTAAGGAAAGCACTCAGGAGGTTAATAAACTATAAGCATGAAAACAAAGAGGAACTATTGGATAGTCTTCCTGGAATATATAGAACATGGGAGGATAGGAGAGGAATAAAGTTTACACACACAATGCCCAGTCTACAACAGTTGACCCAAAAATAAACAGACACCCACTGGAAAAAAAACAGCTTAGTCCCCATCCCTAGGGCTGAACCAGACCCAGCCCCCAGCCATACTGCAAATCCGGATTTGGCTAGAGACCTACAGCCACCACAGCCATAGCCCCTAGTACAGATGTGGTAGAGGTGTCCTCTTCCGGGAAAAAAATGCTGGCCTGACAACGGATGGTGGTGTGTCTGGTTTGGTTATGGAGAACTGTAGTGGAATTTTAGGATCAGCACAGATTAGGAATACATCCAATACGAATTGTATCCAGCCAAAAACAAAATGGTGCAAATTCTATGTTTGGGGCATCTGTAAACATGGAATATCAGGGAAAACAAATGGGGCATGCAACTTTGAGCATCCCAAGAAATGCCGCGACCTCCTGTCTAAAGGAATGTGTCGTTCTGCCTCTTGCAAATTCTTCCACCCTGAGATGTGTCATTATTCAGTCATCGAGAAACAATGTAACAATACCAGCTGCCTCGCATAGACCTGAAAGGGACCAGGAGGCACACACCCCTGTATAACAAATGATAGTAGTTATGGTAGTTATGACAACACTCCAAGTGATTTTTAGTGGTAGGAAACGAAGAAAGAAAATGGAAAGAGATAACCAAAATAGTCCACCACCTTGGAGCCTTGTTGGACTGGAGGCACAGCCAGTGACCCCCCAGGACTCACAGTGGCGCCTCCGGACTCACAGTGGCACCTCCGGACTCACAACTAAGAACATAAGAATGGAGGAACACTGCAGAGGTCTACTGGCCCATGCGAGGCAGGTCCTTATCAAAACGACTACTACCTAAAGCTTCCCAAGAAATAACTCCCGTTCCCAATGACACCAATCAAACCAAGCCCCTCCCACTCATATATTTGTCCAGTCTCTTCTTAAAGCTGCCCAAGGTCCTAGCCTCTATCACCCCACTGGGAAGACTGTTCCACGCATCCACAACTCTGTTAGAAAACCAGTACTTCAAATCACTTGTTCTCTCTAGGCTGGAATACTGCTGTACATTAACATCTCCATTCAAAGCAGGTGAAGTCGCAGATCTAGAGAGTGTACAGAGATCCTTTACTGCACGTATAAGTTCTGTCAAGCACCTTAACTACTGGGAACGCTTGGAAGCACTTGACTTGTACTCGTTGGAACGCAGGAGGGAGAGATATATCATAATCTACACTTGGAAAATCTTGGAAGGAATGGTCCCAAATCTGCACACAGAAATCACTCCCTACGAAAGTAAAAGACTGGGCAGGCGATGCAAAATGCCCCCAATAAAAAGTAGGGGCGCCATTGGTACACTAAGGGAAAACACCATAAGTGTCCGGGGCCCAAAACTGTTTAACAGCCTCCCATCAAGCATTAGGGGAATTGCCAATAAACCCTGGCTGCCTTCAAGAGAGAGCTGGACAGATACCTAAAGTCAGTGCCGGATCAGCCGGGCTGTGGCTCGTACGTTGGACTGCGTGCGGCCAGCAGTAACAGCCTAGTTGATCAGGCCCTGATCCATCGGGAGGCCTGGTCATGGACCGGGCCGCGGGGGCGTTGATCCCGGAATAACCTCCAGGTATGTCCTTTCTAATCTAAATTTATCCAACTTAAATCCATTATTCCTGGTTCTTACCTGGTTCGACACCCTCAGTACTTTATTAATATCTCCCTTGTTTATGCCCGTCATCCACTTATACACTTCAGTGATATCTCCCCTCATTCTACGCCTCTCCAGAGAGTGGAGATTTAAGGCTTTAAGTCTATCTTCATACGGGAGGTTCCTTACACAGTAAATCATTTTAGTCATTCTTCTCTGTATGTTCTCTAATGAGTCTATGTCCATCCTGTAGTAAGGGGACCAAAACTGAGCAGCATAATCTAAATGAGGCCTCACTAGTGATGTATAGAGCTGTAAAATAACTTTTGGACTTCTGTTACTTATACTTCTTGAGATAAATCCAAGTAATCTGTTGGCCTTGTTGCGCACACTAAGGCACTACTTTCTTGGCTTTAGATTTCTGCTTACCATGACTCCCAAGTCTTTTTCACATTCTGTATGATCAAGCTCTACTTCACCTAGATTATAGCTTCGTGGGTTATTTTCATTACCATGGGCAAGTACCTTACACTTATCCACATTGAACTTCATCTGCCATTTTTCAGACCAAGACATTAATTTGTCCAAATCTTCCTGGAGTTCATTGATATCCTCCTCAGAGTGAATTATACGGCCTATCTTTGTATCATCAGCAAATTTACTCATGTCACTCGTAATCCCTTCATCAAGGTCATTAATGTAAATTATGAACAAGAGAGGGCCTAAAACTGATCCTTGTGGAACGCCACTAGTGACTAATCCTCATTCAGATTTCACTCCATTAATGGTAACTCTCTGCTTTCTATTGGTAAGCCATGCCTCAATCCATGCTAGAACTTTACCTCCTATACCATGAACTGCCACTTTTCTTAAGAGTCTCTTGTGAGGTACTCTATCGAAGGCTTTACTAAAATCCAAATAAACAATATCATATTCCTTATCACTGTCAACTGCCTCAAATGTTCTATTGAAGAACGTCAGTAAGTTTGTCAGGCAGGAACGACCTCTCGTGAATCCATGCTGAGATTCATTTATCAAGTTATGCTCTTCAAGGTGACTTCTGATAATGTCAGCTATAATTGATTCTAATAACTTGCCCACTATAGATGTCTTGCTTATTGGACGGTAATTTGAAGGAGTGGACTTATCCCCTGATTTGAATATAGGAACCACATTAGCCATCTTCCACAACTCTGGCACAACACCGGTAAGGATGGACGCATTGAATACACTCGTTAATGGCTGACTAAGCTCCATCTTGCATTCCTTAAGTACCCTGGAAAACAGCTCATCGGGTCCCGGGGACTTATTTTGCTTCAGTTTGTCTATCTGTTTAATAACCATGTCCCTCGTGACAGTAATATTAGTTAACTTAAACTCCTCAGGAACTAAATAACTGTTAATTACTGGAATCTCATTTACATCTTCCTGTGTAAAAACTGACAAAAAATAGTCATTAAATAAGGAACACATTTCCAGTTCATTATCCGTCAGCTGTCCATTCCCAGTTTTCAGAGGTCCTACTTTTTCCTTCACCTTCGTCCTATACACTTGAAAGAACCCCTTTGGATTAGTCTTTGATTCATTAGCAACTCTAATTTCATAGTCACATTTAGCCTTTCTAATCGCCTTTTTTACTTCTCTTTTAAGCTGAACATGTTGGTCAGTAAGGTTAACCTCTCCTCTTCTGATGCGCCTATAAATTCCCCTACTGATGCCAACAACGAAATCTCCCCAACAATCATGCAACACAACCTCATTTATATTTGCTAATATACAGGACCTTAAGTCATTCACCAACAACAAAATACTTTTCATTAGTGGACTTCTAGGGGAGTCAAATGCACTGTTTGCAGCCTTCACAGAGACCCACGTAAAAGATTGTGAGTGGGAGGGGTTGGATTTGAGTGGGACTTTCACATCAGAGCTTATTTCTTGGGTAACATTGAAAATTGGGTTGGGCAAATGTTTTGTTAGTGGGATGAATTGTAAAGGACCTGCCTAGTATGGGCCAACAGGCCTCCTGCAGAGTTCCTCCTTTCTTATGTTCTTATGTTCTTATTACTTTGACAGTGAAATATGGATACCTGGATACAAGGGGAAGTTGGCCTGTATGTCAAAGAATCTCATTTGCACAGAGATACTGAACACCACAAATGATGTAGTTGAAGTTCTGACAGTAAAAATCGAGAACCAAAACTTAGTCATTGTACTTGTATATATGCCACCCGATGCAACTTCCCAACAGTATAAAGAACAACTGTCAAAAATTGACTCCTGTCTGGAAAACTTTCCAGCCCCATCCCCAAACATCTTGCTGCTTGGTGACTTCAATCTAAGACACACAAAATGAAAAAAATATAGCAAATAATGTTGTAGCAAAGTAAAAGGACACAAGTGCAACTAATGTGACATTTATTGTGGCAACGTTTCGCTCTCCAGGAGCTTTATCAAGCCATTACAAACAATACATGGACACAGAGGGTATATAAAGGCTCAGTGAGGTGAATACTAGTGAGGTACCATTTCGATGTTCACTAGTGGTAGTAGTAGTAGTAGTAGTGGTAGTGACAAAAGTAATACAATATGGTAGAGCAATTAATTCGTACATGAGTAAAAGGATATAAAAGCTTTTACTTGGGTAACATAAAAATAGGTTGGACAAATATAGACTGGAATGAGGCAGCTTGTTTCAGTGTTCACTCTCTGTGCTTTGTGTAGTATAACAGGAGAGACTATGTGATGGCAGGGTTTACTGTTTTCAGGAGGATTCTTGCTAAGACTTCGGAGATGGTGAAGCTGCCGTTGTTTTGTTTAATTGTATTCGAAACAGCGATCAGTGCTGATTCGAGGCACTTGCGTCTGCGGAAATTAGTTTCTTTGATCACTAATTCGGCGTCTCTGAATTTCATGAGATGATTGGTGGAATTTCGGTGTTGTACACAGGCGTTGTTCAGGTTATCGTTCCTACATGCGTAAATGTGTTCATTGAGGCGGGTGTCGAGGTTTCTGGCTGTTTCACCTACGTAAATCTTGTCACAGCCTCCACAGGGTATAGTGTAAACTCCTGCATTGACTGGTTCGTGGTGCTTGGATTTTGTCCTGGTTATATCCTTTATTGAAGTGCTAGAAGCGATGGCGACTCTGGTGTTAGCTTGTGAAAGTACTTTTGAGACGTTCAGTGCAACCTGACTGTTGGGAAGAATTATAACTTTGCTGGGAGTGGTGCTGATGCGTGGAGAATTTATGATCTGAAGAGCTCTTTTCTTGCAGTCTTTGATGAAAAAAGAAGGAAAATGTAACTCTGTGAATGTTTGGTGAATGTATGTACACTCCTCGTCAAGAAACTCAGGACTACAAATTCGGTATGCTCTTAGGAAAAACCCGATGATGATGCCTCTTTTGGTCTTGGTATCTTGACTGGAATAGAAGTGTGTGAGATCGTTTTTATTGGTGGGTTTCCGATAAACTTGAAATCTTAGGTTGTTGTCTACTTTGTGAATGAGGACGTCGAGGAAAGGTAGCTTGTCATTGGACTCTTCTAGTGTAAACTGGATCGCCGGTTCAACTGCGTTGAGCCTTGCCTGAAGATCCCGTACATCAAAACGTTTTGGAGTTATTTCGAGGACATCGTCCACGTAATGTAACCAAGTGACGCTTGAAGGGATGATGTTGGCGAAGTGTTCGGACTCTAGGTGTTCCATGTATAAGTTGGCTAGGATGGCACTTATGGGGGACCCCATTCCTATGCCGTAGGTTTGTTTGTAGAGCTTGTTATTGAAAGAAAAACAGTTGAAATTAACACAGAGTTCAATTAAGTCAACAAAATCTCCGGGAGGTAGAGGAAGATTAAGGTCCTGATTGACTTTACGTCGTAGAACCTCGATGGCTTTTTTGGTAGGTACTTTTGTGAAGAGGGAAGTCACATCCAAACTGCTTAGTTTCTTGTTACGGATGGAGAGGTTACGGATGCGGTTGAGAAGGTCACCTGAGTGTTTAAGATGAGCGGGGCTGATGGTCCTCAGCACTGATCGCTGTTTCGAATACAATTAAACAAAACAACGGCAGCTTCACCATCTCCGAAGTCTTAGCAAGAATCCTCCTGAAAACAGTAAACCCTGCCATCACATAGTCTCTCCTGTTATACTACACAAAGCACAAAGAGTGAACACTGAAACAAGCTGCCTCAGTCCAGTCTATATTTGTCCAACCTATTTTTATGTTACCCAAGTAAAAGCTTTTATATCCTTTTACTCATGTACGAATTAATTGCTCTACCATATTGTATTACTTTTGTCACTACCACTACTACTACTACTACTACTACTACCACTAGTGAACATCGAAATGGTACCTCACTAGTATTCACCTCACTGAGCCTTTATATACCCTCTGTGTCCATGTATTGTTTGTAATGGCTTGATAAAGCTCCTGGAGAGCGAAACGTTGCCACAATAAATGTCACATTAGTTGCACTTGTGTCCTTTTACTTTACATATTGTCGGTAATTCTACCAACTTTATTACAATGTTGTAGCAGAAATAATCCCTGGAAGTAGCTCAGATGAAAAGTCACACACACAGGAGCTGCTGAATTTCTGCAACAAACACACCCTAAGTCAGCAGATAGTGGAGCCAACAAGACTGGAGAACACACTGGACCTTATTTTCACAAATAATGAGGACCTGGTAAGGAATATAACAATATCAAAAACAACAAATTCTGATCACAGTCTAATCGAAGTCCAGACTTGCATGCACAGGAGTCCTGATCGGCAAGATGCATACAGTTATGAGGGTATCTTTACCAAATTCAACTTCAACAACAAGAACATCAACGGGGATCTCGTAAACTATGCCCTAAATGAAACATGTTGGGAAGATATCTTAAATTACATGGACCCTAACGAGTGCCTTGAAAAGATCAACCTCCTGATAGCTGAAGTATGTTTAAGGCATATTCCCCTAAGAAAAAATAAGAGAATTAAACTGGAGAGAGATGCTCCCTCTACAAGAGAAGGCGAAGAATCACTGAGCTCCTCAAGAATGCCAGATTATCTGAAACACAGAAAGAAGCTCTAACCAGGGATGTGGAAAATATTGAGCTAAAGCTAAAGGACTCATACAGGATCCAAGAGAGACTAGAGGAGCTAAAAGTGATTAGTGAAATTTAAAGAAATTCGAAATATTTCTTTTCATATGCCAAAAACAAGGCAAAAACCACTTCTAATATAGGTCCCCTGCTCAGACAAGACAGATCCTATACAGATGACAACAAAGAAATGAGTGAGATACTGAAATTTCAACATGACTCTGTGTTCAGCGAGCCACTGATTAGTCTAAAGATAGACAATCCAAACAATTTTTTATGAATGAGCCTCAAAACCCTGCCAGTGTATGCCAAATTTCTTACATAACCCTAACTCCACTAGACTTTGAGAAAGCCATCGACTACATGCACATGCACTCATCCCCAGGTGCAGAGTCATGGAACTCTGTACTCATTAAGAACTGCAAGAAACCCCTCTCATGGGCCCCAAGTATGCTATGGAGAAGGAGCATATAGACACAGGTGATATTCCACAGTCACTAATAACAACAGATGTAGCCCCACTCCATAAAGGTGGCAGCAAAGCAATAGCAAAGAATTACAGATCAATAGCTTTAACGTCCCACATGATAAAAATCACAATCCATGGCAACATGGGTTCAGAGCATGTCGCTCCTGACCTTCGCAACTACTGGACCACTAGGATATGGTCTTGGATGTACTGGAAAACAAACAGAATGCAGATGTAGTATGCACAGATTTTGCAGAAGCCTTTGACAAGTGCCATCATGATGTAAAAGCACATAAAATGCATGCTAAATGGATAACTGACAAAATAGGCAGATGGATATTCAAGCATTAAGAGTAGTGGTAAACAGAGTTAAATCAGAAGCTGCCATAGTGAAGAGATCTGTTCTACAAGGCACAGTACTTACCCCTATCCTGTTCCTCATTCTCATATCAGACATAGACAGAGATGTAAACCATAGCACTGTATCATCCTTTGCAGACGATACTAGGATCTGCATGAGAGTGTCATCCATTGAGGACACGGCAAAGCTCCAAGAAGATATAAACCAAGTTTTCCAATGGGCAACGGAGAACAGTATGATGTTCAATGAAGACAATAATAGCTAGAACTGAGTATACTACAAACTCTAATCACACAATAGAGCGGAAAAGTAATGTGAAGGACCTGGGTGTGGTAATATCCAAAAAATCTCACCTTCAAGGACCACAACAATGCCACTATCACATCTGCGAGGAAACTGATAGGATGGATAATGAGAATATTCAAGACAAGAGATGCTAAGCGAATGATGATCCTTTTTAAATCACTTGTTCTCTCTAGGCTGGAATACTGCTGTACATTAACATCCCCATTCAAGGCAGGTGAAATTGCAGATCTAGAGAATGTACAGAGAACCTTCACTGCACGTATAAGTTCCATGAAACACCTTAACTACTGGGAACGCCTGGAAGCACTTGACTTGTACTCACTGGAGCGCAGGCGAGAGAGAGATATAATCTACACCTGGATGATGCTGGAGGGACTGGTTCCTAATGTGCACACAGAAATCACTCCATACGAAAGCAAAAGACTTGGCAGGCGATGCAACATACCCCCGGTGAAAAGTAGGGGCGCCACTGGTACACTTAGAGAAAACACAGTAAGTGTCCCGGGCCCAAGACTGTTGAACAACCTCCCACCAGCAATAAGGGGCATTACGGGAAGACCCCTGGTTGTCTTCAGTAGGGGGCTAGACAGATACCTAAAGCCAGTACCGGATCAGCCGGGCTGTGGTTCGTACATTGGACTACGTGCGGCCAGCAGTAACAGCCTGGTTGATCAGGCCCTGATCCACCGGGAGGCCTGGTCATGGACCGGGCCGCGGGGGCGTTGATCCCCGGAATGCCCTCCAGGTAGACAGCCCTGTTGGTTAGGTACTGACTTTAGGTATCTGTCCAGCGCCTTCTTGAAGGCAGCCAGGGATTTGTTGGTAATTCCTCTCACGCCTGGTGGGAGGCTGTTGTACAGTCTTGGGCCCCGGACACTTGTGTTTTCTCATGATATACCAATTGTGCCTCTTCTTTTCAATGGGCGTAAGTTGCACCGCCTGTCCAGTCTTTTGCTTTCGTAGGAAGTGATTTCTGTGTGCACATTTGGGACCAGTCCCTCTAGTAGTGAGTACAAGTCAAATGCTTCCAAGCGTTCCCAGTAGTTATATGTGCAGTAAAGTTCCATGTACATTCTCTAGGTCTGCGATTTCACCTGCCTTGATTGGAGATGTTAATGTACAGCAGTATTCCAACCTAGAGATAATAAGTGATTTTAAAAGGATCATCATTGGCCTGGCGTCCCTTGTTTTAAGTGTTCTCATTATCCATCCTATCATTTTCTTCGCAGATGTGATAGTGACACTGTTGTGAACCTTGAAGGCGAGATCCTCAGACATTACCACTACCAGGTCCTTCACACTACTTTTCCACTCTATTGTGTGATTAGAGTTTGTAGTATACTCCTAGCTATTATTTCCGTTGCCCATTGGAAAACTTGGTTTATATCTGCCTGAAGGTTTACCGTGTCCTCAGTTGATGACAGTCTTGTGTAGAGGATGATCCTCGGTCTTGTTCTCCAGAGGCTCTCTCACTGATCTACGTCGTTAATGAAGTTGATATAAAGAGAGCTTTATTAAGAATGTCACATCAAGCTCATACTGTTAACACTGCCTTCACGTTTGGTAAATAAAGATTCATAACAAGGTATGGGAAAGCATTGGTTAAGGTGTAACGTTGTGAATGAGTGGAACAAGCCGGCTTTACATAGGGCAGTAGGCCTACTACAGTCTCCTTTGTTCTCAAGATCTTAAAATATGGCGTGGCAGCATCTCTGTGTTAGTCCTCCAGTCTGCCCCACCGAGACGTCTCCGCTTACACCCTTCCTGCCTCCAACTCTGCTACAAGGAAACCTGAAGCTGTCGTAGCTGATGAACCCATAATGGAATATTTGACGATATCCTCAGTTTTCAACTCTGACCCATCCTGTGCGATGGAGTGTGACAGGAGAAAACACTAGTCAGCTTTTGTTTCCACTGTGTAACTGTCATATACAGTGAGGTAGCAGCACACTACTGATGTATATATCTAATTTTGTTAAAAGACAGAAACTTACTGTTGTGTTTTATACTTTGCCAATTAACATGGCAGTTTCTTTATTAAACTAGGCCTAGCGACCTGGCCCGCCTCTGATAAATTGGTGTTCGGGAATACATGTTCCTGTTCAGCTTGTCTTGGGTGAGCCTAAAGTCAGTGGTTGTTGCGCAGTACAAGTATGGTAGAGTTTGTTGATGGTGAGGCTGGTGGTCGCCAGGACTGTGCAAGGATGCGTTCCTAGCCGTTGTATTGTCTGGCTAAGCCATAAAAGGGAGGGTAAGAATGAGGAAGAGAGGAACTGGAGTAGGATAGACGTTAAGTTAGGTAAGGCTAGTCAAGAAACAGGACAAATGTTTCTTTTGGTCATCTGACCGAGGCCTTCCACTGGCTTACCTCTCCAGCCCTTTAATTTTTGTATTATTAGTATATGCCGTAGGAGGATAGAAAAGTGAAAGAGGGTATGAGTACACAATGAGAGAGAAGTAAGAAAGATTAAATGACTGTATGGATTTAAGGCTCTGCTGAAGTCTCGGTTCAGGATGAAAGTTGACAACACTGTATGATAACTGTCCTGAGGGATGGAGTGTGACAGGGGGAAGGATGACTAGCGTGTTAATACAACGTAATTGTCATGTAGACTGGAGGGATTCAGACAACTGACTGATCTCCCTACTCTCTAATTTCAGAATAGGAGGCTCTCTCTCTCCTCTCTCGAGAGAGAGAGAAGAGAGAGAGAGAGTAGAGAGAACGAGAGGAAGAATAGCATTTAAACAGGCCTGTTCCCAATTTTAATATTTTGCTGCAAATTTTAGCAGTTCTGCAAACATTGAGCCTGGACGTCCTTGACCTCATGACTTGCAACACTTCGACAGTTGCACATTCTAACACTATGGCCTGGACCGTCTTAATTTGACCTCTTTGTCTTCTTCCCTCCTGAACATCTCTCTTTCTTCAAAATTTTCCTGTACTTTCTCCTCTTACTCCTACTTTTCCTCTCCTCCCTCCTAAAACATTCTTCATTTAAGATTCTGTCTTATCTCCCTTCCTTCCCCTCTCCCTCCTCCCCCTCCTCCTCTTCCTCACCCTCCTCCATGCCCTCCTCACCCTGCTGCTCCTCCTACTCCACGTCGTCGTCGTCGTCCTTCCCCTCTTCCTCGTCCTCCTCTTCCCAGGTCGTATATACTGTGTTGAAATACTTGGTCAGTGTTGTTTCTGACTCTCTCTATCATCTTTATTACCCAAAATTACTCTTCTTGTAAAATATTGGAGCTGGGATGAATTGTGGGCGGCTGGTGGGTGTTGGAAGCTGTTAGCTGACATATTGTTCAGCTAATAGATAAGGTCTCAGCTAGGTTTCTCAGAAGTTTTTGTTTACACTTAGTTTACTGCTGAGATGTTTTTTCAAGCTAAGTTTATCCTGTTCAGTTTACTTTACTAGACTGAAGAACTGACGTAAATGTTACAGCAAATACAGTGTACAGTTAATTGTCTTACTGCAAATACAGTGTACATAATTTGTTACAGCAGAATACAGTGATACAGTAATTGTGTTACAGCAGAATACAGTGATACAGTAATTGTGTTACAGCAGAATACAGTGATACAGTAATTGTGTTACAGCAGAATACAATGACAAACAAGTAATTTTAATGTCAGGTGTTGTGGTGTACTGTAACAGGTGTTGTGGTGTACTGTAACAGGTGTTGTGGTGTACTGTAACAGGTTTGTATCACTCACGTGATAATCTGGGGGACATGCACCTCTACTGACCTGAGGCACAGGAGCTGTTGTCTGAGGCGTCCCGCGTCAACTTCCTGGCCAGGGTTAGGCCTAGTCTCTGGCACTCTCTGGCACTAGCATCAGCTGCGATTTCTGTCACCTGTGTGTGACTTCTCTGAGGCCTGACACTGTGTTTGCCTTTGTGGCATTGGTTTGACCCTTGTGGCACTGTTCGCCCTTGTGGCACTGTGTTGGCCCTTGTAACACTCTTTTGACCCTTATGGTACTGTTCGCCCTTGTGGCACTGTTTTGGCTGTTGTTAAGGTTTACCAAGGTTTTCCAGTGGTTTAGTGTTCAGGTTTATTAAGATTTTCCAATGGTTTAGTGTTAAGGTTTACGAGGTTTTCAGAGGGTTTATTGTTGGTGTTTACGAGGTTGCCATTTGCTATTATTCCGTCCAGAAACAAATTCCCAGGTGCCATAGAGAAGACAAGGAGGATGTCTGAGGACCTGGTCGTCTCTCTGAGGGAACCTACAGCACCCAGTTACACAGGTGATTATCAAATGGTATACAATACCGACAGGTTGGTAGATAAGACACAGGCAACATTTAGGCAACTTTATTCCGAAACGTTTCGCCTACACAGTAGGCTTCTTCAGTCAAGTACAGAAAGTAGGCAGGAGCAGTAGAGATGTGAAGACGATGTAATCAGTCCATCACCCCTGAAGTCGTAGATTTGAGGTTGTCAGTCCCTCAGCCTGGAGAAGTTCTGTTCCAAAGTCTGGAACTAACAGTTCCAGACTTTGGAACATCGTCTTTACATCTCTACTGCTCCTGCCTACTTTCTGTACTTGACTGAAGAAGCCTACTGTGTAGGCGAAACGTTTCGGAATAAAGTTGCCTAAATGTTGCCTGTGTGTCTTATCTACCAGTTACACAGGTGATGGAACCTTCACTCACATCCCAGGTGACTACAGTTTGATCCCCCAGCTCACTAGCTGCAACTGCTGCTCCCGGTCACCTAGTAGTAGATAGTTACCTGGGTATTATCTCCTTGCACCTACTGCCCCTGGTCACCTAGTAGTAGATAGTTACCTGGGTGTTATCTCCTTGCACCTTTGCCCCTGGTCACCTAGTAGTAATAGTTACCTGGGTATTATCTCCTTGCACCTATCTGCCCCTGGTCACCTAGTAGTAGATAGTTACCTGGGTGTTATCTCCTTGCACCTATTGCCCCTGGTCACCTAGTAGTAGATAGTTACCTGGGTATTATCTCCTTGCACCTACTGCCCCTGGTCACCTAGTAGTAGATAGTTACCTGGGTGTTATCTCCTTGCACCTACTGCCCCTGGTCACCTAGTAGTAGATAGTTACCTGGGTGTTATCTCCTTGCACCTACTGCCCCTGGTCACCTAGTAGTAGATAGTTACCTGGGTGTTATCTCCTTGCACCTACTGCCCCTGGTCACCTAGTAGTAGATAGTTACCTGGGTGTTATCTCCTTGCACCTATGCCCCTGGTCACCTAGTAGTAGATAGTTACCTGGGTGTTATCTCCTTGCACCTACTGCCCCTGGTCACCTAGTAGTAGATAGTTACCTGGGTGTTATCTCCTTGCACCTACTGCCCCTGGTCACCTAGTAGTAGATAGTTACCTGGGTATTATCTCCTTGCACCTATTGCCCCTGGTCACCTAGTAGTAGATAGTTACCTTGCACCTATTGCCCCTGGTCACCTAGTAGTAGTTACCTGCACTACTGCCCTGTCACCTGTAGTAGATAGTTACCTTGCACCTACTGCCCCTGGTCACCTAGTAGTAGATAGTTACCTGGGTGTTATCTCCTTGCACCTACTGCCCCTGGTCACCTAGTAGTAGATAGTTACCTTGCACCTACTGCCCCTGGTCACCTAGTAGTAGATAGTTACCTGGGTGTTATCTCCTTGCACCTATGCCCCTGGTCACCTAGTAGTAGATAGTTACCTGGGTTTATCTCCTTGCACCTACTGCCCCTGGTCACCTAGTAGTAGATAGTTACCTGGGTGTTATCTCCTTGCACCTACTGCCCCTGGTCACCTAGTAGTAGATAGTTACCTGGGTGTTATCTCCTTGCACCTATTGCCCCTGGTCACCTAGTAGTAGATAGTTACCTGGGTGTTATCTCCTTGCACCTACTGCCCCTGGTCACCTAGTAGTAGATAGTTACCTTGCACCTACTGCCCCTGGTCACCTAGTAGTAGATAGTTACCTTGCACCTACTGCCCCTGGTCACCTAGTAGTAGATAGTTACCTGCACCTCTGCCTGGTCTGTAGTAAGTTACCTTGCACCTACTGCCCCTGGTCACCTAGTAGTAGATAGTTACCTTGCACCTACTGCCCCTGGTCACCTAGTAGTAGATAGTTACCTGGGTGTTATCTCCTTGCACCTACTGCCCCTGGTCACCTAGTAGTAGATAGTTACCTTGCACCTACTGCCCCTGGTCACCTAGTAGTAGATAGTTACCTTGCACCTACTGCCCCTGGTCACCTAGTAGTAGATAGTTACCTGGGTGTTATCTCCTTGCACCTACTGCCCCTGGTCACCTATAGTGATAGTCCTTGCACCTCTGCCCTGTCATATTGTAGATAGTTACCTGGGTGTTACTCCTTGCACTACTGCCCCTGTACACTAGTGTAATAGTTCTGTGCACTACTGCCATGGTCCCTAGTGTAGATAGTTACTAGCACTATGCCCCTGGTCACTAGAGTAGATATCCTTGCACCTACTGCCCTGGTTCCTGTAGTAATAGTTACCTTGCACTACTGCGCCCTGGTCACCATAGTAGTAGAGTACCTGCACACTGCCCCTGGTCACTAGTAGTAGATAGTTACTTGCACCTACTCCCTGGGTCACCTAGAGTAGATAGTTAACCTTGGGACCTATCCCCTGCGTCACTAGTAGTAATAGTTTCTTGGCACCTATGCCCTGGTCACCTGTAGTGATAGTTACCTTGCACCTACTGCCCTGGTCACCTATAGTATAGTCCTTTGAGCAAACACTCCCTCGTCACCTAGTGTAGATATTACCTGGTATCTCCTTGCACCACTGCCCTGTCACCTATAGTAGATGTTACTTGCACTATGCTCCTGGTCACCTATATGATAGTTACCTTGCACCTACTGCCCCTGGTCACAGTAGTAGATAGTTACCTGCACCTACTGCTTGCATCTATGATAATAGTTACCTTGCAACTACTGCCCCTGGTCACTATAGTGAATAGATACCTAGCACCTACTAGCCCTTGTCACCTAGTAGTAGATAGTACTTGCACTACCCCTGCTCCTAGTATAAGATCGTTACCTGGTGTTGTGATTCCTTGCCTATGCCCCCTGTCCCATAGTGTAGATAGTTACCTGCACCTACTGCCCCTGTCACTAGTAGTATGTAGTTACTTGCAATACTGCCTGGGAAAGGGGTTGGTCTATGGATAGTTATCAAGTGTCACTGAAGTCCAAGAGACAGTGCCACTTGACACTTGTGGAATATTGCTTTACACAAGTGATGGTTGCTTTGAAGCTTATAACTGAGGACTGGGGTTCGAACCGCCAGGACAGGGGAACTTTGCCATAATTCTTAACCTAGCTGCGTATCACCAATGCAGGAGTACCCGGAGTGTTAATGGGGACTACTTGTGATCACGTGACGATCCGGAAGAAAAGGAGGATGCAAAGAACCTCGTTCGGAGATAGCCACAGTGATTGGCTTTCTTGGGTTTTATCCGTTGGTACCAGCCTCCGGTTAGATAATCCTGCTTGTAGCAAACACTCCATCGGCACACGCTTGAATTTCCAGTATTACCAGGTGTAATTACCTTTGAAATAAGCACGTTGTTCTGGTTGCCATGATCCTTCGCCTTGCTCGAGAATTTCCTCTATTGTTAGCTGTCTTGCAACATTGTATAACTCTGGACGGCGCACGATGGAAAAATATCTGAGTGAAGTTACATCCCTGTGGTTAGCTCATCATTGTTAAGAAGGCATGTGTGATCTGTAAGAATATAATCCTAGAAATGAAAAGATGGTGGGATGCAGACGTTAAGTTACACTAAAACACCATCTTCACAACATAGGGGAAACCAACCATTTAGCTTTACACAAGAGGAAAATCCAGACAGTTTATGGGCCAGACATGGCAACTGCCAGACTACAGCCATACATAGAGAGGAAAAAAATAATGTAAGGTGACCTGGGAGTAGTAATGTCTGAGGATCACCTCAATGATACAACAGTGCCACGGATCACAGGCGTGGCTCGAAAGAATGATAGGATGGATAAAGACCTTTCAAAAGCCCAGATCCAACCAATGATGTCCTTTTCAAATGACTGGTCACTCGCTGGATACTGCTGATACAATAACATCTCCATTCAAAGCAGGTGAACATTGCAGATCTAGGAACCTGTACAGATCCTTTACGTGCACGATAAGTTCTGCAACCTTAACATGGGAACGCTTAGAAGCATTGATCCTGTACTCGTTGAACGGGAGGGGGGAGATATATCATATCACACTTGGAAATTTGGAAGGAATGGTCCGATCTGACAAGAATCACTCCCTACGAAAGTAAAAGGACGGGCGGGCGAATGCAAAATACACCCCAATTAAAATTAGGGCGCCATTGGTACACTAAGAGAAAACACCGTAAGTGTCTGGGGCCCAAGACTGTTCAACAGCCTCTCAGCAAGCATAAGGGGAATTACCAATAAACCCCTGGCTGCCTTCAAGAGAGAGCTGGACAGATACCTAAAGTCAGTGCCGGATCAGCAGGGCTGTGGCTCGTACGTTGGACTGCGTGCGGCCAGCAGTAACAGCCTGGTTGATCAGGCCCTGATCCACCAGGAGGCCTGGTCGTGGACCGGGCCGCGGGAGCGTTGATCCCCGGAATAACCTCCACGTAGACTCCAGGTAGACCATGCAGGACATGGGAACCTGTCAGGTACGTGCAGACCATGCAGATCATGGCAACTTGCCAGGGACATGCCGGACATGGTGATCCTCTGTAACACTTGAGGGGAGGGGGGGTCAGTACAAGGAAATCGTGTTAAGAGAATTTGGTGAGAAGGTCCATGACTGTCACTGGTACCTGCTGGTGTGTGTGTGTGTTTCGGGGGGCTGGTGGAATGTTCCTCGTTACATACATTTTTCAATTGTGTAAATCTTGTTAGAATCCAGTGAAATTAAGGCTTGTGTGTATATATATATATATATATATATATATATATATATATATATATATATATATATATATATATATATATATATATATATATATGTTTGGTGTCTTAGAGAGAGAGAGAGGGGGGGAGGCGAACTTAGGCTGGTAACAAGTAGGTGTTTCAGTATGTAGAGTGAGGGTAAGTGGTAGAGGAGTAAGCTAGGGAGGTGGAGGAAGTTGTGGCAGGCACCTGGCACAGGGCCAGTCAGGGAACGTTGTCCCGCAGTGCCAACCAGGCTTCCTTACTATCAGCCACTCCCTCCCTCCCATGTATCCAAGATGTCTGTGATGACACAACCTGTATCTACTGACCTCTGCCACACCTGCTGTTTCTGTTGACCTCTTCTACACTTGCTGTGTCTGCTGACATCTTCTACACCTGCTGTGTCTGCTAACTTCTGCCACACCTGCTGTGTCTGCTGACCTCTGCCACACCTGCTGTGTCTGATGGCCTCTGCTACATCTGCTGTGTCTGCTGACCTCTGCCACACCTGCTGTGTCTGCTAATCTCTGCCACACCTGCTGACCTCTGCTACACCTGCTGTGTCTGCTAATCTCTGCCACACCTGCTGACCTCTGCCACACCTGCTGTGTCTGCTGACCTCTGCTATACCTGCTGTGTCTGCTAATCTCTGCTACACCTGCTGACCTCTGCCACACCTGCTGTGTCTGCTAATCTCTGCCACACCTGCTGTGTCTGCTAACCTCTGCCACACCTGCTGTGTCTGATGGCCTCTGCTACACCTGCTGTGTCTGCTGACCTCTGCCACACCTGCTGTATCTGCTAATCTCTGCCACACCTGCTGTGTCTGCTAATCTCTGCCACACCTGCTGACCTCTGCTACACCTGCTGTCTGCTAATCTCTGCCACACCTGCTGACCTCTGCCACACCTGCTGTGTCTGCTGACCTCTGCTACACCTGCTGTGTCTGCTAATCTCTGCCACACCTGCTGTGTCTGCTAATCTCTGCCACACCTGCTGTGTCTGCTAATCTCTGCCACACCTGCTGACCTCTGCTACACCTGCTGTCTGCTAATCTCTGCCACACCTGCTGACCTCTGCTACACCTGCTGTGTCTGCTGGCCACTTGAGTGAACGTCGTTCTTGTCACATTTCTCACCTCCGTATTGGTTCATATCGTCAGTATTGACCAGCAGAAAATTTGAAATCATAATTGTGTTGATCATGGTGCGGTTGTCCGTAGTTGGTTGCAGGGGTCAACGCCCCAGTGGCTGGGTCCCAGACCTGACCTCCCTGTTACTGCCTTGATTAACTGGGCTGCTGGTGCCAGCCGCATGTATACAAGCGTGTGCACAACAGCCTGATTCACCAGGAACTGACTTGAGAAACTTATAAGGTTTATTTTCGCAGACAGCTAGGGGTCTGTTGGTGATTCTCCATATGTAAGAAGGGAGGGTGTTGTATCGTGGAGTGGGGGTAAGATCAGTGGTATTTAATGATTGTGAGATGGCTTCTGTGCCCAGGCTCCTTCTCTGTAGAATATTTAAGGCACGAGATAATGGTTTCTTAATGACTGTAGAATTGCACTGGTCTGGGCCTGGGGCAGAGTGCATGGCCATGCTGTCAATGGCTTCTTCGTTGAGGAACTTATTTGGATCATCAGTACATTGGTTCATTGTAACCTCAGTATCTCGCTCATGTCTTTGTTATTGTCATTGTAAGCTCACCTTCTCTAAGCAAGGGTCAAATACTTGATGTGGATTCTGTCGTGGAGTCTGTGTATAAAAAACACAATTGGATTGATTACAATTTCATTTACGGCTCTTTTGTCCCTCTCTCTTCACCAGCAGCAACAGCCTGCTTGACCAGGCAAGCTGTAGACCAGCCGGACTCCGGGAGTAGCAAAACTCTTGGAATTCATAAAAGGTATATCAAAGGTACATATTTGAAAAATTCTCTCTCTCTCTCTCTCTCTCTCTCTCTCTCTCTCTCTCTCTCTCTCTCTCTCTCTCTCTCTCTCTCTCTCTCTCTCTCTCTCTCTCTCTCTCTCTCTCTCTCTCTCTCTCCTGTCTTTCCCTGTCTCTCCCTCTCTAGCTAGCATTTTTTTTTCGTAATGCTAGATGTCTGGCGCATACTTCTAGTGCCATTAAACTCATCCTCTCGAGGTACTGGTTTCAATCCAGGTGAGTCAGACAGTCTTGCCAGTATACCTTAGTGAGGGTACTAGTAGTTTCATGCCAGCTGATTGATACTTGATTGTCTTCTGTCTCACACCTGCTCTGCAGTATTGTTTATGATAGCTACAAAGTGCCAGCAAAAGCCAGCTATATTTCTCCAACATGTTTCCTCATATAGTATAGTGAAATCTATCTGTTTTGCGTATTTTTCAATGAGTAAATCTCTAGTAGTGTGTATACACTGAGAACAACAATGTATATACTTTTGATGTGATTCTGCTGAGAGCTTCAGTGTATATACACATGGAGGGAAGTACATTTCTGTATGTATGCTGACGCATCACTGTGTGCGCTTTGGGGATATATATCACAGCATACCCATTTTAATTCATTTAATCCATTTTAATATCCGTGGCTGTGGTTGTACAGGTGACATGCTGCCTTAATGACCCTCTTGCAGTAGACAGGCTCTGAACCAGATGTATCAACCAGCCTATGAAATGTGTCAGCCTGAGTTGGTAGACTTCAGTAGAGTGATGAGGTTATTCTTATGTATTCCACTATGGATTCAGCAGCTACGACAGCTGAATTTTCGACTCAGACCCCTTATTCACTTGCGAATTCGACCACTGAGCTCGTGAGTCTATTATTACTTGCTTACTTACGATCTCTCTGAGGTTTTATCTCATGCCGGGAAAGACAGCCAAGACATTATCCTTACAAAGAAGATTGGAGGTTTGTGATCGGAGAGGGATGGTAGAAGTTGGGTAGGGTGCAAAAGTGAGGAAGGGTGCGTGAGAGTATGGTTTAGTGGGTAGAGGGAGGATGTGAGGGAGAAAGGAGAGGTATAAGGTAGGAAGCGATGATAAGATGGTTAATGTTCCGCTTGACGGTTGTATTACCTAAAGTAACCCTGAAGTGCTTCCAGGATCATCACTCTGTGCCTCTCTCATACTGTCTCCTGCCCCTCATACTGGGTTCACTGCCCTCTATCATACTAGGTCTCCTGCCTCTCTCATGCTTCTACTAGGTTCTCCTGCCCATCTCTCATACTTGATTTCTCCTGCCCTTCTCATACTAGGTCTCCTGCCCTCTCTCATACCAGTCTCCTGCCCTCTCTATACTGGTCTCCTGCCTCTCTCATACATTAGGTACCCCTGCCCTCTCTCATATATCCTGCCCTCTCTCTACAGGTCTCCTGCCCTCTATCATATAGGTCTCTGCCATCTCTCATGCTCTCATACAGTCTCACTGCCTTCTCTCATACTAGGTGTCTTCCTCTCTCATACTAGGTCTCCTGCCCTCTCATACTAGGTTTCGCTGCCCTCTTATCAGTCTGCATGCCCCTTCATAATAGTCTTCTGCCCTCCTTACATACTAGGTCTCCTGCCCACCCAACTAGATCTTTGCCCTCTCCATACTAGATCTCTGCCTCTCTCAATACTAGATCTTGTGGCCTCTCTCATACATAGGTCTCCTGCCCTCTCGATACTAGGTCTCCTGCCTCTCATATAGGTCTGCAGCCTCTCTCATTAGTCTCCTGCCCTTTCATACTAGGTCTTCTGCCCTCTCCAGGTCTCCTGCCCTCTCTCATACTAGGTCTTCCTGCCCTCTTCATACTAGGTCTCCTGCCCTCTTTCATACTAGGTCTCCTGCCCTCTTCATACTAGGTCTCCTGCCTCTCTCATACTAGGTCTCCTGCCCTCTCTCATACTAGGTCTCCTGCCCTCTCATACTAGGTCTCTGCCCTCTCATACTAGGTCTCCAGCCCTCTCTCATACTAGGTCTCCGGCCCTCTCTCATACTAGGTCTCCTGCCGCTCTCTCATACTAGGTCTCCTGCCTCTCTCATACTAGGTCTTCTGCCCTCTCTCATACTAGGTCTCCTGCCCTCTCTCATACCTCATACTAGGTCTTCTGCCCTCTCTCATACTAGGTCTCCTGCCCTCTCTCATACTAGATCTTCTGCCCTCTCCCATACTAGGTCTCCTGCCCTCTCTCATACTAGGTCTCCTGCCCTCTCTCATACTAGGTCTCCTGCCCTCTCTCATGCTAGGTCTCCTGCCCTCTCTCATACTAGGTCTTCTGCCCTCTCATACTAGGTCTCCTGCCCTCTCTCATACTAGGTCTTCTGCCCTCTCATACTAGGTCTCCTGCCCTCTCTCATACTAGGTCACCTAGGTGGCCCGGTGGCTTGGTGGCTAAAGCTCCCGCTTCACACACGGAGGGCCCGGGTTCGATTCCCGGCGGGTGGAAACATTCGACACGTTTCCTTACACCTGTTGTCCTGTTCACCTAGCAGCAAATAGGTACCTGGGTGTTAGTCGACTGGTGTGGGTCGCATCCTGGGGGACAAGATTAAGGACCCCAATGGAAATAAGTTAGACAGTCCTCGATGACGCACTGACTTTCTTGGGTTATCCTGGGTGGCTAACCCTCCGGGGTTAAAAATCCGAACGAAATCTTATCTTATCTTATCCTAGGCTCACCCACTTCAGTGGGAGGCTGAGCTCACCCTCTCTCACTCCTAGGCCGACCAACTTGACAGACACAAGTGCTTCCCCTCCACGGACTGGCTTGCGGTCACTCCCTCACACTACCCGTTGTGTACTCACTCCTACCCAATTAAAGCCAAACTAGTCCACGGCCGTATCATTGCTACCTACGCTACCTTCATCGGCACTAAACCGCTGTTCAGTAGTAAGAACAGTAATAACATCCTGCCCTCTCTCATACTAGGTCTCCTGCCCTCTCTCATGCTAGGTCTCCTGCCCTCTCTCATACTAGGTCTCCTGCCCTCTCTCATACTAGGTCTCCTGCCCTCTCTCATACTAGGTCTTCTGCCCTCTCATACTAGGTCTCCTGCCCTCTTTCATACTAGGTCTCCTGCCCTCTCTCATACTAAGTCTCCTGCCCTCTCTCATACTAGGTCTCCTGCCCTCTCTCATACTAGGTCTCCTGCCTCTCTCATACTAGGTCTTCTGCCCTCTCATACTAGGTCTCCTGCCCTCTCTCATACTAGGTCTCCGGCCCTCTCTCATACTAGGTCTCCTGGCCGCTCTCATACTAGGTCTTCTGCCCTCTCATACTAGGTCTCCTGCCCTCTCTCATACTAGGTCTTCTGCCCTCTCTCATACTAGGTCTCCTGCCCTCTCTCATACTCTCATACTAGGTCTTCTGCCCTCTCTCATACTAGGTCTCCTGCCCTCTCTCATACTAGATCTTCTGCCCTCTCCCATACTAGGTCTCCTGCCCTCTCTCATACTAGGTCTCCTGCCCTCTCTCATACTAGATCTTCTGCCCTCTCCCATACTAGGTCTCCTGCCCTCTCTCATACTAGGTCTCCTGCCCTCTCTCATACTAGGTCTCCTGCCCTCTCTCATGCTAGGTCTCCTGCCCTCTCTCATACTAGGTCTTCTGCCCTCTCATACTAGGTCTCCTGCCCTCTCTCATACTAGGTCTCCTGCCCTGTCTCATACTAGGTCTCCTGCCCTGTCTCATACTAGGTCTTCTGCCCTCTCATACTAGGTCTCCTGCCCTCTCTCATACTCTCATACTAGGTCTTCTGCCCTCTCTCATACTAGGTCTCCTGCCCTCTCTCATGCTAGGTCTCCTGCCCTCTCTCATATTAGGTCTCTGCCCTCTCTCATACTAGGTCTCCTGCCCTCTCTCATACTAGGTCTCCTGGTTGATGACTTAATCAATCAGATTGTTGTTGCTTGCAACTCACAGGTTGATGTAAACATTACAACTTGGCTGAACAAGAACAGTTTCAACGTAACACATTCACTCCTGAAGGTACTTAGGGGCCTGATAATTCCCCTTATGTCTAACTGGAGGGCATTCCAGGGATCAGCGCCCCCGCGGCTCGGTTCATGACCAGGCCTCCCGGTGGATCAGGGCCTGATCAACCAGGCTGTTACTGCTGGCCGCACGTAGTCCAATGTACGAACCTCAGTCCGGCTGATCCGGTACTGACTTTAGGTATCCGTCCAGCTCCCTCTTGAAGGCAGCCAGGGATCTATTGGTAATTCCCCCTATGGCTGGTGGGAGGATGTTGAACAGTCTTGGGCCCCGGGCACTTTTTGTGTTTTCTCTTAGTGTAGCAGTGGCGCCCCTACTTTTCACTGGGGGTATTTTACATCGCCTGACCAGTTTTTTACTTTCGTAGGGAGTGATTTCTGTGTGCAGATTCGGGACCATTCCTTTTAGGATTTTCCAAGTGTAGATTATGATATATCTGTGTCGCCTGCGTTCCAGCGAGTACAAGTCAAGTAGTAGGTTGTGCTCTGGTCCTGTCTAATAAACATGAAATGAAAACCTGTTAATTTTTCATGCTTTTTTGTCTCATGGACACGTAAAATGACGGGTTAATTATACACAATATTACTTACAGTCAGTATACGTAGGTAATTTTAAAAATAGGTTAAATATATGAATAGGTGTGGGTGGGTGTGAGTTGGACCTGCTTCGCATGGGCCAGTAGGCCTGCTGCAGTGCTTCTTCTTTCTTATGTTCTTCTGTAACAGCAATTCAACATAGATGTAGCAGTCATATGTAACAGACAGGAAGTAGACACCAGTAGTTGAGGTAGGTAGGTTAGACAACAGCAGCAGCCAGGCAGCAGTAGGGGAAAGCAACAGTGGCTAGATAGGCAGCAGCAGTTGGTGAGACAGCAGCAGCAGCAGCAGAAGCAGCAGCAGCAGTAGACAGATATAGCCAGGGGCGGGGGAGCAGAGAACACTGCAGGGAAACTCTACAGCCATCATTAGCAACAATACCGAGACCCCATGTCAACACACAACCCAAGCTGCGCCCGCTACGCCCTCCCACACACTGTGTTGCAATGTTGATGTTGCTAACTGTGGTGCTGATTAGTGGTGCTGGTGGTGATGGAGATGGCCAGTGGTTGTATTGGGTGTGCTGGTGGTGGAGACGGCTTGTGGTTCTGTTGGGTGGGGGTGCTGGTGGTGGAGACGGCTAGTGGTTGTATTGGGAATGGTTGTGGTGGAGATAGCTAGTGGTGGTGGTGGGTGAGACGGTTTGTGGTTGTATTGGGGGTGCTGGTGGTGGAGACGGGTAGTGGTTGTATTGGGGGGATTGTGATAGAGATAGCTAGTGGTAATGTATAGACTAGTGGTTGTATTGGGGTGCTGGTGGTGGAGGTGGCTAGTGATTGTATTGGGGGGGCTTGTGGTGGAGATAGCTAGTGGAGATGACTAGTGGATGTATTGGGGTGGTGGTGGTGGAAATGACTAATGATTGTATTGGGTTGCTGGTGGTGGAGATGGCTAGTGGTTGTAATGGTGGAGGAGATGAATAGTGGTGGTGGTGGTGGTAGTAGTGGTGGTGGTAGTGGTGGTGGTAGTAGTGGTGGTGGTGGTGGTAGTAGTAGTGGTGGTGGCAGTAGTGGTGGTGGTAGTAGTCGTGGTAGTAGTGGTGGTAGTGGTGGTGGTAGTATTGTGGTGGTATGTTGCAACCCCTGAATGGGTTACAATGATTATTATGTATATATATAATGTATATTACCTTTTCATTTAATTTTATATTGCTTATATTTGCGATAATAGCTAAATCGTAAATGTATGACTTTATATTATTATTTGACTGTTATATTGTTATTTGACTTATGTTGTTAGGATGTACATAATATGTGCTCAGTTCAAGTCTTGATTGTCAAACTACTGTAATTATCGCTTGTCGCTCGTTATACTGCCGGCTTCTGAGCTGTGCTGTCCACGGGGCTATCACGTGATCGAGGGGGGGGGGTGTCCTCACCTCTCGTGAAGTATTCAGTCTGCTCGAGACTCGCTTGGTGGTTGGACAGATTGTCTGTCTCATTATTCTTGTTAGTTCTGTAGAACTCTGTTCACAGAACATTGTATAGACTTAGTGATTTTCGACGTTGTACTGAGGTTGTGTGTCGCTTAGACACTCTGAACATCTCAGGTCCTTAGCTATAGCTTCTGACCTAATTTTGTACTGGTTTCTGTGTATTGTCACAGTCGGGTTTTTCCTATGCTAAACTTAGATTCAGTAGTATGGGAGTTTTGTAACTTTTGTGGAGGATCTGCTGATGGTCCCTACTTAGTGTCGTTATATTATCTCCTTTATCCTGATTGTGTCGCAGTCGCTTGTTATATGGCTATTGGGCTTAGCATTCTTTTCATTGTTCAAGCAGACTGTTCTGGTGGCCAGTCGGTCAAGAAGTTAGTTTATCTGAGGACTTTGTCAGTCACTTGTTTAAGTCTAGTCGAGTCGTGAGACATAGTGAACTACTTAGAGCACTTACACGCATACACAAACTTGTACATATTTGTAATATCTTATTAAATGTTAATGTACCAGACGGTACTTAAGAATTATAAATGTGATATGTGCTTTCAGCACAATAATATTGAACTCGAGAGATTGATTTTATTTTGATTGCTGTGATTAATTTAATTTGATAATATACCTCTAGACTTAATAAATTTATTAAATTTTAATTTCTCTAGTTAGTAGCCTACCAGTTGTAATCCTGAAGCACTATTGAATCATACTGAATTCTAATGGATAATTGGACAAGGATACTGACTACTTGTTACGAAAACTCAGTAACAGGCTGGATGCTAGAAGGGCAGTCCTTTCTAGTATTCACTGGAGATCTCTAAGCTTTTAGAATCGCGTTTTTTGTAACATGGTAGTGGTGGTGGTAGTAGTGGTGGTGGTGGTGGTAGTAGTCGTGGTAGTAGTGGTGGTGGTAGTGGTGGTGGTAGTAGTGGTGGTGGTAGTAGGGGGGTGGTGGGTGGTGGTGGTGGCAGTAGTGGTGGTGGTGGTGGTAGTAGTGGTGGTGGTGGTAGTAGTGGTGGTAGTAGTGGTGGTGGTAGTGGTGGTAATGGTAGTGGTGGTGGTGGTGGTAGTAGTGGTGGTGGTAGTAGTGGTGGTGTTGGTAGTAGTGTGGTGGTGTAGTTGGTGGTGGTAGTAGTGGTGGTGGTAGTAGTGGTGGTGGTAGTAGTGGTGGTAGTAGTGGTGTGTAGTGGTGGTGGTAGTAGTGGTGGTGGTAATAGTGGTGGTAGTAGTGGTGGTGGTAGTGGTGGTGGTGTAGGTGGTGATAGTTGTGGTGGTGGGTAGTAGTGGTGGTGGTGTGGTAGTAGTGGTGGTGGTGGTGGTAGTAGTGGTGGTGGTGGTGGTAGTAGTGGTGGTGGTGGTAGTAGTGGTAGTAGTGGTGGTGGTGGTGGTAGTAGTAGTAGTGGTGGTGGTAGTAGTGGTGGTAGTGGTGGTGGTAGTGTGGTAGTAGTGGTGGTAGTAGTGGGGTGGTAGTGGTGGTGGTAGTAGTGGTGGTAGTAGTGGTGGTAGTGGTAGTGTGGTGGTGGTGGTAGTAGTGGTGGTAGTAGTGTGGTGTGGTTAGTAGTGGTGGTGGTAGCAGTGGTGGTGGTAGTAGGTGGTGGTGTAGTAGTGTGGTGGTAGTAGTGGTGGTGGTGGTAGTAGTGGTGGTGGTAGTAGTGGTGGTGAGTAGTGGTGGTGGTGGTGGTAGTAGTGGTGGTGGTAGTAGTGGTGGTGGTAGTGGTGGTGTAGCAGTGGTGGTGGTAGTATGTTGGTGGTGGTAGTAGTGGTGGTGGTGGTAGTAGTGGTGGTGGTAGCAGTGGTGGTGGTAGTAGTGGTGGTGGTAGCAGTGGTGGTGTAGGTGGTGGTAGTAGTGGTGGTGGTGTAGTAGTTGGTGGTGTGTAGCAGTGGTGGTTGGTAGTAGTGGTGGTGTAGCAGTGGTGGTGGTAGTAGTGGTGGTGGTAGCAGTGGTGGTGGTAGTAGTGGTGGTGGTAGAGTGTGGTGGTGGTAGAGTGGTGGTGGTAGTAGTGGTGGTGGTAGCATGTTGTGTGGTGGTGGTAGTAGTGGTGTGGTAGCAGTGGTGGTGGTAGTGGGTGTTGTGGTGTATGTAGTGGTGGTGTGGTAGTGAGGTGGTGGTGTATGTGGTGGAGTGGTGGTTGTGTAGTTGGTGGTAGCATGGTGGTTGGTGTGTGTGGGTGTGGTGGTTGGTAGTAGTGGTGGTGGTAGCAGTGGTGGTGGTTAGTAGTGGTGGTGGTAGTAGTGGTGGTAGTGTGGTGGAGTGGTGGTGGTAGCAGTGGTGGTGGTAGTGGTGGTGGTGGGGTGGTAGGGTGGTGGTGGGTAGTATGGTGGTGGTGGTTAGTTGTTGATAGGTGGTGGTGGTTGTGTTGGTGGTGGTAGTGGTGGTGGTAGTAGTGGTGGTGGTAGGTGGTGGTGGTGGTAGTTGGGGTAGTGGTGGTGGTGTGTGGTGGTTTGTGGTGGGTGGTAGTATGGTGTGGTGGTAGTAGTGTGGTGGTGGTGGTTGAGGGGGTGTATTGTGGGTAGTTGGTGTGTGTGGTGTGGTAGTATGTAAATGGTGAGTGGTATGGTTTGGAGTGTGTGGTGTAGTGGTGTGTAGTGGTGAGTAGGTGTTGGGGGTGGTGTGGTAGTATGTGGGTGGTGTGGTGGGTATGTGTGGTGGGTGGTATGTGGTGGTGTGGGTAGTGTGTGTGGTGTGGTGTTGGTGTAGGTGGTGGGGGGGTATGGTATTGTATGTGGAGTTGTGTGTGGTAGTAGTGGTGGTGGTAGTAGTGGGGTGGTGTAGTGGTTGGTGGTGTGGTAGTAGGTGGTGTGGTATAGTGGTGTGTGGTGGTTGGGTGGTAGTAGTGGTGGTGGTAGTAGTGTGGTGGTAGCAGTGGTGGGAGTAGTGGTGGTGGTAGTAGTGTGTGTGGTGGTGGTGGTAGTAGTGTGGTGGTGGTGTGGTAGTAGTGGTGGTGGTAGTAGTGGTGTGGTGGTAGTAGTGGTGGGTGTAGTAGTGGTGGTGGTAGGTGTTATAGTAGTGTGTGGTGGTGCATAGTGGTGGTGGGTAGTGTGTGTGGTAGTAGTGGTGGTGCAGTGGGTTAGGTGGTGTATGTGGTGGTGGTAGTAGTGGTGGTGTGAGTGGTTGGTGGTAGAGTGGTGTAGTTGTGGTGGTTAGTATGGTGGTAGCAGTGGTGGTGGTAGTAGTGTGGTGTGGGATGGTGGGGTATGTGGTGTGGTGTAGTAGGTGGTGGTAGTTGGTGGTGGGGTGGTAGTAGTGTGTGGTAGGGTGGGTAGTAAGTGGTGGTGGTAGTGGTGGTGGTGTAGTGGGAGTGGTGGGGTAGTGTGTGGGTGGAGGTGGTGAGGTTATTGGAGTGTGTGGTAGTAGTGGTGGTGTGTGGTAGAGTGGTGGTGGTGAGTGGTGGTGGTAGTAGTGGTGTGGTAGTAGTGGTGGTGGTAGTAGTGGTGGTGGTGTAGTGGTGGGTAGAGTGTGGTGGTAGTAGTGTGTGGTGGTAGTGTGGTTGGTAGCTAGTGGTGGTGGTGTAGTGTGGTGGTGGTTAGAGTGGTGGTGGTATAGTTGTGGTAGGTGTGTGGTAGTAGTGTGGTGGTAGTATGTGTGTGTGTGTGGTAGTAGTGGTGGTGGTAGTAGTGGTGGTGGTTTGTAGTGGTGTGGTATGTGGTGTGGTAGTGGTGGTGGTATAGTGGTGGTGGTAGTATGGTGGTGGTAGAGTGTGGTGGTGGTAAATGGTGGTGGTAGTATAGTGTGTGGTAGCAGTGGTGTGGTAGTGGTAGGTAGTATTGTGGTGTGTAGCTAGAGTGTGGTGGTAGATGTGTGGTGAGTGGTGTGTGATTGTAATGGTGGTGTAGTATGTGTGTAGTATGGTGTGGTAGTAGTGGTGGTGGTAGTAGTGGTGGGTAGCAGTGGTGGTAGTAGTGGTGTGTAGTAGTGGTGGTGGTATAGTGGTGGTGATTGTAGTGGTGGTAGTGTGGTAGTGGTGGTGGTTAGTAGTGGTGGTGTAGTGGTGTAGAGTGGTGGTGTAGTATGGTGGTGGTAGTAGTGGTGGTGGTAGAGTGGTGGTTGGTATGGTGGTGGTGGTAGTAGTGGTGGTGTATGAGGGTGGTGGTGGTGGTAGTTGGTGGTGTAGTAGTTGTGTGTGAGAGTGGTGTAGTAGCTGGATGGTGGTAGTATGGTGGTGGTAGTGTGAGTGTGAGTGTGTGCGGGTTGTAGTTGTGTGTACATGGTGGTGGTATATAGTGAGTCGGTGGTGGTATTGGAGGTGGTAGTAGTGGTGGTGGTAGTAGTGGTGTGATAGTAGTATGTGTGGTAGATAGTAGTATGTGGTGCTAGTGAGTGTGTGGTAGTAGTGGTGGTGGTATCATGGTAAGTGTGGTAGTGGTGGTGGTTAGTAGTGGTGGTGGTAGATGTGGTGGGTAGATGTGTGTGTATGTAGTGGTAGTGTGGTAGGTAGTAGGTGTGTGTATAATGTTGGTGATATAGTATGGTGTATAGTCTGTGGTAGTAGTTGTTCGTAGTAAGTTGTGAATGTAACTTTTATTTTTGGACTGTGTAGATTAGCATGTGTTGAGTAGATTGACTCTAGTTGAGTGTGGATGGTGTGGATAGTTATGTATGGATGTATCCGGTGGTTACTAGTGGTGGATGTGTATAGTGTCTTATAGTGTTATGTTAGATAGTGTAGTGTAGCATGTAATAGAACATGTGAGTGCTTGGTATATTGAGATGCCAGTAGTGTGGTGTAGATTACGGTAGGTGTAGCTCATTAGACCTGGGATAGAGTGATGGCTTTGTATTTGGTTATGTGTGATCTATTATTGTGTGGGTTAGTAGTTCACTGTAGTAGTGTATGGTGGTAGTAGCTGTAAGAGTGCGTTTGTAATGTCGGTGCTAGTGTGGTGGATTATTCTGTGTGATATGAATGGTGGTGGTATTAGTGGATGGTAAGTAGTGGTGTAGTACTGAATTGGTGAGTGGTTAGCATTGTGATGAGTGTACTGGTATAGGATGGTATATGTATGTATGTTATAGTGCGTATGTTATGTGTACTATGTGGTTACTTAGTCGTTGTATGTGGCCCCTTATATATGTTGAGTGGTAAGACGTCGATACGTATTTAGAGGTGTGCATGGGGTGCAGCTAGCAGTGGATAGCGATGGAATTGAAGTTGTGGATAGAGTGAGGTAGTATCACAGTTAGTCTAATTACTGACTAGCTCCAAGGGTTTAGTTAATAAATATTTGAATGCAGATGTGACAGTTAAGGATAAAAAGTGAATGGATGGAGTAGATTGCATATACAGGATAAGTATGAGTGCTGTGTGAATTACCGTGTGGAGTAAGTACTGTTTGATGGTGTTACATGGGGAGACAGCACGCATAATTCACATCGACACAAGTGAATTTGCTTAAGACAGGTAGTAAAAAAATAGATGTGTAGTAATGTATATGTCACAAACGAATATTATTGATCTTGATGGTAAAGATTTCCGTTGAAAGCGGTTAGTATGCAGGAAGTATAATGACGTGTGTTATACAGGAACAAGTGAATTGGTCCGTGTTGAAATATAGATTAAGAATAATTTATGTAAATGACCAACAAAATTTGGGGAATGTTGGTGGGGAAAAGTGGTAATGAGTTGATTTTTAAATGGAGGTTAGGGTTTTTTAAACCTGGGGGGAAAAAAAACGGCGGGTGTTCTTACCAAACTTAAATTTTAACTGGACTGCTTGAATTATAAGAGAGCTAATTGAAACGTTAGACTGGGCTAAAGGGGACAGAAGAAAGCTAAGGTTTAATATAAAAGGAAGTTGGAACCCCTTTTCTTAGGTTTTCAAAGTATTTGCCAAAAAGTATTAGGAGTATAGGTAATGGGTTGGGGAAGAAGCCGTAAATTTCAAGAAAGGGAAGGAAAAAATTCAAGATGATTAAAAAATGGGAAAGAAAATAATGAAAATAAAGTACAAAAAAAAGTCAATAAGAATAAAATAAAGTACATTAAAGGAACAAAAGAGGAAAATAGGAAATTCAAATCAGGTAAGTTCTTTTTGCGATGCTAAAATAGAGGTAAGAGCAACGGCAAAACAATTGGGGGGAAGGTAATGAGGGGTGGATGTGATGATGATGGTGATGGTTGGTGGATGTGATGATGGTGATGGTTGATGTGATGATGATGGTACGATATAGTTGCAGGTGTGGGTCTATGCACAGTGTGGGACCCACGCTCAATATGGGTTATCTGGCCAGGTCAGACTCTCTCTATTGACTTAGTTTTGTTGATGTTCGCTTTATTGTGTTGACTTGTGTAGAGTTGCCACTGTGTTTTAGAGGCGGTAATTGTAGCGGCGGCGGCGGCGGTGCGATAGTTATTTCCTGTGAAGGGTTGAAGTTGTGCGGAGGTAGAGAGGACAGTGGGAGATGCATCGTACAGTTTTAAGTTTAACTTTAACATACATAGCTACAAGCCTTGATAATAGATACAGTCATCGGTGCTTTAATATACGAGAGACTGTGACATGTAGGCTGAAGTGATCACGGTCCCAGAACCGAAATGTTTTCTAGTTTGTCCATACCTGGAAACACCGGTAGTGTGTGACTGCCCTCTTCTTCTTCCTGGCTCACCTTGTGGACACACAAGCTACCTGTATTTCGCTGTCATGTTCCTTCACATAAAGTTACTTGCGTAGATACAGTAATGCAATGTGTCAATCTGAGCCGGAGACTCAGAAGGCTGATGGCAATATTCCACTCAAGATTAATCCATAAACTAGGTGGAGGATGCGTAAAGGGGAAAAATAATCCGGGAAGATAAGAGAGTACCAAAAAGAAAGAAGTCAAAGAGTAACGAAGAATTAATGAAGTGTAACACATTTGGGGGAAGACGAACGTGTTACCTTAAGGATAGTAATAGTACGCGCAGTACTATTGATCCAAACCCAAAGGTCACATTTCTTTCGCGTCCTTGCTCGTTGATGGCGTTAAACTAATGAGAGGTGTAAGAGCAAGGACACAGACAAACATAGAGGTCGCATGGAGACCTCGACAGACTACAGAGGGAGTCTTTCAGTCCGCTACTGGAATTCAACCCAAACAAATGCAGTCTCATGAGGATCATGAAGGGTGAGGGAAGACCCGACAGTTAGTCTAGACTGGAGTAGAACTCCAGCGAGTTATAGTTAAATTAAACAAGAATAGAGGGAAAAGTCACAGTAACGTGGCTGGAACATTTCACAAAAAAATCCAGACTTACATAGAGAGTCGGTGTTTCGATCTGTTCCGGACCATTGTCAGGTCATATCTGACCTGACAGAAGTCCAGAACGGACCGAAACGTCGTAGGAGTGAGTGTTTCGCGAATCATAGACACACAAAAACCCATTAAAAACCAGGGGCGCCGTGGGTACAATAAGAGAACATTGTATCAACATTCGTGGCTCCAGGCTGTTTAACACCATACCATCTCCACCTCCCCCCTCCTTCGTGTATATAAAATTCTAAATGTAAAAATAAGGAGTCCTTCTTTATTTCAGTAGGAAAATTAGGAAACCAGTTTACATTCTTAACTCTGTTACTTGTAAATATTCCAAAGAGACTGTTTAAAGATATTCAAATATATGTTAAGACTATTTCTTATTTTTTTCTGGGTTCGCGCCCTCACCTGGATATTAATTATGCCCCCTAGGGGGGAAGCCCCTACCTGGATATTAATTATGGCCCCTAGGGGTTAAGCCCCTACCTGGACATTAATTATGTTTCCTAGGGGGCAAGCCCCTACCTAGATATTAATTATGCTCCCTAGGGGGGAAGCCCCTACCTGGATATTAATTATGCTCCCTAGGGGGGAAGCCCCTACCTGGATATTAATTATGCTCCCTAGGGGGGCAAGCCCCTACCTGGATATTAATTATGCTCCCTAGGGGGGCAAGTCCCTACCTGGATATTAATTATGCTCCCTAGGGGGGCAAGCCCCTACCTGGATATTAATTATGCCCTGTAGGGGGCAAGCCCCTACCTAGAAATTAGTTATGCCCCCCTAGGGGGGGCAAGCCCCTACATGGATATTAATTATGCCCTCTAGGGGGCAAGCCCCTACCTAGAAATTAGTTATGCCCCCCTAGGGGGGCAAGCCCCACAACGTTAAGAGTTGCTGCTTTACATTATAAAGTGACCTCCTCCTAGGAAGCACTCTGGTAACTTGTCTCTTCCAGAGCGATAATTTTTTGTTGCCTAAGAGTTTCAACTAGAAATTAGGGGGGTGAGGGTGGTCGGGGTGGGGGTGAATTTCTAGAGAAAGGAAATTTATATCCACGGCAATGGATTTCTCAGGAACCGAACGCAGATTTGCAGATTTCCATTACCTGAGTTTTCCAGGATCTGACATTTCTTTCAGTAGGTCGTGAATTTTCCAGGATCTGACATTTTTTTCCCTAGGTGGAGATTCTCCAGGTTGCTTCAGACTTCCAGCATGCAGAATTTTTCCTCCAGTCTTTCTCTCTTGCAGCAGCAGAGTCCAGATTATTAAGAATTTCGAATCGTTAAAAGCCAGAGGCTGTTCTGAAATTTTTCTGGAACTCGCTTTTTCTGATTCTCAGAGGCGGATATGTGTTAACTTTTTATGCGTAAACCTTGGGTAAACTTTTATATTTTTTCTTTAGGTTTACACATTTTCTGAGCGCTGATTAAGACATTTTTTATAAACTTGACGTTTTATTAATGTCTCGTTCAGTAAAGTCGCCATTTAACTTGTATTTTTTTTCTTATTTACTGTTTTTTTTTATCTTCAGAATCTCTGAATGAAAGTTTATGGAAATTTCCCACAGTGTTGTAGTCATGTGTTGTGACCAGTGTTGTAGTCATGTGTTGTGACCAGTGTTGTAGTCATGTGTTGTGACCAGTGTTGTAGTCATGTGTTGTGACCACTGTTGTCATGTGTTGTGACCAGTGTTGTAGTCATGTGTTGTGACCAGTGTTGTCATGTGTTGTGACCAGTGTTGTCATGTGTTGTGACCAGTGTTGTAGTCATGTGTTGTGACCAGTGTTGTAGTCATGTGTTGTGACCAGTGTTGTAGTCATGTGTTGTGACCAGTGTTGTAGTCATGTGTTGTGACCAGTGTTGTAGTCATGTGTTGTGACCAGTGTTGTCATGTGTTGTGACCATTGTTGTAGTCATGTGTTGTGACCAGTGTTGTAGTCATGTGTTGTGACCAGTGTTGTAGTCATGTGTTGTGACCAGTGTTGTAGTCATGTGTTGTGACCAGTGTTGTCATGTGTGTGACCATTGTTGTAGTCATGTGTTGTGACCAGTGTTGTAGTCAAGTGTTGTGACCAGTGTTGTAGTCATGTGTTGTGACCAGTGTTGTCATGTGTTGTGACCATTGTTGTAGTCATGTGTTGTGACCAGTGTTGTAGTCATGTGTTGTGACCAGTGTTGTAGTCATGTGTTGTGACCAGTGTTGTAGTCATGTGTTGTGACCAGTGTTGTAGTCATGTGTTGTGACCAGTGTTGTAGTCATGTGTTGTGACCAGTGTTGTCATGTGTTGTGACCAGTGTTGTCATGTGTTGTGACCAGTGTTGTCATGTGTTGTGACCATTGTAGTCATGTGTTGTGACCAGTGTTGGAGTCATGTGTTGTGACCAGTGTTGGAGTCATGTGTTGTGACCAGTGTTTCTTCTTTCTCGTGTTGTTTGCTGTTATTGTCTGCCGCCCACTTCCTATCGTCTGAAGTTCTGATCCATCACCCTCCACCCACCCACCCACCCACCCACTGCTCTCGTGGTTCCCGCCCACGTGTGGGTGTGGAGAGCAAGAAGTGTGTGAAGCTGTTGCTTGACCCTGACCTGCCCTTCTAGTTGACCCTTGGTGCACACACACACACACACACACACACACACACACACACACACACACACACACACACACACACACACACACTGCATCTTTCTTCTTGGCAGTTTGCCTGCCATTCTTCCTCCTGCTTCCCTCCTTACCTTCCTCTGCTGCTACTCATCCTCCTCATGCTCCTCCTGCCATTCCTACTCCATCTTTATTATCTCTCTCCCTCTTCATCCTTATCCTGCTCTTCCTCTTCCTTAACCTCCCTATCCTCCTTTTCCTCTATCTGTTCTTCCTCCTCTTGCCCTTTCTCCTTTTCCTCTCCTTGTACTGTTCCTCATCCTCCCTCCTCTTCCACTCCTGCAGCATCACCTGTCTCCTTATCATATGTAGTAACACACCTCATTGTTGCAAGGATGATACACAGCACTAAGACCTTAGTGTTGCAAGGATGGTACACAGCTGTAACACCTTAATGTTGCAAGGATGATACACAGCACTAAGCCCTTAGTGTTGCAAGGATGATACACAGCACTAACACCTTAGTGTTGCAAGGATGGTACACAGCAGTAACATCACAGTGTTGCAAGGATGATACACCTCAATATAGAGCCAGTGTTGCAGGTCCTCACTCTTGTGCAACACTTACATCGTCACTTGTTGATCAACGTCTTCAGTATTTCCATATAGAAAAATCAATGGAGCTGTTCAGGGATGGTGGTGGTGGTGGTGGTGGTGGTAATGGTGGTGGTGGTGGTGGTGGTGATGATGATGGTGGTGATGGTGATGATGATGGTGGTGGTGGTGATCTCAGTATTAGTAACCAGTGTACCAGTAGATGACTCACTACCAACCGTCTCTGCCTGAGTCACTGTCTATATTCATATTGTGCTGACCACAGCAGTATTCAAAGACCCCCTCACATATGGGTACTGTGGGCGGCCAGTCAGTGTTACGAGAGTGAGCAAGGAGACAAGGTTACAGCTGTTAGGGCGCTCCCCACATTATCCGTAATATACGTAATACCAGCCTACGTGAGTATTACTTTACCCTATCCACGTGTTCGAACTCCCACATGATAAATGGTGGCAGCGGTGGGATGCGTGGATTTAAGTTTTTACGGGTAATTCAAGACGTTAGAAGACTGTGAGTAGCCGGCAGGGTCAAAGGTGAACCGTCTCACCCACCAGCTACTCGCTCCCCTCACAACCTCCACCTCCAGCCTGCAAGCCTGTTGCAGCCGTTTCAAGCTTCCTGGCTTAGTTCGTGTGCTAATTGCTTCAATCTCTGAGGGGTTGACCCGGATTTTGCAATTAAGCCAGTCAGTAAGCCAGACTGTGGAAGTGTATGCCAATCAGCCTATCGCCCAAGCCGTACACCTGCCATCTCTAGTTTGTATTAGTTGTATGTCGGGACGACATACGTTAGCGTCGCCGAGCTCTCAGTAGTAGTAACCAGTTACCAGTAACCAGTGTACCAGTAGATGACTCACTATCAACCGTCTCTGCCTGAGTCACTGTCTATTCATATTGTGCTGACCACAGCAGTATTCAAAGACCCCCTCACATATGGGTACTGTGGGCGGCCAGTCACTGTTACGAGAGTGAGCAAGGAGACAAGGTTACAGCTGTTAGGGCGCTCCCCACATTATCCGTAATATACGTAATACCAGCCTACGTGAGTATTACTTTACCCTATCCACGTGTTCGAACTCCCACATGATAGTGATGGTGGTGGTGGTGATGATGATGGTGGTGGTGGTGATGATGGTGGTGATGGTGGTGGTGATGATGACGATGGTGGTGGTGGTGATGATGACGGTGGTGGTGGTGGTGATGATGGTGGTGGTGGTAATGATGGTGGTGGTGATGATGGTGGTGATGATGGTGATGATGGTGGTGGTGATGGTGGTGGTGGTGATGATGGTGGTGATGGTGATGATGGTGGTGGTGATGGTGGTGGTGATGATGATGGTGGTGATGATGATGATGAAGATTGAGACACTTTGAAGATTGAGACACTTATGCAGCATATGGGAATCTTTATTCAGGAAACGTTTCGCCACACAGTGGCTTCATCAGTCCAATACAAAGAGGAAGGCGTAAGGAGAGGAGGAGTATGAGGTAATCAGTCCCTCAGCCTGGAGTCGATGATGATGCTGGTGGTGGTGATGATGGTGGTGGTGGTGATGATGATGGTGGTGTGGATGGTGGTGGTGATGATAATGATGATGGTGGTGGTGATGGTGGTGATGGTGATGGTGGTGATGGTGGTGATGGTGGTGATGGTGGTGGTGATGGTGGTGGTGGTGATGGTGGTGGTGGTGATGATGGTGGTGGTGATGGTGATGGTGGTGATGATGGTGGTGATGGTGATGATGATGGTGATGGTGGTGATGATGCTGTGGTGTGGTGGTGATGATGATGGTGGTGATGGTGGTGGTGGTGATGATGTGATGGTGGTGGTGGTGATGGTGGTGGTGATGATGGTGATGGTGGTGGTGATGGTGATGATGGTGTGGTGGTGATGATGGTGGTGATGATGATGGTGGTGATGATGATGGTGGTGATGACGATGGTGGTGATGATGGTGATAGTGGTGGTTGATGCTGCTGGTGGAGGTGATGGTGGTGGTGGTGATGATGGTTATGATGGTGACGGTGGTGATGGTGGTGGTGATAGTGTTGATGGTGGTGGTGATAGTGGTGGTGGTGGTGGTGATAATGATGGTGGTGATGGTGGTGGTGATGGTGGTGGTTGAGTGGGTGGGTGGCGCTGCTCGTGGTCACTACCAACACTACCAGTTAGCTGGCGTGTGGTACCTGACAGTACACACGTCATACCAGCTCGGAGAGATCAATAAAGGAGTCCAAATGAACTTTAGAACAAAAATAATACACCAGAAGTTATTGTTGAGTGATAATAATAATAATAAATAATAATACAGGCCTAGCTGATATCAACGACATATTACTAAACAGAAAGACCCTTGTTATGCAAAGCATTACGGGCAGATTAGGTCAGTTTTGTCCCAGGATGCGACCCACACCAGTCGACTAACACCCAAGTACCTATTTTACTGATGGATGAGTAGGAACAGCAGGTGTCTTATGGAAACACGTCCTAATGTTTTCCAGCCGTATCGGGGAATCGATCCCCCACCTCAGTGTGTGAGCTGAGTGTGGTAGCAGTCGAGCTACGGGACACCGTACCTTATATTCCCACCACGTATTATCTGTATGCTCGATAAACTTACCAGATGCCATATATACAAACAACCTTAATTTTTAAAGGGGTGCGCTAGTAAGCCAGTGGAAGGCCTCGGTCAGATGACCATAAGTTCCAGCTGTGGGGTCATCATATGACTAAGACCCGCGTCAAGAAACACTTGTCCTGTTTCCTGACGAATCTTACCTAAGATACCATACTATGGATAATGCCAGAGAGCAGGAATGAGTGTGTTCGCTGACACTACTTCGTATACTCACAGGGACAGAACTGTGGTAATCATCGTTCTGCTAGCGAGGGACTGACCTCCCCCTTCCCAGGTCCTGGGACCTTGAAGTGATCAAGGTCTCAGGACTGAAACGTTTTCTAATATATCCTAGTGTTTAATCACGTGTCTTTTTAAAACAGTACGTAAGACGTCAACAAGTCTGGAGGTCAGTCCCTCACCCTGGGTCAAGGGTTGACCCCCGAAGCATCCTCCAGGTAGAAGTGCCGAACCAGACACCCATAACGGCAGTAAGCTTCTAAACAGGCGATCTTAATGCAGAACCAAGATCTTTCACTTCCTCCCACATCGATGCTTGGGAAGTGGGCCACCATACTGGAGGAGTTGATGGGTGGGTCACCCTGCTGGAGGAGTTGATGGGTAGGTCACCCTACTGGAGGAGTTGATGGGTGGGTCACCCTGCTGGAGGAGTTGATGGGTGGGTCACCCTGCTGGAGAAGTTGATGGGTGGGTCACCCTGCTGGAGGAGTTGATGGGTGGGTCACCCTGCTGGAGGAGTTGATGGGTGGGTCACCCTGCTGGAGAAGTTGATGGGTGGGTCACCCTACTGGAGGAGTTGATGGGTGGGTCACCCTGCTGGAGTAGATGGGTGGGTCACCCTGCTGGAGAAGTTGATGGGTGGGTCACCCTGCTGGAGGAGTTGATGGGTGGGTCACCCTGCTGGAGGAGTTGATGGGTGGGTCACCCTGCTGGAGAGTTGATGGGTGGGTCACCCTGCTGGAGGAGTTGATGGTGGTCACCCTATGGAGTAGATGGTGGTCACCTGCTGGAAGGTTGAGGGGTGGGTCACCGTGCTAGAGGAGTTGATGGGTGGGTCACCCTGCTGGAGGAGTTGATGGGTGGGTCACCCTGCTGGAGAAGTTGATGGGTGGGTCACCCTGCTGGAGGAGTTGATGGGTGGGTCATCCTACTGGAGGAGTTGGTGGGTGGGTCACCCTACTGGAGGAGTTGATGGGTGGGTCACCCTACTGGAGGAGTTGATGGGTGGGTCACCCTGCTGGAGGAGTTGATGGGTGGGTCACCCTGCTGGAGGAGTTGATGGGTGGGTCACCCTACTGGAGGAGTTGATGGGTGGGTCACCCTGATGGAGTTGATGGGTGGGTCGCCCTGCTGGAGGAGTTGATGGGTGGGTCACCCTGCTGGAGGAGTTGATGGGTGGGTCATCCTACTGGAGAGTGATGGGTGGGTCACCCTATGGAGGATAGATGGGGGGTCCGAAGTTGATGGGTGGGTCATCCTACTGGAGGAGTTGGTGGGTGGGTCACCCTACTGGAGGAGTTGATGGGTGGGTCACCCTGTTGGAGAAGTTGATGGGTGGGTCACCCTGCTGAAGGAGTTGATGGGTGGGTCATCCTACTGGAGGAGTTGATGGGTGGGTCACCCTACTGGAGGAGTAGATGGGTGGGTCACCCTGCTGGAGAAGTTGATGGGTGGGTCACCCTGCTGGAGGAGTTGATGGGTGGGTCACCCTACTGGAGGAGTAGATGGGTGGGTCACCCTACTGGAGGAGTAGATGGGTGGTCACCCTGCTGGAAGAGTTGATGGGTGGGTCACCCTGCTAGAGGAGTTGATGGGTGGGTCACCCTGCTTGAAGAGTTGATGGATGGCTCACCCTGCTAGAGGAGTTGATGGGTGGGTCACCCTGCTGGAAGAGTTGATGGGTGGGTCACCCTGCTAGAGGAGTTGATGGGTGGGTCACCCTGCTCGTGGAGTTGATGGGTGGGCCACCCTACTGGAGGAGTTGATGGGTGGGCCACCATGCTGGAGGAGTTGATGGGTGGGCCACCATGCTGGAGGAGTTGATGGGTGGGCCACCATGCTGGAGGAGTTGATGGGTGGGCGATCATGCTACCTACCTGGAGTCTACCTGGAAGTTATTCTGGGGATCAACGCCCCCTCGGCCCGGTCCATGACCAGGCCTCCCGGTGGATCAGGGCCTGATCAACCAGGCTGTTACTGCTGGCCGCACGCAGTCCAAAGTACGAACCACAGCTCGGCTGATCCGGCACTGACTTTAGGTATCTGTCCAGCTCTCTCTTGAAGGCAGCCAGGGGCTTATTGGCAATTCCCCTAATGCTTGATGGGAGGCTGTTGAACAGTCTTGGGCCCCGGACACTTATGGTGTTTTCTCTTAGTGTACCAATGGCGCCCCTACTTTTAATTGGGGGTAATTTGCATCGCCTGCCCAGTCTTTTACTTTCGTAGGGAGTGATTTCTGTGTGCAGATTCGGGACCATTCCTTCCAGGATTTTCCAAGTGTAGATTATGATATATCTCTCTCGCCTGCGTTCCAACGAGTACAAGTCAAGTGCTTCCAAGCGTTCCCAGTAGTTAAGGTGCTTGACAGAACTTATACGTGTAGTAAAGGATCTCTGTACATTTTCTAGATCTGCAACTTCACCTGCTTTGAATGGAGATGTTAATGTACAGCAGTATTCCAGCCTAGAGTGAACAAGTGATATGAAAAGGATCATCAGTGGCTTGGAGTTGGTGGGTTGGCCACCATACTGGGGGAGGGTTGGTGGGTGGGCCACCCTGCTGGGGGAGGGTTGATGGGTGGGCCACCCTGCTGGGGGAGGGTTGGTGGGTGGGCCACCCTGCTAGGGGAGGGTTGGTGGGTGGGCCACCCTGCTGGGGGAGGGTTGGTGGGTGGGCCACCCTGCTGGGGGAGGGTTGGTGGGTGGGCCACCCTGCTAGGGGAGGGTTGGTGGGTGGGCCACCCTGCTAGGGGAGGGTTGGTGGGTGGGCCACCCTGCTGGGGGAGGGTTGGTGGGTGGGCCACCCTGCTGGGGGAGGGTTGGTGGGTGGGCCACCCTGCTGGGGGAGGGTTGGTGGGTGGGCCACCCTGCTGAGGGAGGGTTGGTGGGTGGGCCGGGTTCCTATTGTTGCCTTTTGGTAGAGGATTTTGTATTTAAGGGAGAGAGTGAGAGAGGCTGAGGGAGTTAGGGAGAGAGTGAGGCAAGAAGGGAGTGAGGGAGGCTGGGAGGAAGGCAGGCAAGGAGTGAGGGAGGCTGGGAGAAAGGCAGGCAAGGAGTGAGGGAGGCTGGGAGAAAGGCAGGCAAGGAGTGAGGGAGGCTGGGAGAAAGGCAGGCAAGGAGTGAGGGAGGCTGGGAGCGAGTGTGGGAGGCATGTGGGGAGGGAGACTAGGGAACAGGCAGGCAGGGAGGGAGACTAGGGAACAGGCAGGCAGGGAGGGAGACTAGGGAACAGGCAGGCAGGGAGGGAATTAGGGAGGGTGGTTGAGTGGGAGGCTGGGGGAGGGAGGGAGTGATGCAGGGAAGGCTGTTATCATGTCTTAGACCCCTAGGGAAACCCATATCCCTCTGGGTGGGGTCCCATGACGGTCTGTGGTTGATTGGGGGGGGGTCCCTGGAGACGGGGTATTGTCGCTGGAGGTTTGGTGGTCCCTGGGAGGGTAGTGTTCACCTTGCAGGAGGGATTCACAGGGGGTGGGAGGGAGAAACAGGGACGAGCAGAAATGAAAGAGGTGAAACAGGGAAACAAGAGGAAGAGCAGCAGGTGACAGTACAGAGGCAGGAAGTTGTAGAAAAAAATATACAATTCCTTTCATGGGTATACTTTTAATTTACCTTTAATGTCTTTCGAGAGTTTTCCTACCCTCGGAGCCCGGCCCTGGTCCGGGCTTGTCTGGTGCTTGCCTGGAGGACCGCTCACAAACCAGAACACTGAAATCACTCCCTATGCCAACAGGAGACATGGCAGACAGTGTAAAATATCTCCAACAAAAGTCAAGGGCGCCACGAGTACACCAAGAGACAACTCGTTAAGTGTAAGAGGTCCCCGACTCTTCATCGTCCTCCCTCCTTATATAAGGGGAATTACCAACAAACCTCTGGCTGTCTTCAAGACTGAACTGAACAAGGTCCTCAAATCAGTGCCTGATCAGCCGAGCTGTGGTTCGTATGTTATACTACGTGCTGCCAGCAGTAGCAGCCTGGTTGATCAGGCCTTGATCCACCGGGCCGCGGGGACGCTGACCCCCTAGATACATCCTTCACTTGTATACTGGTTTTTATTTCTTGTTATTTTTGTGCCTTTATGTACAGTGTTGTTAGCGTGACTGGTGGCGGAGGAACACAGGTAGTAGGTGTCAGCCAGACCTGGTGACAACCATGATGGCAATGACAGAGCTAGCCTCCACCATGACGCTAACACCGTTGACAACAGTGGTGGCAGCAACAGTTAGATTTGGCCTCAACCATGACTCTCAAAGTATCACCACCGTTACTCAACCCTTCTCACCACCACCGTCCCAAGCTGATTGTTTGTCTGTCAGCTGATTGTATTGTTTCATTTGATATATTGATACAGTAGTTTTGTACCCTCACCAAGGCCCTAAAATATAGTGAGAACACAGACCAGACCAGCAACCAGGAGGCCTGGTCTGGGACCGGGCCGCGGGGGCGTTGACCTCTGGAAACCACTTAAGTTCGACACACACAGCTAACAATATTTTGACTATAAAGACCAAATATTTTCAATACATGACAACCTAAATTCAACCCATTCTCACAACGTTATTTTGTTTTTCGTGATGATGAACGGCAATTTCTTGACGGTTTTGCTTTCGTGTCAAGAGAAGGTTGCATATGTTGGGATGATTCTGCAGTCAAGGCCAGCAGAGATGGCAGATGTTGCCAGGTAGCGATACTGGAGTATTTTCTGCACTGGCTCGAAATCCACTTCAAGCAACGTAAATATTTCATGGGTAAACACTTTCTGCTTCTGCTGGAGTAATAGCATGTCTGCTCAAGCAACTGTTGATTCTATTCTGTCTCATTTCAAGTCAAGGCAGAATGCTGAAATTGTGATACTTGTATACAACGAGTTGCTGTCAGCTTAATACGCCTCATAGAGATGTAAGAGGACAGGCAAATCTTCCAGCTGTCTCATGGAGATATAAGGTGGCAGGGGAAATCTTCCTTCTTCTCAAATTCAAGATGCATTTATCCTTTGCAGTCGATATACACGTAGTTTTAACCGACTGTGTGTTTATTGTCGTGACCAGTGTAGTAGGTCAGGTCTGAGACCAGGGTGCGGGGGCGATGATCTCCGAAAATACTGAAGTATGCAGGAAACCATCAACAAATAATACTTCAACATGATAACCCGGTACCAACATAATAACCCGGTACCAACATGATAACCCGGTAGCAGCATGATAACCCGGTACCAACATGATAACCCGGTACCAACATGATAACCCGGTAGCAGCATGATAACCCGGTACCAACATGATAACCCGGTACCAACATGATAACCCGGTAGCAGCATGATAACCCAGTACCAACATGATAACCCGGTACCAACATGATAACCCGGTAGCAGCATGATAACCAGGTACCAACATGATAACCCGGTAGCAGCATGATAACCAGGTACCAACATGATAACCCGGTAGCAGCATGATAACCCGGTACCAACATGATAACCCGGTAGCACCATGATAACCCGGTGCCAACATGATAACCCGGTAGCATGATAACCCGGTAGCACTATGATAACCCGGTAGCAACATAACCCGGTACCAACATGATAACCCGGTACCAACATGATAACCCGGTAGCAACATGATAACCCGGTAGCAACATGATAACCCTGTACCAACATGATAACCCGGTAGCAACATGATAACCCAGTACCAACATGATAACCCGGTACCAACATGATAACCCGGTAGCAGCATGATAACCCGGTAGCAGCATGATAACCCAGTACCAACATGATAACCCGGTAGCAGCATGATAACCCGGTACCAACATGATAACCCGGTACCAACATGATAACCCGGTACCAACATGATAACCCGGTACCAACATGATAACCCCGTACCAACATGATAACCCGGTAGCAGCATGATAACCCGGTACAAACATGATAACCCGGTACCAGCATGATAACCCGGTAGCAGCATGATAACCCGGTACCAACATGATAACCCGGTACCAACATGATAACCCGGTACCAACATGATAACCCGGTAGCAGCATGATAACCCGGTACCAACAGGATAACCCGGTACCAGCATGATAACCCGGTAGCAGCATGATAACCCGGTACCAACATGATAACCCGGTAGCAGCATGATAACCCGGTACCAACATGATAACCCGGTAGCAGCATGATAACCCGGTACCAACAGGATAACCCGGTACCAGCATGATAACCCGGTACCAGCATGATAACCCGGTACCAACATGATAACCCGGTACCAACATGATAACCCGGTAGCAGCATGATAACCCGGTAGCAGCATAACCCGGTACCAGCATGATAACCCAGTAGCAGCATGATAACCCGGTACCAACATGATAACCCGGTAGCAACATGATAACCCGGTACCAACATGATAACCCGGTAGCAGCATAACCCGGTACCAACATGATAACCCGGTACCAACATGATAACCCGTTACCAACATGATAACCCGGTACCAACATGATAACCCGGTAGCAGCATGATAACCCGGTACCAACATGATAACCCGGTACCAACATGATAACCCGGTAGCAGCATGATAACCCGGTACCAACATGATAACCCGGTAGCAACATGATAACCCGGTGCCAACATGATAACCCGGTAGCAGCATGTTAACCCGGTACCAACATGATAAACCAGTACCAACATGATAACCCGGTACCAACATGATAACCCGGTAGCAGCATGATAACCCGGTACCAACATGATAACCCGGTAGCAGCATGATAACCCGGTACCAGCATGATAACCCGGTAGCAACATGATAACCCGGTGCCAACATGATAACCCGGTACCAACATGATAACCCGGTAGCAGCATGATAACCCGGTACCAACATGATAACCTGGTAGCAGCATGATAACCCGGTACCAACATGATAACCCGGTAGCAGCATGATAACCCGGTGCCAACATGATAACCCGGTACCAACATGATAACCCGGTAGCAGCATGATAACCCGGTACCAACATGATAACCCGGTAGCAGCATGATAACCCGGTACCAGCATGATAACCCGGTACCAACATGATAACCCGGTACCAACATGATAACCCGGTACCAACATGATAACCTGGTAGCAGCATGATAACCCGGTACCAACATGATAACCCGGTAGCAGCATGATAACCCGGTACCAACATGATAACCCGGTAGCAGCATGATAACCCGGTAGCAGCATAACCCGGTACCAGCATGATAACCCAGTAGCAGCATGATAACCCGGTACCAACATGATAACCCGGTAGCAACATGATAACCCGGTACCAACATGATAACCCGGTAGCAGCATAACCCGGTACCAACATGATAACCCGGTACCAACATGATAACCCGTTACCAACATGATAACCCGGTACCAACATGATAACCCGGTAGCAGCATGATAACCCGGTACCAACATGATAACCCGGTACCAACATGATAACCCGGTAGCAGCATGATAACCCGGTACCAACATGATAACCCGGTAGCAACATGATAACCCGGTGCCAACATGATAACCCGGTAGCAGCATGTTAACCCGGTACCAACATGATAAACCAGTACCAACATGATAACCCGGTACCAACATGATAACCCGGTAGCAGCATGATAACCCGGTACCAACATGATAACCCGGTAGCAGCATGATAACCCGGTACCAGCATGATAACCCGGTAGCAACATGATAACCCGGTGCCAACATGATAACCCGGTACCAACATGATAACCCGGTAGCAGCATGATAACCCGGTACCAACATAACCTGGTAGCAGCATGATAACCCGGTACCAACATGATAACCCGGTAGCAGCATGATAACCCGGTGCCAACATGATAACCCGGTACCAACATGATAACCCGGTAGCAGCATGATAACCCGGTACCAACATGATAACCCGGTAGCAGCATGATAACCCGGTACCAGCATGATAACCCGGTACCAACATGATAACCCGGTACCAACATGATAACCCGGTACCAACATGATAACCTGGTAGCAGCATGATAACCCGGTACCAACATGATAACCCGGTAGCAGCATGATAACCCGGTACCAACATGATAACCCGGTAGCAGCATGATAACCCGGTACCAACATGATAACCTGGTAGCAGCATGATAACCCGGTACCAACATGATAACCCAGTAGCAGCATGATAACCCGGTACCAACATGATAACCCGGTACCAACATGATAACCCGGTAGCAACATGATAACCCGGTACCAACATGATAACCCGGTACCAACATGATAACCCGGTACCAACATGATAACCCGGTAGCAGCATGATAACCCGGTACCAACATGATAACCCGGTACCAACATGATAACCCGGTAACAACATGATAACCCGGTACCAACATGATAACCCGGTAGCAGCATGATAACCCGGTACCAACATGATAACCCGGTAGCACCATGATAACCCGGTGCCAACATGATAACCCGGTACCAACATGATAACCCGGTAGCAACATGATAACCTGGTGCCAACATGATAACCCCGTACCAACATGATAACCCGGTAGCAGCATGATAACCCGGTAGCAGCATGATAACCCGGTACCAACATGATAACCCGGTAGCACCATGATAACCTGGTAGCAGCATGATAACCCGGTAGCAGCATGATAACCCGGTACCAACATGATAACCCGGTAGCATGATAACCCGGTAGCAGCATGATAACCCGGTACCAACATGATAACCCGGTAGCATGATAACCCGGTAGCAGCATGATAACCCGGTACCAACATGATAACCCGGTAGCATGATAACCCGGTAGCAGCATGATAACCCGGTACCAACATGATAACTCGGTACCAACATGATAACCCGGTACCAACATGATAACCCGGTACCAACATGATAACCCGGTAGCAGCATGATAACCCGGTACCAACATGATAACCCGGTAGCACCATGATAACCCGGTGCCAACATGATAACCCGGTACCAACATGATAACCCGGTAGCAACATGATAACCTGGTGCCAACATGATAACCCCGTACCAACATGATAACCCGGTAGCAGCATGATAACCCGGTAGCAGCATGATAACCCGGTACCAACATGATAACCCGGTAGCAGCATGATAACCCGGTAGCAGCATGATAACCCGGTACCAACATGATAACCCGGTAGCATGATAACCCGGTAGCAGCATGATAACCCGGTACCAACATGATAACCCGGTAGCATGATAACCCGGTAGCAGCATGATAACCCGGTACCAACATGATAACCCGGTAGCATGATAACCCGGTAGCAGCATGATAACCCGGTACCAACATGATAACTCGGTAGCATGATAACCCGGTAGCAGCATGATAACCCGGTACCAACATGATAACCCGGTAGCATGATAACCCGGTAGCAGCATGATAACCCGGTACCAACATGATAACCCAGTAGCATGAAACCCGGTAGCAGCATGATAACCCGGTACCAACATGATAACCCGGTAGCATGATAACCCGGTAGCAGCATGATAACCCGGTACCAACATGATAACCCGGTAGCATGATAACCCGGTAGCAGCATGATAACCCGGTACCAACATGATAACCCGGTAGCATGATAACCCGGTAGCAGCATGATAACCCGGTACCAACATGATAACCCGGTAGCATGATAACCCGGTAGCAGCATGATAACCCGGTACCAACATGATAACCCGGTAGCATGATAACCCGGTACCAACATGATAACCCGGTAGCATGATAACCCGGTAGCAGCATGATAACCCGGTACCAACATGATAACCCGGTAGCATGATAACCCGGTAGCAGCATGATAACCGGTACCAACATGATAACCCGGTAGCATGATAACTCGGTAGCAGCATGATAACCCGGTACCAACATGATAACCCGGTAGCATGATAACCCGGTACCAACATGATAACCCGGTAGCAGCATGATAACCCGGTACCAACATGATAACCCGGTAGCATGATAACCCGGTAGCAGCATGATAACCCGGTACCAACATGATAACCCGGTAGCATGATAACTCGGTAGCAGCATGATAACCCGGTACCAACATGATAACCCGGTAGCATGATAACCCGGTACCAACATGATAACCCGGTAGCAGCATGATAACCCGGTACCAACATGATAACCCGGTAGCATGATAACCCGGTAGCAGCATGATAACCCGGTAGCAGCATGATAACCCGGTACCAACATGATAACCCGGTAGCAGCATGATAACCCGGTACCAACATGATAACCTGGTAGCAGCATGATAACCCGGTACCAACATGATAACCCGGTAGCAGCATGATAACCCGGTACCAACATGATAACCCGGTACCAACATGATAACCCGGTAGCAGCATGATAACCCGGTACCAACATGATAACCCGGTAGCATGATAACCCGGTAGCAGCATGATAACCCGGTACCAACATGATAACCCGGTAGCATGATAACCCGGTAGCAGCATGATAACCCGGTACCAACATGATAACCCGGTAGCAGCATGATAACCCGGTACCAACATGATAACCCGGTAGCATGATAACCCGGTAGCAGCATGATAACCCGGTACCAACATGATAACCCGGTAGCATGATAACCCGGTAGCAGCATGATAACCCGGTACCAACATGATAACCCGGTAGCATGATAACCCGGTAGCAGCATGATAACCCGGTACCAACATGATAACCCGGTAGCATGATAACCCGGTACCAACATGATAACCAGAGCAGAGTACCTTCATTTACCCTCTCATGGCTACCATGAGCCACATCAATTTTAATATCCCATGTATCAACATTTATACATCGGCTTTATCATGTATCAACATTTATACATCGGCTTTATCATGTATCAACATTTATACATCGGCTTTATCATGTATCAACATTTATACATCGGCTTTATCATGTATCAACATTTATACATCGGCTTTATCATGTATCAACATTTATACATCGGCTTTATCATATATCAACATTTATACATCGGCTTTATCATGTATCAACATTTATACATCGGCTTTATCATATATCCGTTAAGACTCGACCAGTAAATAAACGCATGAAAGTGGTGGTAGTAGTGGTGGTGATAGTGGTGGCGGTAGTGGTGGTGATAGTGGTGGCGGTAGTGGTGGTGATAGTGGTGGCGGTAGTGGTGGTGATAGTGGTGGTAGTAGTGGTGGCGGTAGTGGTGGTGATAGTGGTGGTAGTAGTGGTGGTGATAGTGGTGGCGGTAGTGGTGGTGATAGTGGTGGCGGTAGTGGTGGTGATAGTGGTGGTAGTAGTGGTGGCGGTAGTGGTGGTGATAGTGGTGGTAGTAGTGGTGGTGATAGTGGTGGCGGTAGTGGTGGTGATAGTGGTGGTAGTAGTGGTGGTGATAGTGGTGGCGGTAGTGGTGGTGATAGTGGTGGTAGTAGTGGTGGTGATAGTGGTGGCGGTAGTGGTGATAGTGGTGGTAGTAGTGGTGGTGATAGTGGTGGCGGTAGTGGTGGTGGTAATGTGGTTATGGTGGTGGTGGTGGTGGTTAGTGGTTCTAATAGTAAGTAGTGGTGGCAGCTGCAGTGGGGGTAGTGGTGGTGGTGGTGACTCATAGTATCACAGTGGGCCAACACCCACTTCCCGTGACCATCAACCTCCCTCCCTTCCTTCCCTCCCTCCCTCCCTCCCTCCTTCCCTCCCTCGCCTCCCACCCTCCCCTCCCCACCCTCCCTTCCCTCCCTTCCCTTCCCTCCCTTCCCTCCCTTCCCTCCTTCCCTCCTTCCCTCCTTCTCTCTCTCTCTCTTCCCTCCTTCCCTCCCCCCCTTCCTCCATCCATAATACTACTTATAATGTAGTTTAAAAATGTCCAGAAACTGTTGGAACAACGATTCTTCATTGTTCCTGAATTCCTTCATGTTACCTTGATGACACTCCAACAGCACGTCAAGCCCTAAAAACAACTTGTCTCCATTTGCTCCTATCTAATATCTTCATCAAAAATTGCATCATATGTGTTGTGTATGGTGATGTGATGGTGAGTGGTCACTGTGTTGTGTATGGTGATTGTGAGTGGTTACTGTGTTGTGTATGGTGATGGTGAGTGATAGTCACTGTCTTGTGTATGGTGATGGCGAGTGATGGTCACTGTGTTGTGTATGGTGATGGTGAGTGATCACTGTGTATGGTGATGGTGAGTGATGGTGACTGTGTTGTGTATGGTGAGGGTGAATGGTCACTGTGTTGTGTATGGTGATGGTGAGTGATGGTCACTGTGTTGTGTATGGTAATAGTGATGGTCACTGTGTTGTGTATGGTGATGGTGAGTGATGGTCACTGTGTTGTGTATGGTGATGGTGAGTGATGATTACTGTGTTGTGTATAGTGATGGTGAGTGATCACTGTGTATGGTGATGGTGAGTGATGGTGACTGTGTTGTGTATGGTGAGGGTGAATGGTCACTGTGTTGTGTATGGTGATGGTGAGTGATGGTCACTGTGTTGTGTATGGTAATAGTGATGGTGATGGTCACTGTGTTGTGTATGGTGATGGTGAGTGATGGTCACTGTGTTGTGTATGGTACTGGTGATGGTGATGGTCACTGTTGTGTATGGTGATGGTGAGTGATGGTCACTGTGTTGTGTATGGTGGTGAGTGATGATCACTGTGTTGTGTATGGTGATGGTGAGTGATGGTCACTGTGTTGTGTATGGTGATGGTGAGTGATGGTCACTGTGTTGTGTATGGTGATGGTGAGTGATGGTCACTACGTTGTGTATGGTACTGGTGATGGTCACTGTTGTGTATGGTGATGGTGAGTGATGGTCACTGTGTTGTGTATGGTGATGGTGAGTGGTCACTGTGTTGTGTATGGTGATGGTGAGTGATGGTCACTGTGTTGTGTATGGTACTGGTGATGGTGATGGTCACTGTTGTGTATGGTGATGGTGAGGGATAGTGTTGTGTATGGTGATGGTGAGTGATGGTCAATGTGTTGTGTATGGTGATGAGTGATGGTCACTGTGTTGTGTATGGTACTGGTGATGGTGATGGTCACTGTTGTGTATGGTGATGATGAGTGATGGTCACTGTGTTGTGTATGGTGATGGTGAGTGATGGTCACTGTGTTGTGTATGGTACTGGTGATGGTCACTGTGTTGTGTATGGTACTGGTGATGGTGATGGTCACTGTCTTGTGTATGGTGATGGTGATGGTCACTGTGTTGTGTATGGTACTGGTGATGGTGATGGTGATGGTCACTGTCTTGTGTATGGTACTGGTGATGGTCACTGTGTTGTGTATGGTGATGGTGAGTGATGGTCACTGTGTTGTGTATGGTGGTGAGTGATGGTCACTGTGTTGTGTATGGTGGTGAGTGATGGTCACTGTGTTGTGTATGGTGGTGAGTGATGGTCACTGTGTTGTGTATGGTGATGATGAGTGATGGTCACTGTGTTGTGTATTGTGATGGTGAGTGATGGTCACTGTTGGGTATGGTACTGGTGATGGTCACTGTGTTGTGTGTGGTACTGGTACTGGTGATGGTCACTGTGTTGTGTAAGGTACTGGTGATGGTGATGGTCACTGTGTTGTGTATGGTGCTGGTGATGGTCACTGTCTTGTGTATGGTACTGGTGATGGTGATGGTCACTGTCTTGTGTATGGTACTGGTGATGGTGATGGCCAATGTGTTGTGTATGGTACTGGTGATGGTCACTGTCTTGTGTATGGTACTGGTGATGGTGATGGCCAATGTGTTGTGTATGGTACTGGTGATGGTCACTGTGTTGTGTATGGTACTGGTGATGGTCACTGTGTTGTGTATGGTACTGGTGATGGTGATGGTAACTGTCTTGTGTATGGTGATGGTGATGGTCACTGTGTTGTGTATGGTACTGGTGATGGTGATGGTCACTGTCTTGTGTATGGTACTGGTGATGGTCACTGTGTTGTGTATGGTACTGGTGATGGTGATGGTCACTGTGTTGTGTATGGTATTGGTGATGGTGATGGTCACTGTCTTGTGTATGGTACTGGTGATGTGATGGTCACTGTGTTGTGTATGGTACTGGTGATGGTGATGGTCACTGTCTTGTGTATGGTACTGGTGATGGTGATGGTCACTGTCTTGTGTATGGTACTGGTGATGGTGATGGTCACTGTCTTGTGTATGGTACTGGTGATGGTCACTGTTGTGTATGATACTGGTGATGGTGATGGTCACTGTGTTGTGTATGGTACTGGTGATGGTCACTGTGTTGTGTATGATACTGGTGATGGTCACTGTGTTGTGTATGGTACTGGTGATGGTCACTGTGTTGTGTATGATACTGGTACTGGTGATGGTCACTGTGTTGTGTATGGTACTGGTGATGGTCACTGTGTTGTGTATGATACTGGTACTGGTGATGGTCACTGTCTTGTGTATGGTACTGGTGATGGTGATGGTCACTGTGTTGTGTATGGTACTGGTGATGGTCACTGTGTTGTGTATGGTACTGGTGATGGTGATGGTCACTGTTGTGTATGGTACTGGTGATGGTCACTGTCTTGTGTATGGTACTGGTGATGGTGATGGTCACTGTCTTGTGTATGGTACTGGTGATGGTGATGGTCACTGTCTTGTGTATGGTACTGGTGATGGTGATGGTCACTGTCTTGTGTATGGTACTGGTGATGGTGATGGTCACTGTGTTGTGTATGGTACTGGTGATGGTGATGGTCACTGTCTTGTGTATGGTACTGGTGATGGTGATGGTCACTGTGTTGTGTATGGTACTGGTGATGGTGATGGTCACTGTCTTGTGTATGGTACTGGTGATGGTGATGGTCACTGTGTTGTGTATGGTACTGGTGATGGTGATGGTCACTGTTGTGTATGGTACTGGTGATGGTGATGGTCACTGTGTTGTGTATGGTACTGGTGATGGTGATGGTCACTGTCTTGTGTATGGTACTGGTGATGGTGATGGTCACTGTGTTGTGTATGGTACTGGTGATGGTGATGGTCACTGTGTTGTGTATGGTACTGTGATGGTGATGGTCACTGTGTTTGTATGGTACTGGTGATGGTGATGGTCACTGTGTTGTGTATGGTACTGGTGATGGTGATGGTCACTGTCTTGTGTATGGTACTGGTGATGGTGATGGTCACTGTTGTGTATGGTACTGGTGATGGTGATGGTCACTGTGTTGTGTATGGTACTGGTGATGGTGATGGTCACTGTCTTGTGTATGGTACTGGTGATGGTGATGGTCACTGTGTTGTGTATGGTACTGGTGATGGTGATGGTCACTGTTGTGTATGGTACTGGTGATGGTAATGGTCACTGTTGTGTATGGTACTGGTGATGGTGATGGTCACTGTGTTGTGTATGGTACTGGTGATGGTGATGGTCACTGTTTGTGTATGGTACTGGTGATGGTGAGTCACTGTGTTGTGTATGGTACTGGTGATGGTGATGGTCACTGTGTTGTGTATGGTACTGGTGATGGTGATGGTCACTGTGTTGTGTATGGTACTGGTGATGGTGATGGTCACTGTGTTGTGTATGGTACTGGTGATGGTGATGGTCACTGTCTTGTGTATGGTACTGGTGATGGTGATGGTCACTGTTGTGTATGGTACTGGTGATGGTGATGGTCACTGTTGTGTATGGTACTGGTGATGGTGATGGTCACTGTGTTGTGTATGGTACTGGTATGGTGATGGTCCACTGTGTTGTGTATGGTACTGGTGATGGTGATGGTCACTGTCTTGTGTATGGTACTGGTGATGGTGATGGTCACTGTCTTGTGTATGGTACTGGTGATGGTGATGGTCACTGTCTTGTGTATGGTACTGTGATGGTGATGGTCACTGTCTTGTGTATGGTAACTGGTGATGGTGATGGTCACTGTTGTGTATGGTACTGGTGATGGTGATGGTCACTGTCTTGTGTATGGTACTGGTGATGGTGATGGTCACTGTCTTGTGTATGGTACTGGTGATGGTGATGGTCACTGTCTTGTGTATGGTACTGGTGATGGTGATGGTCCACTGTTGTGTATGGTACTGGTGATGGTGATGGTCACTGTGTTGTGTATGGTACTGGTGATGGTGATGGTCACTGTCTTGTGTATGGTACTGGTGATGGTGATGGTCACTGTGTTGTGTATGGTACTGGTGATGGTGATGGTCACTGTTGTGTATGGTACTGGTGATGGTGATGGTCACTGTGTTGTGTATGGTTACTGGTGATGGTGATGGTCACTGTCTTGTGTATGGTACTGGTGATGGTGATGGTCACTGTGTTGTGTATGGTACTGGTGAGGTGATGGTCACTGTGTTGTGTATGGTACTGGTGATGGTGATGGTCACTGTGTTGTGTATGGTACTGGTGATGGTGATGGTCACTGTCTTGTGTATGGTACTGGTGATGGTGATGGTCACTGTTGTGTATGGTACTGGTGATGGTGATGGTCACTGTTGTGTATGGTACTGGTGATGGTGATGGTCACTGTGTTGTGTATGGTACTGGTGATGGTGATGGTCACTGTGTTGTGTATGGTACTGGTGATGGTGATGGTCACTGTCTTGTGTATGGTACTGGTGATGGTGATGGTCACTGTCTTGTGTATGGTACTGGTGATGGTGATGGTCACTGTCTGTGTATGGTACTGGTGATGGTGATGGTCACTGTCTTGTGTATGGTACTGGTGATGGTGATGGTCACTGTCTTGTGTATGGTACTGGTGATGGTGATGGTCACTGTCTTGTGTATGGTACTGGTGATGGTGATGGTCACTGTCTTGTGTATGGTACTGGTGATGGTGATGGTCACTGTCTTGTGTATGGTACTGGTGATGGTGATGGTCACTGTCTTGTGTATGGTACTGGTGATGGTGATGGTCACTGTGTTGTGTATGGTACTGGTGATGGTGATGGTCACTGTCTTGTGTATGGTACTGGTGATGGTGATGGTCACTGTGTTAACATCTATTACCCTGATCTGCCATTTTCTTTCCTCAGACTTTAACATCTTAACAGCTCAATATAATCTTCACTTAAACAAAAACTTACTGACAACAGTACCTCGACACACACAGTATTTCCCTCATAATTATAAAATAATCGTCACATTACATCTCGGTTATCATCTGTAATACTAAACACTTTTCATTAAGTGACACTTAAGTATCTTATTCATTACGTGTTCCACTCTAGTTAACCAGGTGATCGACCCATCCACTGTGACGGAATATGACGGGGAAACAGATCAGTTTTGTTCCCACTGTGTAATTATCATATAGAATACTGTTGATGTTCCCACTGTGTAACTGTCATATAGAATAGTGTTGATGTTCCCACTGTGTAACTATCATATAGAATAGTGTTGATGTTCCCACTGTGTAACTGTCATATAGAATAGTGTTGATGTTCCCACTGTGTAACTGTCATATAGAATAGTGTTGATGTTCCCACTGTGTAACTGTCATATAGAAATAGTGTTGATGTTCCCACTGTGTAACTGTCATATAGAATAGTGTTGATGTTCCCACTGTGTAACTGTCATATAGAATAGTGTTGATGTTCCCACTGTATAACTATCATATAGAATAGTGTTGATGTTCCCACTGTGTAACTGTCATATAGAATAGTGTTGATGTTCCCACTGTGTAACTGTCATATAGAATAGTGTTGATGTTCCCACTGTATAACTATCATATAGAATAGTGTTGATGTTCCCACTGTGTAACTGTCATATAGAATAGTGTTGATGTTCCCACTGTATAACTATCATATAGAATAGTGTTGATGTTCCCACTGTGTAACTGTCATATAGAATAGTGTTGATGTTCCCACTGTGTAACTGTCATATATAATAGTGTTGATGTTCCCACTGTATAACCATCTTAATACTAGTGTAGCAATATGGCTTCCAGTGTTGCTACATAAAAATCTTTATTTATTTATACTGTTCAAATATCACTGATGATAATATGTCCACAGTAAATAGGTACCAGGGTGCTAGGTACTTTTAATGTCAATTTTAGATACTAATGATACCTTTTGTTTTCTCTCTTCAGGTAACTAGGCAGCAGGTGACAGGTGTCACCAGGGAAGACAAGCTTCAGGTAACTAGGCAGCAGGTGACAGGTGTCACCAGGGAAGACAAGCTTCAGGTAACTAGGCAGCAGGTGACAGGTGTCACCAGGGAAGACAAGCTTCAGGTAACTAGGCAGCAGGTGACAGGTGTCACCAGGGAAGACAGGGCAGCAAAACAGGTTTGTCTTCTTCATAGCAGGAAATGTAAGTCTGTTTTTATCTTCTTTTTCTGTGTTTCTAGACTTGTTGAATTAGCGACGACCTGAGTATGAAGAGAGAGAGAGAGAGAGATCAAATGAGCTGATGTAGGTAACAGCTCTTAGCATACCTTTACCTTTGATATACCTTTGATGAGTTTCGAGAGTCTTACTACTCTCGGAGCCCGGCCATGGGTCAGACTCGTCTGTTGCTGGTCTGGTCAGCCAGGTTGTTGCTGCTGGAGGCCCGCTGACCCACATATCCATCACAGCCTGGTTGATCTTGCACCTGGTGAAGATACTTGTCCAGTTTTCTCTTGAAGACTTCCACACTTCTTCCAGCAGTGTTTCGAATATTTTCTGATAAGATGCTGAATAATCCACGAATGTTGATACAGTGTTCCCTTATTGTTCCCACTGCACTCCTGCTTTTCACTAGGTTTATTTTGCACTTTCTCCCATATCTCTCGCTTTAAATAAAGCTAGAAATCTTTAACCTAGCCTTGTAAAATCTGTGTAAAAGAAAGAGAGAGAGAGAGAGAGAGACGAGGAGGAGGCGGAGGTGGAACAAAGGTTCCGTGGTGGCCACCTTTGATGTTGCACTCTTTCTTCTCATGGTCCGTCTTTGGCACCCTCCCTTCCCCATCTGGTGTGGCTCCCTGACCTTTTCCGCCATCTATGGCACTTAGTTCAGTATGGGCTTGTTTAGGGGGGGGGGAGATGGGAGTAGTGTGTATTCACCGAATTGTATTTGCATGTGTTGAATCAACCTCACTCACTCTCAGCGTTGATCAGCACTACTGGTTTCTAGTTTCTTGGGCTATGTCATACTTACTCGTGAAGCTCCGTATTGAATTTGCCACCACCACTTCCTCGTCCAGATCATTAAACTTTTCAATCATCCTGGAACCAGAGAATTACTGGTTTAAGGGGCACGTCGGTTAACTTGTTTTCTAATATGTTTATTTTTACCCTGTATTCTACCATGACCATAATTATTATCGCATTTGCTTTGTCTGCTTTCGTGAAGTCCAGGATCTTTTTTTAATTCATGGTATAACCTAACAAATCTTTGAGGACAGTCGTGTTGTCATCAAAGATTTAAATTATACCATGAATAAGGAAAGATCCTGGACTTCACCTTGCGAAAGCAGATTAAAGCAAATGTGATAATAATTATGGTCAAGGTAGATTATGGGGGAAAAATAAACATGATATTAGGAGACAGAGAAACTAACGCGCCTCCTAATATTCCTATGATTCACCTGTGTCTTCAGCTTCAACCTGTCGTGTTCTCGTTCTCTTGGTTTAATAATACTCCTCTCTGTGTGCTGTCAGTTCCTCTTAATATGATAAATTAGACACATGTGCAACACTTGAGTATCTTTTCTGAGGAAACCTTTGGCCACACAGTGGCTTCATCAGTCCATACAAAGGAGAATGTTGAAGATCAGGAGGAGTTTGAGGTAATCAGTCCCTCAGCCTGAGGGACTGATTACCTCAAACTCCTTCTTAGTTCAACATTCTTTGTACTGGACTGATGAAGCCACTGTGTGGCCAAAGGTTTCCCCAGAAAAGATACTCAAGTGTTGCACATGTGTCTAATTTATCAACTTGTCGGTTCTCTTAACCATTATAACACTTCTCTTAACATCTTTACGTCGTCTTGTTCAGCAGAATCTTCTGCTGTGTTGGTCAACTTTAGTTATTTCAGTCTCACTACAGTAGTGCAGGAACTAGTTTGTGTACACACCTGTAAGTGTTGCATGTACTTCACCAGGTTGGTACACACCTGTAAGTGTTACATGTACTTCACCAGGTTGGTACACACCTGTAAGTGTTGCATGTACTTCACCAGGTTGGTACACACCTGTAAGTGTTACATGTACTTCACCAGGTTGGTACACACCTGTAAGTGTTGCATGTACTTCACCAGGTTGGTACACACCTGTAAGTGTTGCATGTACTTCACCAAGCTGATACACACCTGTAAGTGTTGCATGTACTTCACCAGCCTGGTATACACCTGTCAGTGTTGCATGTACTTCACCAGCCTGGTACACACCTGTCAGTGTTGCATGTACTTCACCAGGCTGGTAAACACCTGTGTAATACACGTAACATCTCCTGTATACCGCTGTGAAGGAATCTTCTTGATGTCTGTGAGTGTTGGTCTTGTTTGGTACTCTAATATGTGACTTCATTGGTGTGTGTGTGTACTCACCTAGCTGTGGTTGCAGGGGTCGATTCACAGCTCCTGGCCCCGCCTCTTCTCTGGTCGCTAATAGGTCACTTTTCTTGCTCCGTGAGTTTTATCATACCTCTTCTAAAAGCTATGTATGGATCCTGGCTCCACTACATCACTTCCCAGACTATTCCACTTCCTGACAACTCTGTGACTGAATAAATACTTCCTAACATCCCTGTGATTCATTTGAGTCTTCAACTTCCAACTGTGTCCCCTTGTTGCTGTGTCCCATCTCTGGAACATCCTGTCTCTGTCCAACTTGTCGATTCCTCTCAGTATTGTATATATCGTTATCATATCCCCCCTATCTCTCCTGTCCAGTGTCATCAGATCGATTTCTCTTAACCTCTCCTCGTAGCATATGCCCCTTAGCTCCGGGACTAGTCTTGTTGCAGACCTTTGCACTTTCTGTACTCACCTAGTTGAGGTTGCAGGGGTCGAGTCAAAGCTCCTGGCCCCGCCTCTTCACTGGTCGCTACTAGGTCACTCTCCCTGAACCGTGAGCTTTATCTTACCTCTGCTTAACGCTATGTATGGATCCTGCCTCCACTACATCGCTTCCCAAACTGTTCCACTTACTGACTACTCTGTGGCTGAAGAAATACTCCCTAACATCCCTGTGATTCATCTGTGTCTTCAACTTCCATCTGTGTCCCCTTGCTGCTGTGTCCCATCTCTGGAACATTCTGCCTTTGTCCACCTTGTCAATTCCTCTCAGTATTTTGTATGTCGTTATCATGTCCCCCCTATCTCCTGTCCTCCAGTGTCGTCAGGTTGATTTCCCTTAACCTCTCCTCGTAGGACATACCTCTTAGCTCTGAAACTAGTCTTGTTGCAAACCTTTGCACTTTCTCTAGTTTCCTTACGTGCTTGGCTAGGTGTGGGTTCCAAACTGGTGCCGCATACTCCAATATGGGCCTAACGTACACGGTGTACAGGGTCCTGAACGATTCCTTATTAAGATGTCGGAATGCTGTTCTGAGGTTTGCTAGGCGCCCATATGATGCAGCAGTTATTTGGTTGATATGCGCTTCAGGAGATGTGTCTGGTGTTATACTCACCCCAAGATCTTTTTCCTTGAGTGAGGTTTGTAGTCTCTGGCCCCATAGACTGTACTCCGTCTGCGGTCTTCTTTGCCCTTCCCTAATCTTCATGACTTTGCACTTGGTGGGGTTGAACTCCAGAAGCCAATTGCTGGACCAGGTCTGCAGCCTGTCCAGATCCCTTTGTAGTTCTGCCTGGTCTTCGATCGAATGAATTCTTCTCATCAACTTCACGTCATCCTCAAACAGGGACACTTCGGAGTCTATTCCTTCCGTCATGTCGTTCACAAATACCAGAAACAGCGCTGGTCCTAGTACTGACCCCTGTGGGATCCCGCTGGTCACAGGTGCCCACTCTGACACCTCGCCACGTACCATGACTCGCTGCTGTCTTCCTGACAAGTATTGACTCGACAAGTATTCCCTGACCCATTGTAGTGCCTTCCCTGTTATCACTGCTTGGTCCTCCAGTTTTTGCACTAATCTCTTGTTTGGAACTGTGTCAGACGCCTTCTTGCAGTCCAACAAAATGCAATCCACCCACCCCTCTCTCTCTTGTCTTACTGCTGTCACCTTGTCATAGAACTCCAGTAGGTTTGTGACACAGGATTTCCCGTCCCTGAAACCATGTTGGCTGCTGTTGATGAGATCATTCCTTTCTAGGTGTTCCACCACTCTTCTCCTGACAATCTTCTCCATGACTTTGCATACTATACATGTTAGTGACACTGGTCTGTAGTTTAGTGTTTCTGTCATGTGGGTTTTCGAAACGCGGATGGGGTAAGAATACTCACATAGGCTGGTAGTACGTATAATATAACGGAAAGTATGGGAAGGCACCAACAGCTGACCTGCCTCTCTCTGCTCCCTATCTTGACTGACTCATAGTGCCTACGGGTGAGGGTGTTTGAAATCCTGCTATGGTCAGCAGCAATATGAATACAGTCAGTGATTCACGCAGAGACGGTTGGTAGTGAGTCATCTACTGGTACACTGGTTACTGGTAACTGGTTACTAGGAACTGGTACTACTACTGAGACTTCATGTCTGTCTCCTTTTTTAAAGATTGGGACTGCATGTGCTGTCTTCCATGCCTCAGGCAATCTCCCTGTTTCGATAGATGTATTGAATATTGTTGTTAGGGGTACACAGTGCCTCTGCTCCCTCTCTCAGGACCCATGGAGAGATGTTACCTGGCCCCATTGCCTTTGAGGTATCTAGCTCACTCAGAAGCCTCTTCACTTCTTCCTCAGTTGTGTGTACTGTGTCCAGCACTTGGTGGTGTGCCCCATCTCTCTGTCTTTCTGGAGCCCCTTCTGTCTCCTCTGTGAACACTTCTTTGAATCTCTTGTTGAGTTCCTCATATACTTCATGGTCATTTCTTGTTGTCTCTCCTCCTTCCTTCCTTAGCCTGATTACCTGGTCCTTGGCTGTTGTTTTCCTCCTGATGTGGCTGTATAACAGCTTTGGGTCAGATTTGGCTTTTGCCACTATGTCGTTTTCATATTGTCGTTGGGCCTCCCTTCTTATCTGTGCATATTCATTTCTGGCTCTACGACTGCTCTCCTTATTCTCCTGGGTCCTTTGCCTTCTATATTTCTTCCATTCCCTAGCACTCTTGGTTTTTGCCTCCCTGCACCTTTGGGGGAACCATGGGCTCATCCTGGCTTTTTCATTATTCCTGTTACCCTTGGATACAAACCTCTCCTCAACCTCCTTGCACATTGTTGTTACATATTCCATCATCTCATTAACTGGCTTCCCTGCCAGTTCTCTGTCCCACTGAACCCCATTCAGGATGTTCCTCATTCCCGTGTAGTCCCATTTCTTGTAGTTTGGCTTCATTAGCCCTGGCCTTCCTGCCTCCCCCTCCACTTGTAGCTCTGTGTATTTGAAGCTTAAAACCACATGATTGCTGGCCCCAAGGGGTCTTTCATATGTGATGTCCTCAATATCTGCACTACTCAAGGCGAATACTAGGTCCAGTCTTACTGGTTCATCCTCTCCTCTCTCTCTCTTGTAGTGTCCCTTACGTGTTGGTGCATGAAGTTTTCCAGTACCACCTCCATCATCTTAGCCCTCCATGTATCTTGGCCCCCATGTGGCTCCAAGTTCTCCCAATCGATTTCCTTGTGGTTAAAGTCACCCATGATCAGAGGCTTTGCCCTGCATGCATGAGCTCTTCTGGCCACTGCAGCCAGTGTGTCAACCATCACTCTATTGCTCTCATC
>NC_069428.1:27178529-27331029 GCF_026875155.1 Cherax quadricarinatus | reverse complement strand
CACTCACGGATGCTCATATGTGAGTTATCACTCACAGATACTCTGGTGTGAGTTATCACTCACAGATACTCTGGTGTGAGTTATCACTCACGGATGCTCATATGTGAGTTATCACTCACAGATACTCTGATGTGAGTTATCACTAACAGATACTCTGATGTGAGTTATCACTCACAGATGCTCTAATGTGAGTTATCACTCACAGATACTCTGATGTGAGTTATCACTAACAGATACTCTGATGTGAGTTATTACTCACAGATGCTCAGATGTGAGTTATCACTCACAGATACTCTGATGTGAGTTATCACTAACAGATACTCTGATGTGAGTTATCACTCACAGATGCTCAGATGTGAGTTATCACTCACAGATACTCTAATGTGAGTTATCACTCACAATTACTCTAATGTGAGTTATCACTCACAGATACTCTGATGTGAGTTATCACTCACAGATACTCAGATGTGAGTTATCACTCACAGATACTCTGATGTGAGTTATCACTCACAGATACTCTGATGTGTGTTATCACTCACGGATCCTGGTCTCTTCCCCTGGTCTTCTCGTCTGGCTGCCTCACCGTCCTCTTAATACATCGTTCGTGTTTTACTTCGTCTATAATTGCACTATTTATTGCACTCGTCATTCCCTACCAATTACTCGGCCTTATAAGTTAGTTATTTTAGCTCAGAGTATGCAAACTTAACGTTGATTATCCTCAGTTTACTTATATTTAAAGCCAGGTAATTAACCTACATTAGCGGGGAGGGATACATTCTAATGGTTTAATTCGTTGGAAATCAAACTCTGGATATTTACAGTGTGAGGACTGGGTGCTATGCTCCCCCCACCTTCCCCTCCATCACCCCCTCCCTCCCCAGCACACTACCACCACTCACACTGCGTGAAGACGTGCTGGAGACGATCACTGTACAGTGTCAAGAGTAGATACGAAGCAGTGTACAATAAACTTATTGAATAAAATGATGGTCGCCCTGGGTAAAATAAGAGAGCATTGTATCATCATCCGTGGGCCGCGACCATTGATCCTGCCACCTGCAGGTGTCAGAAATATTGCTGTGAGAAGAGCAGTTTTCAAGAGAAAACTATCACTACTTCCGTTAAGTGCCAGATCAACCAGACTGTGATGGATGTGTGGGCCAGCGAGCCGCCAGCAACAACAGCCTGGTTGAGCAGGCTAGCAACCCTCACAAAACAAGAACCTCTCCCCAGGTTGGGGCTACAAGGGTAGGAAGACTCTCAGAACCAGTCTGAGGTATGTCACAGTCCTCTGGAGCCCTGGAAAGAGGGGGCGGGGTGAAGGGGCAGGAGCTGCAGCTCAACCCCCTTTCAACTGAAGCAAGTAGCGAAACAACACGCTGAGGCACCTTGCTGTGCAGTGATGACAGTCATCATTCGCCCTCATCACCTCTATTTATGACCACAACACATCAACCTGACACGCTATTTGCAACACCAACTTCAATACTTGTAGCAATCACAATAGTAATTACATCGTCAGCAGTGCTCCCCTAATAACACCAGTAATCGTGTTATCTTAATCATGCGTAGTTGACTGCAGTAATGATAACTATATTACTCAGTTGCATTGAAAGATGTTACTAGTTATGTTAATAACTAAGATCAATATTGATGGTCAGGTTAATATTATTTTAGGAATCTGTCAGATAGTGATGCAGTAAGTCAATGTATCGTCTTATAGTGACACACTGCGTCAATGTATCGTCTTATAGTGACACACTGCGTCAATGTATCGTCTTATAGTGACACACTGCGTCAATGTATCGTCTTATAGTGACACACTGCGTCAATGTATCGTCTTATAGTGACACACTGCGTCAATGTATCGTCTTATAGTGACACACTGCGTCAATGTATCGTCTTATAGTGACACACTGCATCAATGTATCGTTGTATAGTGACACACTGCGTCAGTGTATCGTTTTATAGTGACACACTGCGTCAATGTATCGTTTTATAGTGACACACTTCGTCAATGCATCGTTTTACAGTGACACTGCGTCAATGCATCGTTTTACAGTGACACACTGCGTCAATGTATCGTTTTACAGTGACACACTGCGTCAATGTATCGTCTTATAGTGACACACTGCGTCAATGTATCGTTTTACAGTGACACACTGCGTCAATGTATCGTCTTATAGTGACACACTGCGTCAATGTATCGTCTTATAGTGACACACTGCGTCAATGTATCGACGTAACACACGCCATGTTAGGTGTAGTTAGGGATGGAGAACGTCACGTTTATTCACCCCGGGTTTAGAGAGATGTTTTGTTGTAGGAATACTCTTGAAACCATCAAAGGTACTCCGTGGCCTGTTTGGTGAGCTTGACCTGATAAAGTTCTACAGAGCTGGGAAACATGACTCGATAAAGCTCTACACAGAGTTAAGCATGACATGATAAAGCCCTACACGGAGTGAAGCATTACTTGATGAAGCTCTACACAGAGTGAAACTTGATAAAGCTCTACACAGAGTGAAACATGACTTGATAAGGCTCTACACAGAGTGAAACGTGACTTGATAAGGCTCTACACAGAGCGACACATGACTTGATAAAGCTCCACACAGAGTGAAACTTGATAAACCTCTACACAGAGTGAAACATGACTTAATAAAGCTCTACACGGTGGAACATGATAAAACTCTACACAGAGTGAAACTTGATAAAGCTCTACACAGAGTGAAACTTGATAAAGCTCTACACAGAGTGAAACATGACTGATAAAGCTCATATAATCAGGCGTGACAAAGTGCTTCATTACCCTTCTCATTGTCTGCCTATATTCCTTGTCATTATTCCTTGTTATTGCACCATTAACGTTACTGGGAGTGGAGGTAGAGTGCACCATTATTGTGTAAGTGTAGTGACTGGTGGGCCATTAGAGTGTAAGTGTAGTGACTGGTGGACCATTATTGTGTAAGTGTAGTGACTGGTGGACCATTAGAGTGTAAGTGTAGTGAAATGGTGGACCATTAGAGTGTAAGTGTAGTGACTGGTGGACCATTATTGTGTAAGTGTAGTGACTGGTGGACCATTAGAGTGTAAGTGTAGTGACTGGTGGACCATTAGAGTGTAAGTGTAGTGACTGGTGGACCATTATTGTGTAAGTGTAGTGACTGGTGGACCATTAGAGTGTAAGTGTAGTGACTGGTGGACCATTATTGTGTAAGTGTAGTGACTGGTGGACCATTAGAGTGTAAGTGTAGTGACTGGTGGTCCATTAGAGTGTAAGTGTAGTGACTGGTGGACCATTAGAGTGTAAGTGTAGTGACTGGAGGACCATTAGAGTGTAAGTGTAGTGACTGGTGGGCCATTACAGTGTAAGTGTAGTGGCTGGTGGACCATTAGAGTGTAAGTGTAGTGACTGGTGGACCATTAGAGTGTAAGTGTAGTGACTGGTGGACCATTATTGTGTAAGTGTAGTGACTGGTGGACCATTAGAGTGTAAGTGTAGTGACTGGTGGTCCATTAGAGTGTAAGTGTAGTGACTGGTGGACCATTAGAGTGTAAGTGTAGTGACTGGTGGACCATTAGTGTAAGTGTAGTGACTGGTGGTCCATTAGAGTGTAAGTGTAGTGACTGGTGGACCATTAGAGTGTAAGTGTAGTGACTGGTGGACCATTAGAGTGTAAGTGTAGTGACTGGTGGCCATTAGAGTGTAAGTGTAGTGACTGGTGGGCCATTAGAGTGTAAGTGTAGTGACATGTAATAAATGAGTCACCCTCACTCACCCATGATACATAAGTCACCCTCACTCACCCATGATACATAAGTCACCCTCACTCACCCATGATACATAAGTCACCCTCACTCACCCATGATACATGAGTCACCCTCACTCACCCATGATACATAAGTCACCCTCACTCACCCATGATACATGAGTCACCCTCACTCACCCATGATACATGAGTCACCCTCACTCACCCATGATACATGAGTCACCCTCACTCACCCATGATACATGAGTCACCCTCACTCACCCATGATACATGAGTCACCTCATCTCACCCATGATACATGAGTCACCCTCACTCCACCCATGATACATAGTCACCTTACCTACAATCCCCCATCACCCATGATACATAAGTCACCTTCACTCACCCATGATACATAAGTCACCTTCACTCACACCCATGATACATGAGTCACCTTCACTCACCCATGATACATAAGTCACCTTCACTCACACCCATGATACATGAGTCACCTTAACTCACCCATGATACATAAGTCACCTTCACTCACACCCATGATACATGAGTCACCTTCACTCACCCATGATAAATAAGTCACCTTCACTCACACCCATGATACATGAGTCACCTTCACTCACCCATGATACATAAGTCACCTTCATTCACACCCATGATACATGAGTCACCTTCACTTACCCATGATACATGAGTCACCTTCACTCACCCATGATACATAAGTCACCTTCACTCATACCCATGATACATGAGTCACCTTCACTCACCCATGATACATGTCACCTTCACTCACACCCATGATACATGAGTCACCTTCACTCACCCATGATACATAAGTCACCTTCACTCATACCCATGATACATGAGTCACCTTCACTCACACCTCCACTGATACATAGTCACCTTCACTCACACCCATGATACATGAGTCACCTTCACTCACCCATGATACATAGTCACCTTCACTCTATACCCATGATACATGAGTCCCTTCACTCACCCATGATACATGTCACCTTCACTCACACCCATGATACATGAGTCACCTTCACTCACCCATGATACATGAGTCACCTTCACTTAACCCATGATACATGAGTCACCCTCACTCACCCATGATACATAAGTCACCTTCACTCACACCCATGATACATAGTCACCTCACTCACACCCATGATACATAAGTCACCTTCACTCACACCCATGATACATGAGTCACCTTCACTCACCCATGATACATAAGTCACCTTCACTCACACCCATGATACATGAGTCACCTTCACTCAACCCATGATACATGAGTCACCCTCACTCACCCATGATACATAAGTCACCTTCACTCACCCATGATACATAAGTCACCTTCACTCACACCCATGATACATGAGTCACCTTCACTCACCCATGATACATAAGTCACCTTCACTCACACCCGTGATACATGAGTTACTTTCACTCCGGTGATACATAAGTCACCTTCACTCAACCCATGTACATAAACCTTATCACACTGATCTTGTGTACCTTCAGCTTCACCCTGGATACATGTAAGTCACCTTCACTCACACCCGTGATACATGAGTTACTTTCACTCCGGTGATACTTGAGTCACCTTCAATCACCCGCATGAACGGGCTTCACTCTGGGGGTGTTGTAAGCAAGCTTCACTCTGGGTGTGTTGTAAGCAAGCTTCACTCTGGGGGTGTTGTAAGCAAGCTTCACTCTGGGGGTGTTGTAGCAGCTTCACTCTGGGGGATGCTGTAAGCAAGCTTCACTCTGGGGGTGTTGTAAGCAAGCTTCACTCTGGGTGTTGTAAGCAAGCTTCACTCTGGGGGTGTTGTAAGCAAGCTTCACTCTGGGGGTGTTGTAAGCAAGCTTCACTCTGGGGTGTTGTAAGCAAGCTTCACTCTGGGGATGTGTAAGCAAGCTTCACTCTGGGGGTGTTGTAAGCAAGCTTCACTCTGGGAGTGTTGTAAGCAAGCTTCACTCTGGGGGTGTTGTAAGCAAGCTTCACTCTGGGGGTGTTGTAAGCAAGCTTCACTCTGGGGGTGTGTAAGCAAGCTTCACCTGGGGGTGTTGTAAGCAAGCTTCACTCTGGGGGATGCTGTAAGCAAGCTTCACTCTGGGGGTGTTGTAAGCAAGCTTCACTCTGGGTGTGTTGTAAGCAAGCTTCACTCTGGGGGTGTTGTAAGCAAGCTTCACTCTGGGGGTGTTGTAAGCAAGCTTCACTCTGGGAGTGTTGTAAGCAAGCTTCACTCTGGGAGTGTTGTAAGCAAGCTTCACTCTGGGGGTGTTGTAAGCAAGCTTCACTCTGGGAGTGTTGTAAGCAAGCTTCACTCTGGGGGTGTTGTAAGCAAGCTTCACTCTGGGGATGTGTAAGCAAGCTCACATTCTGGGGGTGTTGTAAGCAAGCTTCACTCTGGGGGTGTAAGCAAGCTTCACTCTGGGGTGTGTAAGCAAGCTTCACTCTGGGGGTGTGTAAGCAAGCTTCACTCTGGGGGTGTTGTAGCAAGCTTCACTCTTGGGTGTTGTAAGCAAGCTTCACTCTGGGGGATGCTGTAAGCAAGCTTCACTCTGGGGGATGCTGTAAGCAAGCTTCACTCTGGGGGATGCTGTAAGCAAGCTTCACTCTGGGGAATGCTGTAAGCAAGCTTCACTCTGGGGGTGTTGAAGCAAGCTTCACTCTGGGGGTGTTGTAAGCAAGCTTCACTCTGGGGGTGTTGTAAGCAAGCTTCACTCTGGGGATGTTGTAAGCAAGCTTCACTCTGGGGGTGTTGTAAGCAAGCTTCACTCTGGGGGTGTGTAAGCAAGCTTACCTGGGAGTGTAAGCAAGCTTCACTCTGGGGGATGCTGTAAGCAAGCTTCACTCTGGGGGTGTTGTAAGCAAGCTTCACTCTGGGGGTGGGGGTTGTGACAAGCTTCACTCTGGGGTGTTGTAAGCAAGCTTCACTCTGGGGGATGCTGTAAGCAAGCTTCACTCTGGGGGTGTTGTAAGCAAGCTTCACTCTGGGGGTGTTGTAAGCAAGCTTCACTCTGGGGGATGCTGTAAGCAAGCTTCACTCTGGGATGCTGTAAGCAAGCTTCACTCTGGGGAGATGCTGTAAGCAAGCTTCACTCTGGGGGATGTTAAGCAAGCTTCACTCTGGGGTCTTGGGGGTGTGAGCAAGCTTCACTCTGGGGTGTTGTAAAGCAAGCTTCACTCTGGGTGTTGTGAAGCAAGCTTCACTCTGGGGTGGTTGTAAGCAAGCTTCACTCTGGGGTGTTGTAAGCAAGCTTCACTCTGGGGGTTTGTAAGCAAGCTTCACTCTGGGGGTGTTGTAAGCAAGCTTCACTCTGGGGAGTGTTTAAGCAAGCTTCACTCTGGGGATGCTTTGTAAGCAAGCTTCACTCTGGGGGTGTTGTAAGCAAGCTTCACTCTGGGGAATGCTGTAAGCAAGCTTCACTCTGGGGGCTCTGGAGGTGTAAGCAAGCTTCACTCTGGGGTGTTGTAAGCAAGCTTCACTCTGGGGGTTGTTGTAGCAAGCTTCACTCTGGGGATTGTAAGCAAGCTTCACTCTGGGGGTGTGTAAGCAAGCTTCACTCTGGGCAGAGGTAAGCAAGCTTCACTCTGGGGGTGTTGTAAGCAAGCTTCACTCTGGGAGAGTAAGCGGGGTGTTGTGAAGCAAGGCTCCTCTGGGGGATTGTAAGCAGCTTCACTCTCGGGAGATGTAAGCAAGCTCACTACTGGGGGTGGTAGCATTTCTGGGATTACAAGGCTCATCACTGGCGGGTGTGTAAGCAAGCTTCAAACTCTGGGGAGTTTGTGAAGCAAGCTTCACTCTGTGGGTGGTATGTAAGCAACTTCACTCCTGGTGGTTGTAAGCAGCTTCACTCGGGGGCTGTGGTAAGCATGCTTCATCCTGGGTCTGTTTGTAACGCTAAATTCACACCTGGGGATGGGTGTTGTGCTGCTCCTGGAGTAGAAAAATCTCTCGAACTCATCAGAGGTAAAGGGTATACGGTGGGTTCATTCCGTGTACCATTAATGGCTCAACGACACGAGGCAGTGGGCTTGCGCATATTGTTCCAACAGCAGAAAGGTCCCCCTGGGTTCGGTCATCACAATAACAGAGTGATGTTTCTTGTCGCGCTGCGGCAGTTAACCCACGTAGTCGTCCTGTGAGTTTGTCGACTGAGAAAGGAGGTATGTTATGGAACCAACATGATTGCATGTGCTTGGGTTGCACTGTCCTTCAGTAACGTCATAGAGGTAGTTACCAGGCAAGCACCAGATGGCCTGGCCCATGGCCGGGCTCCGGGAGTAGAAAAATTCTCGGAACTCATCAAAGGTAAAGGGGGGCTGTGTTTGTGTTGCGGTGGCCCCGTGCGGTACTTGTAATGACGGTACTGAGAACGGTACACGGCAGGCAGTGTGTGGGAGGCTGCTGCTGACAACATCTGTTCCTCCCAGCACCACCGGCACCACAACACCCTCTTCTACACCCACAGGTAGCGTCCATCACCATAATAACCCACGTAGCTGTAGGTGGTGTTATCTGGTAGTGACTCCAGGGAGAACCCCCCCCTCCACAGCCTCCCTCTCAGCCCTAGACTCGTAAATAAGAGAGGTAATGTTATGTTTATGTAATGTTATAGAAACACTGAGGTGAGTGTGGTTGATGTGTGGGGCAGCGAGCCATCAGTAGCAATAGATTGGTTGACCAGGCAAGCACCGGACAAGCCTGGCCCAAGGCCGGGCTGCGGGAGTAGAAAAATTCTCGAAACTCATCAATGACATCAAAGGTGAGTAAAGCAAAGTGTATATTGTATGTAAGTATAAGTTTGGTCAGTCAGTGAGTGGGTGGAGCTGACTTGCTCAGTCATGGTGTGGGTTGACTTGGTAAATCAGTGGGTGAAGTTGATTTGGTAAGTCATTGGGTGGGTTGACTTGGTAAATCAGTGGGTGGAGTGACTTGGTAATTTTTTGTGTTGTGCATGCAGCCAGTGGGCAGGTCAGGTCTGCATGCGGCTACTAGTCAAGCCAGGTCCACTGTAACACCCACTAATGGAACTGGTTGTGGAGGCTTCCAGGGAGGGAGGCCGTGGAGGAGGTTCTCCCTCCACTCCAGGAGGCTGTGGAGGAGGTTCTCCCTCTACTTCTGGAGGAAGTCTGTGGAGGAGGTCTTCCCTCCACTTTGCAGGGAGGTTATAAGGGAAGCCCTCCTTATTCCACTCCAAGTTACTTGGGAGGAGGAGGACGAGGATGCAACAGAAGGCTGCCATGGAGGCTGCCAGGGATGGGTCCTCCTCCATCTTATGATGAAGGAAAGGGGGATCCTCCATTACTCCAATAACTAACTCCAGGACAACCTCTTAGTCTGTTGTTTACCAGCTGTTTATATGTTTACCAGCTGTTTGTTGTTTACCAGCTGTTTGTATGTTTACCACCTGTTTATATGCTGTTTACCAGTTATTGATATAGTGTTTACCAGCTGTTTATGTAGTGGAGTGTTCATCATATTAGTGGAGTAGGTGACCCCCACCTTAAGGTGGTGGAGCAGGTCACATCCACCTTCAGGTGGTGGTGGGGGGAGGGGTGGTGCAGGTCACCACCTTCAGGTGGTGGTGGGGGAGGGGGGAGCAGGTCACCACCTTCAGGTAGTGGTGGGGAGGGGGGAGCAGGTCACCACGTTCAGGTGGTGGTGGGGGGGGGGGGAGCAGGTCACCACCTTCAGGTAGTGGTGGGGGATGGGGGAGCAGGTCACTCTAAGCCAAACAAACACTCATTGAAATTCCAGAGAGAGGAGTGGAGGTTGCCAGGCTGGAAAACTGAATAGGCGGACAGGTGGGTGGAGGGTGAATGGATGGAAGGTTGTTTGTTGGGTGGAGCGGGAGGATGTAAGGCTGGTGGGTGGTTGGGTGGGTGATGCAGTGTTGTGTTTTAAATATCGTCCTTAGGTACACCAACACCTTCAACCCGACAACCTGTGTCACTCCAGCAGGTACTGGAGTTTCTTACACAGTATATAACACGCCAGCAGGTACCTGACCTGGAGGTAAACACAGGTCGCACATAAGGTCATTAAATTGCTTACGAGGGTCACCGCTCCTAGGTCCTGGACCAGGTCTCCCTGCCTCCGCTGCCTGGTCCTGGACCAGGCCTCCCTGTCCCTGCTGCCAGGTCCTGGACCAGGCCTCCCTGTCCCCGCTGCCTGGTCGTGGACCAGGCCTCCCTGTCCCTGCTGCCTGGTCCTGGACCAGGCCTCCCTGTCCCCGCTGCCTGGTCCTGGACCAGGCCTCCCTGTCCCCGCTACCTGGTCCTGGACCAGGCCTCCCTGTCCCCGCTACCTGGTCCTGGACCAGGCCTCCCTGTCCCCGCTACCTGGTCCTGGACCAGGCCTCCCTGTCCCCGCTGCCTGGTCCTGGACCAGGCCTCCCTGTCCCCGCTACCTGGTCCTGGACCAGGCCTCCCTGTCCCCGCTACCTGGTCCTGGACCAGGCCTCCCTGTCCCCGCTACCTGGTCCTGGACCAGGCCTCCCTGTCCCCGCTACCTGGTCCTGGACCAGGCCTCCCTGTCCCCGCTACCTGGTCCTGGACCAGGCCTCCCTGTCCCCGCTACCTGGTCCTGGACCAGGCCTCCCTGTCCCCGCTACCTGGTCCTGGACCAGGCCTCCCTGTCCCCGCTACCTGGTCCTGGACCAGGCCTCCCTGTCCCCGCTACCCGGTCCTGGACCAGGCCTCCCTGTCCCGCTACCTGGTCCTGGACCAGGCCTCCCTGTCCCCGCTACCTGGTCCTGGACCAGGCCTCCCTGTCCCGCTACCTGGTCCTGGACCAGGCCTCCCTGTCCCCGCTACTGGTCCTGGACCAGGCCTCCCTGTCCCCGTTACCTGGTCCTGGACCAGGCCTCCCTGTCCCCGCTACCTGGTCCTGGACCAGGCCTCCTTCCGTCGTCCCCAGCTCCTACCTGGTCCTGGACCAGGCCTCCCTGTCCCCGCTACCTGGTCCTGGACCAGGCCTCCCCGTCCCCGCTACCTGGTCCTGGACCAGGCCTCCCTGTCCCCGCTACCTGGTCCTGGACCAGGCCTCCCTGTCCCCGCTACCTGGTCCTGGACCAGGCCTCCCTGTCCCCGCTACCTGGTCCTGGACCAGGCCTCCCTGTCCCGCTACCTGGTCCTGGACCAGGCCTCCTGTCCCCGCTACCTGGTCCTGGACCAGGCCTCCTGTCCCCGCTACCTGGTCCTGGACCAGGCCTCCCTGTCCCCGCTACCTGGTCCTGGACCAGGCCTCCCTGTCCCGCTACCTGGTCCCTGGACCAGGCCTCCCTGTCCCCGCTACCTGGTCCTGGACCAGGCCTCCCTGTCCCCGCTACCTGGTCCTGGACCAGGCCTCCCTGTCCCCGCTGCCTGGTCCTGGACCAGGCCTCCCTGTCCCCGCTGCCTGGTCCTGGACCAGGCCTCCCTGTCCCCGCTACCTGGTCCTGGACCAGGCCTCCCTGTCCCCGCTGCCTGGTCCTGGACCAGGCCTCCCTGTCCCCGCTACCTGGTCCTGGACCAGGCCTCCCTGTTGCTGGCCTGATCGAGTTTTCTGGAGTTTTCTAACACATTTTTTACCAGGATGCAACACAAAACACTGCACTGTAATACACTTACCTATTTTAATTGTTAGGTGGGCAGGGGTGGGCAGGGGCAGCAGGGGTGGGGGAGGGGCAGCAGGGGTGGGCAGGGGCAGCAGGGGTGGGCAGGGGCAGTAGGGGTGGGCAGGGGCAGTAGGGGTGGGCAGGGGCAGCAGGGGTGGGCAGGGGCAGCAGGGTGTGGCAGGGCAGCAGGGGTGGGCAGGGGCAGCAGGGGTGGGCAGTGGCAGTAGGGGTGGGCAGGGGCAGTAGGGGTGGGCAGGGGTGGGCAGGGGCAGCAGGGGTGGGCAGGGGCAGTAGGGGTGGGCAGGGGCAGCAGGGGTGGGCAGGGGCAGCAGGGGTGGGCAGGGGCAGTAGGGGTGGGCAGGGGCAGCAGGGGTGGGCAGGGGCAGCAGGGGTGGGCAGGGGCAGTAGGGGTGGGCAGGGGCAGCAGGGGTGGGCAGGGGCAGCAGGGGTGGGCAGGGGCAGTAGGGGTGGGCAGGGGCAGCAGGGGTGGGCAGGGGCAGTAGGGGTGGGCAGGGGCAGCAGGGGTGGGCAGGGGCAGCAGGGGTGGGCAGGGGCAACAGGGGTTGGCAGGGGCAGTAGGGGTGGGCAGGGGCAGCAGGGGTGGGCAGGGGCAGCAGGGGTGGGCAGGGGCAGCAGGGGTGGGCAGGGGTGGGCAGGGGCAGCAGGGGTGGGCAGGGGCAGTAGGGGTGTGCAGGGGCAGCAGGGGTGGGCAGGGGCAGCAGGGGTGGGCAGGGGCAACAGGGGTGGGCAGGGGCAACAGGGGTGGGCAGGGGCAGCAGGGGTGGGCAGGGGCAGCAGGGGTGGACAGGGGCAGCAGGGTGGGTAGGGGCAGTAGGGGTGTGCAGGGGCAGCAGGGGTGGGCAGGGGCAGCAGGGGTGAGCAGGGGCAACAGGGGTGGGCAGGGGCAGTAGGGGTGGGCAGGGGCAGCAGGGGTGTATGAAAACTCATCCAGATATTTCTTGGAAGGTAATCTAACTCTTAACATGGCGCCCTCACTGGTGAGCTGAGGTACTCCGTGTTGGTGGCTATACCTGTATACCTGGAGGGTATTCCGAGGGTGAATTCCCCGCGGCCCGGTCCATGACAAGGCCTCACGGTGGAACAAGGCCAGATCAACCAGGCTGTTACTTCTGACCGCGCGCAGACCGATTTACCTGAACAGCCCGGCTTATCAGGTACTGACTTTAGGTGCCTGTCCAGCTCCCTCTTGAAGACAGCCAGGGGTCTGTTGGTAATCCCCCTTATGTATTCTTGGAGGTAGTTGAACAGTCTTGGGCCCCTGACACTTATTGTGTTGTCTCTTAGTGTACTCAAGGCCCCCCTGCTTTTCATTGGAGAAATGTTGCAACGCCTGCCGAGTCGTTTCTTTCGTAAGGAGTGATTTCCGTGTGTAGATTTGGGACTAGTCCGTCTAGGATTTTCCAAGTGTATATTATCATCTATCTTTCTCGCGTGCTTTCCAAGGAGTACAGATAAAGGGGCTTCATCCGTTCTCAGTAATTTAGGTTCTTCATGGTACTTATACGTTCAGAGAAAGTTCTCTGTATATTTTCCAGATCTGCAGTTTCGAATGCCTTGAAAGGAGCCGTTAGTGTACATCAATATTCCAGCCTAAAGAGAACAAGGAACTTGAAGAGAATCAACATTGGCTCGGCGTCCCTAGTTTTGAATGTTTCTCATTAACCATCGTATTATTTCCCTAGCAGATGTGGTATATACAGTGTACTGTGGTCTTTGAAAGTGAGTTTCTTTGACATTACCACTCCCAGGTCCTTCACATTAGTTTTTCTCTATTGTGTTGTTGGAATTTGTTTTATACTCTGATACACCTCTGTCTGTGTCAGATATGAGGATGAGAAACAGGACGGGGACGAGTATTGTACCTTGTGGAACAGAGTTTTTCGCTGTAGCCGCCTTTGACTCTGCTATTACTCTTTGTGTTCTGTTTGTTAAGAAGTTATAGATACATCTACCAACTTTTCCTATTATTCCTTTATCACGCATTTTGTGTGCTATTACGCCATGATCGCACATGTCGAAGACTTTCCTAGCAAAGTCTGTATATATTACATCTGCATTTTGATTGTTCTCTAGTGCGTCCATGACCATCCCCAGTAGCCCTAACTTCCCATTTCATAAAAATCTTCGGAAGAGTGATGAGATGTCAGATTACAAATTTCGTGGACCAGCACAACTGGCATAACCCTAACCAGCATTGTTTTGCAGTAGGACAGTCATGCCTGTCACAGCTGCTGAAGCGCTGTGCCAAAATTACGGAAGCGCTGGATGGTATCCAAAACGTAAGTAGATGTGGAATACGCAGACTTTCCAAAGGCGTATGGCAATTGCGATAATGGGGAGATAGCACACAAAATGTGGGCCATAGACATTATGGGGAAGGTAAGCAGATGGATTTTAGGATTCCTAATACACAGAACACAAAAGATGGTAGTGAACAGAGTAAAATCCAACATCAGCGACGTAGAAACTTGAGTTCCCCAAGGCACTGTTCTGGCACCTCTGCTGTTGTTCATCCTCACAGCAGACATAAATAAAAACACCCGTCACAGTTTTGTATCATCATTTGCAAATGACACTAAAATAAGCATGAAAGTCACTACGGTAGAAGACACCAGTGGGCAGTGGAAAACAACATAACGTTCATTGGTGATAAGCTCCAGCTGCTTAGGTATGGAAAGAATGAAGAACTCAAAAGGAACACTATATACAAAACTCAAGAGAGTCACCAAATAGAATGAAAGGAAAAAGTGGAAGACTTGGGACCTTTCTTTCAAAGAACATAAGACAAAGATCACGACAGCCAGGAAGACAATGGGGTGGGTACTGAGAATTTTCAAAACAAGGGAAATAATGCCAATGGTGACACTTCAAATCGCTAGTGCTCCCTCATTTAGAATATTGCTCAGTGCTGACGGCCCCGTTCAGAGCAGGAGAAATATCAGAGCTTAAACAAATACAGAGATAGTTTACAGCCCATATAGAGCCAGTAAAGCATTTAAATTACTGGGAACGCCTTTAAGTCTTCAATATGCACTCAGTGGAGCGGAGGAGCGATATATGATAATATGTACCTGGAAGGTACTCGAGGGCCTCGTCCCAAATCTGCACACTGCCTTAACGACATACTGGAGCGAGAGATATGGGAGGAAGTTAAAAATAAACCCAGTGAAAAGTAGGGGTGCGGTGGACACAGTAAGAGAACGCTGTATCCATATTCGTGGCCCCAGATTCTTCAACATCTTACCAAAAGATATCAGAAACACTGCTGGAACAAGTGTAGACGTCTTAAAGAAAAAATTGGATATGTATCTTCACCAGGTGCCAGGTCAATCAGGCTGTGATGGGTACGTGGGGCGGCGAGCCTCCACCAGCAACAGCCTGGTTGACCAGACTAGCACCAGATGAGTCTGGCCCATGGCCAGGCTCGAGAAGTAGAAAGACTCTTGAAACTCATCAAAGGTATATGGGTATGTCAAAGTGATCCATTAGCTGTAAGAGGCAGGAGCGACTTGCTCTAAACCCGTGCTGTCCTGTGTTGTGCAATTGATGGGTATGCAAGTGGTTGGCGATCTTGCTTATTAAAACTTTTCAAAGATTTTTTTTATGATGTGGGACGTTAGTGTCATCGGTCTGTAATTCATTGCAAGTGCTTTACTGCCACCTTTGTGGAGTGAGGCTGCCTGTGTTTTTAGTGACTGAAATGACTCGTGTCTCTGCTCCTTCTCCATAGAAAAGTTAAGACAGAGTACATGTGCATGCATTTATTGCTTTTTTAAAGTTCTGTGGTGTTAAGATTATATTAGAAATTCTTGAATTAACCAAATTTTGAGTCTCAGTCATAAAAAAAATAATTTAGAATGTCGACCCTTAGTGTGATTAACAGGTCACTAAACGCTGAGTCATATTGGGCCTTCAGTATCTTTCATTTCTTTGCTGTCGTCTGTGTAAGTTCCATCTCCTTTAAGCAGGGGTCCAATACTGGATGTTATTTTTGTCCTAGATTTGGCATAAAAAAAGAAATATTTTTTTACCAGTTTCATTTATGGCTTTAAGTTCTTCCTGTGTTTCTTGGCTCCTGTATGATTCCTTAAGGAAGAAGGCCAGTGCCTCCTTCCATATTTCAGATATACTGGCCCCTTTTAGCAGCTCTGTGATTCTTCGCCTTTGCTTGTATAGGGAGCGTCGCTCTCTAGTTTACATCTTCTCTTCTTTTTTTCTTAGGGGAATGTGGCTTGAGCATACTTCAAGTGCCATAGATTTAATTTTTTCTAAGCAAAGGTTTGGATCTGTGTTGTTTAGGATAGCTTCCAGCTTGTTTCATTTAGGACGTGGTTGATCTGATCTAACTGTACGTTTCTCTTATTGAAGTTGAATTTGGTAAAGGCACCCTCATTATTTTGCTGATCAGGAGCCCTGCGCATACATGTCTGTACTTCTGTTATGTTGTTTATACTGTTATATTTCGTACCAGATCATCATTATTAGTGAAGATAAGGCCCAGTGTATTTCCCAGTCTTGTTGGTCCCACTATTTGCTGGCTTAAGGTGAATTTGTTGCAGAGATTTAATAACTCGTGTGTGTGTGAATTTTCATCTGAGCTGCCTCCTGGGGTTATCTCCGCTAAAACATTATTTGCCACATTCCTCCATTTTAGGTGTCTTAAGTTGAAATCACCAGCAACAAAATATTTGGGGCTGGGGTTGGGAGATTTTCCAGTTAGTGTTGGCAAGTTTTGTTGGAGGGAGAGGAGGTAGGGAGCGAGTGAGAGAGGTGTGAGGGAGGTCAGTGGCCGTACACCATCAAGTGTAACACCACAAACTAGACTGTTTACCACGTTGCATGTGTCACTACAACCCCCCTCCACACACGTACTGTACAGTGTACAGTGTGTACGTCAGGCTACTGGAGTACACTGCACCAGTATGGAACCCACACCTGGTCAAGCCCGTCAATAAATCAGAGAAAGTGCAAAAGTTTGCAACAAGACTAGTCCCGTTTTATTAAGGGGGTATGTTCTATGAGGAGAGGCGAAGGGAAGTTAAGCTGATAACACTGGAGGACAGAAAGGATAGGGGGGATATGTTAATGATGTATAAAATACTGATATTTATTGACAAGATGAAGAGGGACAGAATATTTTAAGGGGTGCGACACTGCAACAAGGGGTAACATCAGAAAGTTGAAAACACAGTTGAGTCATAGGGATGTTAGGAAGTATTTCTTCAGCCTTAGAAGTGTCAGGAAGTGGAACAATCTGGAGAGTGTGTATGTGTGTGTGTGTGTGTGTGTGTGTGTGTGTGTGTGTGTGTGTGTGTGTGTGTGTGTGTGTGTGTGTGTGTGTGTGTGTGTGTTGTGTGTGTATTCAATTCACCAGAGAGACAAAGTGGTATTCACTTAGGCTCTTGGCCCAGACATCCTTATAAGTTCAAGTGTGGTGGAAGTGTTTATACTCTGAAGGAAGGTAGCAGCACTCTGCCATTAAATTATTCACCAGTAGCACTAACAGCACACCGTGAACCTCCGAAAGGACGGTGAGACCACAAATTATAAATTACATAGATAACCATAATTTTTAAAGGGGGTGGACCGATAAGCATTTGACAGATGCGATCATGAAGTGATAATTCGTAAAATCTGACCAGTACATGTATAACAGGAAGAGTGGACAAATGGATAATAATTTTTTTAATGAATAGAGCACAAATAATAATAAATACAGGAAAATTTAACCTTGTTAAAGTAAAAAGTTGAGCATCACAACTTGCAGAAGTATGTATATGTTACAGTGAAGTCGCAGTGAAGCTCGTGTCGTGAGTGGCGAGGTAAACACTGTGTACCACTGTCTGAAGCTCGAGTCGTGAGTGGCGAGGTAAACACTGTGTACCACTGTCTGAAGCTCGAGTCGTGAGTGGCGAGGTAAACACTGTGTACCACTGTCTGAAGCTCGAGTCGTGAGTGGCGAGGTAAACACTGTGTACCACTGTCTTACCTCACCTTTGTATTTTTTGTCTAATTACCGATATGACTCGGGGTCCTGGCCCCTTTACACTTTTTCATTCTCATAATAGACATAGATGAACCATACCCCAGGCCGGGATTGAGACTCTATGACCGCGGGTTCAATCCCGGCCGGGGGTATGGTTTATTTGCAATCGTGTCATTACGATTTCTTAAGTCATGTAGACATAGATGAAAACACTCGCCAATGAGGCCTGGTCACAGACCGCGCCGCTGGGGCGTTAACCTCCGAAACCCTGTCCAGGTATACTCCAGGTATAGGTATACAGCTTCGTCCTTTGCGGATGATACCAAAGTAACCTTGAAAGCCACCTCGGTAAAAAAAAAAATCCTGAAAATTTGCAAGTCGATGTCAGTCAAGTCAGCTGGTAGGTAATGGGAAATATGTTGTTCAGTGTTGAACATTTGCAACTGATCAAATATGGCAAGAATGAAGAACTCAAAGCAAACACTGTATTCAAAACAGAGGAGGACCATCTCATAGGTCGAAAGGAAGGTGTAAAAGACTGAGTATAATGTCAGATGACCGGTCATTTTGAGAACAAAATAAGGCAGATGCTACAGAGGCCAGAAAAATTGCTGAGTGGATAACGAGTACATTCAAAATAAGAGAAATAATGCCTATGATTAACACAGTTCGAATCATTTGTGCTCTCTTACTTAAGAGTACTGCTCGGGGTTGACGGCTCCGTTCAAGGCAGAAGATATCAGAAGTGGAAAAGGTATAGAGGTCATTTACCGCCCCCATGGAGTCATTAAAATATTTATAAACTGCTGGAAATACCTCAGAGTACTTTGAAATGTAATTTCTGGACCAAAGAAGTTAGAGATGTCTAATAATATATACACATGAAAGATACTTGAGGGCCAGGTTCCAAATATATACACTACACTAAGAACGTATTGGAGTGAGATTTATGTGAGGAAGTTTAAAATGAAAGCGAAGAAGAGCAGGGAGTGCTACGGGTACAATAAGAGAACACACTGTCAACATGCGTGGTCCAAGACTCTTCAACCTTATACCAGTAGGATTCAGAAATATTGCTGGAACAAGTGTAAACGTTTTTAAGAGGAAACCGGATCACTACCTCCTCCAGTGCCTGATTGACCAGTCTGTAATGGATTCGTGGGATACAGGCCACAAACAACAGCGACCAAGGTGTTAGAACTACTGTTCTCTTCTCTTATAAGAATGTGAAGGTTTCATGGTGTAGCCTAGGTTGAGATGTTATTGTATGGACTGGTGCCCATCTCAACCTGAGTTGTTGATTTTCCTGTTGACTACATGATCAAACAGACTGTTGCTGGCGAGGGAGAGGATTTCCGAGATGTTTGTTGGTGGGAAGAGGAAGGAAGGAAGATCACTGACCCATGATGAGTCGAAAACACTCATGTTTACTCACCGTGAAGGACGCCCACAAGAGATAAGGGAGGGTGGGAGGGGCTGGTGAGCGGGGAGGAAGAGAGGTGGACGAGGGATGGTGAATGGCGGGTGAGCGTGAAGGGGTATTTGCGAGAGGGATGGTGAGAGAGAGGAAAGTGAAGAGATAAGAGTGTGTGCTGGTTGAGAGAGGTGGTGAAGGGAAGGAAGCACTGTGTCCCCAGTCGTCAATAAAGGTGCACTAAACGTATCCTATTGATTTGCTAGCGTGTATTATTTATTATTGTTGGTACAAGTCCTGTGGGATTTGTTAGTCTATCAGGAACACAAGTACTTTCAAAGGCGTCTTGTACATGGTTGTGTAAGATAACAGTGTAAATGTACTCAGAACAAACAGGAGGAAATGAGGAATGTAATGTACACGTGATGCCATCTCTTGGACTTACCAAAAATTATCACCACCAAACTTATGTTCAGTTACACAATGTACAACAGGCTTACCAAATACCATAATGTGTGTGTGTGTGTGTGTGTGTGTGTGTGTGTGTGTGTGTGTGTGTGTGTGTGTGTGTGTGTGTATTTTGTGGTGTGTATGGTGTGTGTGTTGTGTTGTGGTGTATTTTGTGTGTGTGGTGTGTGTATGTGTGTGTGTATGTTTAGTTTGTGTGTGTGTGGTGTGTGTATGTGTGTGTGATGTGTGGGGTGTATTTTTGTGTGTGTGAAAGTTTTTGTTTGGTGTATTTTATTGTGGTGTATGTGGTGTGGTGTGTGTGTGGTGTAGTTTGTGTGTTGTGTGTGTGTATGTTTGGTGTGGTGTGTGTTGTGTGTATTTTGTGTGTATCTTTGTGTGTTGTATGTGTGGGTGTGTGTATTTGTGTGTTAGGGTTTTGTGTATTTTTGTTGGTGTGTGTGGTGTGTGTATGTGTATTTTTGGGTGGTGGGTGTTGGTGTATGTGTGTGTGTATCTTTTGTGTGTGTGTGTTTTGTGTATGTGTGTGTGTGTTATTTTGTGTGTGTGTGTGGGGGTTTGGTGTATTTTTGTGTGTGGTGTGGTGTGTGTTGTAAAAGGTGTGTATGTTATTTTTTGTTGTGTGTGTGTGGTTTTTGTGGTGTGTGTTTGTGTGTGGTGTGTGTGTGTGTGTGTACTCTTCTGCCTACTTTACACACCCCCCTGGCTGTCTTCAAAAGGCCTGAACATCACCTCAAGTCAGTACCTGACCACCGGGTCTTGGCTCGTACGTGGGTTTATGCACCCAACAGAAACAGCCGGTTGATCGGGCTCTGATCCACTATGAGGCCTGGTCACAGACTGGGCAACGGGGCGTTGATTCCCAAACCCTCTCCAGTAACTCCGGGTATTCCTATCAAGGACAATTCAGTATTTGCTAACCTCCAACTCGGAGGGCGAATCTTCGGGGCGACCCTAGGTGTGAGGTAGTTTCCCCTGGGCTTCACCCTCACCCCCTGACTATCATCACCTGGAATTAAAATCTGCACTCTTTCGAAATTAATGAACTATATCTTTTAAAGCTAGTTTAGATGCATGCGGGAAATTGGGGGTGTGTTGACCATGTTGGATAACCCCTTTGTACCGCATGCGACACGGTGGTCTATGAAATGTTAGTGAAAAGACCTTTTGTTTTGCTAGTGTAGTCCTCTAAAATGTTTTACAAACCTGTGTAATATTATTGAAATTCACTGTTGTATGCTCTCATCAGTCGCTAACTACTGGCAGCCTTAAATTCCTTAAAATCAAATCCTTATAACATGAGCGAGAAAGGTAAAAATTTTACCCGGGGAAAATCCGGGAGGGCTTGTTCCAACCTGCCACGTAATCACTCTTACAAAAGAACTTGGCAACGGGCAAAGTACTTCCACTTATAAGCAGGGAGCCCCAACCCCCAAAAAAGAAACCGATATGCAAGGGGCCCCATTTTTTAAAACGCCCTCCTTCCTGCATTAAGGGAATTACCAACAAACCTCTGGTCGTCTTCAAAAGAACTGGACAAGCCCTCAAATCAGTGCTGACAACCGACTTGGTTCCTACTAGCCTGCCTGCTGCCACTTTAACACCCCTGCTTGATTAGTCTTCATCCCCGGGAGACCTGCTCTGGGACGGGCCCCGGGGGGGCGTTGACCCCGGAAACGTGGGGGTAAAGACCAGTTTTTGTTGTCTTCAGAACTGGTTTTGGGAGACGTTGTCTAAAGCCTCTCCCCTAAACCGGCACTCCGCCCCCCATGGACTCCCTCCCCCTGGCCCTTCCTCTCCCACCTTCCCCCCCCCTCACCTGGCACTCCCCCACCTGGCACCTCCCCCCCGGCACCCCCCCCTACAGCATAAATATTTTATTGCCTCCCCACTCGTTCACCCCTTTGTCATTCTTTTTGCAAAAAGGGTGGCGGTGTGGTCCCCTTTGAGGACCTCTCATGCCCTGGGACTTTTCATGTTCCTGGGGCAAACTCATTGTCCCTAAAATTTTTTCATGACCCAGATCCCAAATTTGGGGTCCTTGGACTTTTTCTCATCCCCTGATCCCTTTTAACTCCCCTTTTTTTTTTTTTTTTTCCCTCGCCCCTGGCTTGCGAATTGCGTTTACCTATTTGTGCTTTAGGGGTCGAATTATGTCCCCCTCGTCAAAATTCAATTTATTTCAATTTAATTCAAGTTTATTCTCTAAAAAGGGTTCAATGTGGGGTTTACATTTTTGGGTATTCTGTGGTTTACATGTTATAAAATACAAAAACCGAGGGGGCCACTAGGGCACCTAGCCTGGCTAGCATTTCGAGCAACTTAATTTAAATTTTTAAAATTAAAATCCTTTCGATTTGTATTTAAAACTAAGTGACTACATCATAATTTTTTGAGTTTAGCAAGGAAGCTTTTTTTTTGGCACAATACAAATGTCATATTGGAGTATCAAGGCAAACTTTTAAAACTATTAGGTTTTTTTATTTTAAAATTAGTATTTCGGTTTTTCTAGTCAGTGGGTGAGGAGTGTAATTGTGAACCACCAGGGTTATCATAAGTTATTTTTCGGGGGGGGGTCAGGGAGATAAATGTTTTCTAACTGTATTTTAAAGTATGAATGTGTCGCAGTTCTAGAGTTTTCAGAGGTTTCCAATTTTTGGGGCCTTTAAATACATTGAATTTTTGTAAAGGTTGTCGGCAGGGAATGTCATAGACATGTTTTTTGTCTGGGTTATGCCGTGGATCCCGTCACAACACAAAAAGCATTTTAGATCCAAGGGTTTAAAATTTGGAATTTAATTTCCCGTAGATATAATTTCACATAGTAAGTGGATGTTCGAACAGGGAGTAAGTTTTGATCTATAAATGGGGGGGGTGTTGCCAGGGGTGGGGGGTTTAGGATTTTTCTTACGCGGCTTTTTGTTGGGTTATTATTTTGGGTTTAGGTTCTGCTGCAGTTAACCCCAAGCATAATAGCAAGGTGAGGGATGGAAAAATAATGAATGGTAAAAAAAAAAAGTGTGGAAGTGCAGTTTGCGGCACGAATATTTTATCTTGGAGAGGATCCCCACCGTTTGGGATAAAATTTTTTGTTTTGTTTGGTATGGGTGCGAAATTTTAGGTTTTTTTTGAGGTATAGGCCCAAAGGGAAATTTTCCCTCATTTTCTGGCGTTAGAGTGTTGCGACTTAATTTAATTTTCGCAACACCCCGCTCTTTTCTACAAACAAAATAGTAGGTTTTTTTCAGGTTAATGTAAGTTTATTTGGGTTCATCCAATGATATTTTGACAGTCCCTCTTTTAAAATGGTGTTGAGGTGGCAAGATTAGGGGGGGAGATGATATAAGTCGGTCTCAGCAAAGAGAATGGTTTCAGGGGTTGGATATTTTTTTGGAAATCATTTATGTAAATGAGGAAAAGGAGGGGTCCAAGGGCACTTCCCTGCGGAACTCCCTATCAAGGGCCGTATTTATGAGGTTTGTCTTTATTGGGGACATACTGATACCTATTAGAAAGGTAGGATTTAAAATATGCAAGCCCATGGCCTCTTATACCATACTGGTCAAGTTTGTGGAGTAGGAAGCCGTGGTCTACTGTGTCATACGCTTTTCTTAGGTCAATAAAAATAACTAGCGGATATTCCTTATTTTCCAATGCTGTGTAAAGCAGGTCTAGCATTTTTATAATTGCATCATTAGTGCTTTTATTTTTCCTGAATCCAAATTGGCAGGGGTTGAGTATGTTTTGTGACGTTATAAATGAATATAGTCTCATGTACACGAGTTTCTCGAAGACTTTGGATAGCAATGGTAAGTTTGATATTGGCCTATAGGGTCACCACCTTCATGTATTGGTGTAACCCTTGCTGTCTTGAGTAGTGTCGGGAAAGTGCTAGTTTCTAGTGACTTGTTAAAAAGTAATGTAATAGCATGCGAAAGGACATGGGCCGCTCGCTTGTACAATAATGGTGGGACGTGAGACAGATTCCCTGAGTTATCTTTAAGTGATTTTATGATCGCGGTGACTTCCGTGGGCTCAGTTGGTACAAGATAGAAGGAATTTGGGAAATTCCCATCTAGGTAGTCCCCGGCACGGGCGTTGGTATGTGGGATTTTACTGGCGAGATTAGATCCTATGTTTGAGAAGAAGTCGTTTATCTTGTTAGCTGTATCAGTGGGATGCAGTGGTGTTTCACAAGGTTTAGTTAGAACAATATTCTTGTTTTTTTTTTTTTCAGTTTGTGGGTCCCCAGAATCTGGGAAAGTGTTTTCCAGGTCTTTTTTATATCTCCTGTTGTGCCAGTGAATCTGCTGGAGTAGTACAGTTGTTTGGCTTTCTTTATTAATTTGGTGAGAACTGTTGAATATTGTTTAAGAATATCTTTGTGTATTAAGCCCTGTCTATATTGCTTTTCATATTGGTGTTTCTTATCAATGGATTTCAGAATGCTGCTGGTTAGCCATGGGCAACCAAGCCGTTTATTCGTGATCTGTTTCGTTTTTATAGGACAATGTTTGTTGTATAGTCTAAGTATTTTGTTAAGAAAAATGTCTGTCCAATCGTCAATACCATTGGCATTGGAGAATTCTGTAGACCAGTCAACAGTCTCTAGGTCTGCTGTGAAATTCGTTATTGAGGCCTCGTCATGGAGTCTAAATGAAACTTTGTTGTATTCGAGTGGTGGCTTACTAATGTTTGTTAAGAGGAAGGTTGGGTAGTGGTCAGTAGTGCTGTCTGTGATTATCCCTGATTTAAGGGGGCTAGTATATTGGTCCATATGTGGTCTATTATGGTTGCACTTATCTCAGTCAGCCTGGTTGGTTTAGTTATTGTTGGTATGAGAAGTGCGTTGTTCATATTGTTGATGAAATCAGTTACAGTCTGATCATCTGGTAGGCCAAGGTTGATATTGAAGTCTCCAGCTAAGAGAAGGTGGTGCTTGTTCATTTGTCTGTTTGTTATTAGTGACTTTAGATTCTCACTGAAGTTTGGGATGTTTGTGTGAGGTATCCGGTATATGGCACCGACTGTTATAGGTGTCTTGAGGTTTTTTACAGTAAAATTAGCAAAAATGTATTCCCCATATTCATCACTAAAGCAATTAGTGCTAATACAAGATAGTTGGTTAGAGTAAAAGATTGCAGTACCACCCCCAACTTGGTATGGTCTGCAGTTGTGGATTGCTGTGTATCCTGGTAGAGGGTAGATATCTATTGTGTCCTGCTTAAGCCAGGTCTCAGTAAGAATAATGCAGGAGAAGGGTGTCTAGTGACTGAAGGAGTGCCAGGAGGTCATCATAGTGTTTGCTTAAGGACCTGATGTTGTAGTTAAGAACTGATAGACTTTGAGCAGTGTTCAGGATAGTGCTGGCTTGTGATGCTGTGTAATAAAGGCAGTTACTTTCCAATAAGTTTTGATTGTGTGTTAAATTATAGAGGTTTAGATCAGCGTCAACGTGATCATTCATCTTTTAGGTTTAAATAGTGGTTGTTTATATCCTGTATTATGTGGTGAGTTCTAATACTGATTTCTGTAGTGGTGGGAGGTTTGGATAAGTATACCGCTAAAGCACTTTGGTCATATAGAGTATAGTCACTAATAAACATAATGAAATTGATATCGTCAATGTGTTGTGCTAGAATGAGCTAAAGTACAACTAGGTATAGTTAGTTTAGATGTTGTCTATGTATTGAGCTATGTATTATGTATTATTTCCTACCTCACTTCCCATTAATCTTTCTTGAGATGTTTACATCTTTCCTTTGCCTCTCAGTTTTTAATCCAGCCTTATCAGTTTGATCTTTTGCCTCTCTGTACCTTCCATGTTCGTTTTTCACTCAGTAAATGCAACACATGCGCAACACTTGGGTATCGTTGGTGAAGAATACAACTCGTGTGCAACATCTGGGTATCTATATTTGTAGACATTTCGCCATCCATTGGGTTTAGCAATACAAATTCAAGGACATAATGGGAAGACTGTAGAACTATATACTACAAGGTGAGGTAATCAGTCCCTCAGTCTTGGAGTTGGTGAAGAGTACCTACGCGAGAGACTTCTTCAGTCTTATACACGTGAATACAACAGTGTAGACAGGTAGTAGCAGTAGTTTTGACGTGATCAGTCCATCTTATTCTTCAACTTGTGTGTACTGTATATCATTATACACTCTCCTCAAGCTGTTTATTGTAAATCATGTCCCTCACACTGCCTGCCCCGATCCTGCTTCACACTGCCTGCCCCGATCCTGCTTCACACTGCCTGCCCCGATCCTGCTTCACACTGCCTGCCCCGATCCTGCTTCACACTGCCTGCCCCGATCCTGCTTCACACTGCCTGCCCCGATCCTGCTTCACACTGCCTGCCCCGATCCTGCTTCACACTGCCTGCCCCGATCCTGCTTCACACTGCCTGCCCCGATCCTGCTTCACAATGCCTGCACCGATCCTGCTTCACAATGCCTGCACCGATCCTGCTTCACACTGCCTGCACCGATCCTGCTTCACAATGCCTGCCCCGATCCTGCTTCACACTGCCTGCACCGATCCTGCTTCACACTGCCTGCCCCGATCCTGCTTCACACTGCCTGCACCGATCCTGCTTCACACTGCCTGCTCGATCCTGCTTCACAATGCCTGCCCGATCCTGCTTCACAAATGCCTGCACCGATCCTGCTTCACACTGCCTGCCCCGATCCTGCCATGCCTCACATCATGCTCACTGCCTCTCGATCCTGCTTCACACTGCCTGCCCCGATCCTGCTTCACACTGCCTGCCCGATCCTGCTTCACACTTTCCTGCCCCGATCCTGCTTCACACTGCCTGCCCCGATCCTGCTTCACACTGCCTGCCCCGATCCTGCTTCACACTGCCTGCCCCGATCCTGCTTCACACTGCCTGCTCCGATCCTGCTTCACACTTCCTGCACCGATCCTGCTTCACACTGCCTGCACCGATCCTGCTTCACACTGCCTGCCCCGATCCTGCTTCACACTTCCTGCACCGATCCTGCTTCACACTGCCTGCCCCGATCTGCTTCACACTGCCTGCACCGATCCTGCTTCACACTTCCTGCCCCGATCCTGCTTCACACTGCCTGCCCGATCCTGCTTCACACTGCCTGCACCGATCCTGCTTCACACTGCCTGCCCCGATCCTGCTTCACACTGCCTGCCCCGATCCTGCTTCACACTGCCTGCACCGATCCTGCTTCACACTGCCTGCACCGATCCTGCTTCACACTGCCTGCACCGATCCTGCTTCACACTGCCTGCACCGATCCTGCTTCACACTGCCTGCCCCGATCCTGCTTCACACTTCCTGCCCCGATCCTGCTTCACACTGCCTGCCCCGATCCTGCTTCACACTGCCTGCCACCGATCTGCTTCACACACTGCCTGCACCGATCCTGCTTCACACTGCCTGCTCCGATCCTGCTTCACACTGCCTGCCCCGATCCTGCTTACACTACCTGACATCTGCTCACATGCTGCCCCGATCCTGCTTCACACTGCCTGCACCGATCCTGCTTCACACTGCCTGCCCGATCCTGCTTCACACTTGCCTGCCCCGATCCTGCTTCACACTGCCTGCACCGATCCTGCTTCACACTGCCTGCCCGATCCTGCTTCACACTGCCTGCCCCGATCCTGCTTCACACTGCCTGCCCCGATCCTGCTTCACACTGCCTGCACCGATCCTGCTTCACACTGCCTGCCCCGATCCTGCTTCACACTGCCTGCCCCGATCCTGCTTCACACTGCCTGCTCCGATCCTGCTTCACACTTCCTGCCACCGATCCTGCTTCACACTGCCTGCACCGATCCTGCTTCACACTCCTGCCCCGATCCTGCTTCACACTTCCTGCACCGATCCTGCTTCACACTGCCTGCCCCGATCCTGCTTCACACTGCCTGCCCCGATCCTGCTTCACACTGCTTGCTCCGATCCTGCTTCACACTTCCTGCCCCGATCCTGCTTCACACTGCCTGCACCGATCCTGCTTCACACTGCCTGCCCCGATCCTGCTTCACATGCCTGCACGACTGCTTCACACGCTCCCCGATCCTGCTTCACACTGCCTGCCCCGATCCTGCTTCACACTGCCTGCACCGATCCTCTTCACACTGCCTGCACCGATCCTGCTTCACACTGCCTGCCCCGAATCCTGCTTCACACTGCCTGCACCGATCCTGCTTCACACTGCCTGCCCCGATCCTGCTTCACACTTCCTGCACCGATCCTGCTTCACACTGCCTGCCCCGATCCTGCTTCACACTTCCTGCACCGAGCCTGCTTCACACTGCCTGCACCGAGCCTGCTTCACACTGCCTGCACCGAGCCTGCTTCACACTGCCTGCACCGATCCTGCTTCACACTGCCTGCACCGATCCTGCTTCACACTGCCTGCACCGATCCTGCTTCACACTGCCTGCTCCGATCCTGCTTCACACTGCCTGCACCGATCCTGCTTCACACTTCATGCACCGAGCCTGCTTCACACTGCCTGCACCGAGCCTGCTTCACACTGCCTGCCCCGATCCTGCTTCACACTGCCTGCATCGAGCCTGCTTCCTGTATCTCTCTTCATGGCACTCACTCATCTTATCTTATTTCTGTTGAGGTGTGCTTGTACTCACTGAGTCCCACCGTAATGTCTGTACTCATGAATCCCACTCGTACTGCTTAGTACTCATGGTCCCACTCGAATGTCTGTACTCATGAATCCCACCTGTAATGTTAGTACCGAGTGATTCCACTCGTAATGTCCTAGTACTCAGTGAATCCCACTCGTAATGTCTATCCAGTGAATCCCACTCGTAATGTTCCTAGTACTCAGGAATCCCACTCGTAATGTCTAGTACTCATGATCCCACTCGTAGTGTCTAGTACTCAGTGAATCCCACTCGTAATGTCTAGTACTCAGTGAATCCCACTCGTAATGTCTAGTACTCAGTGAATCCCACTCGTAATGTCTAGTACTCAGTGAATCCCACTCGTAATGTCTAGTACTCAGTGAATCCCACTCGTAATGTCTAGTACTCAGTGAATCCCACTCGTAATCTCTAGTACTCAATGAGTCTTTCTGTAATTCCCTTGTAAACCTTTGTGTTCGTCTTGAAATATTCCTTGAGTAAGTTTCTGAAGACAGATACTATGTGTGTTTATATATGTAATTATCGATGTGTAGTTACCAGTCTGAACTTATAGGGCAAATGAGCTCTAGCTGTTGGGTTCTCCTAAGTTCCCATTCACTCATATAACATGCCTGTCAGTGTGTAACTCAGTCTCCTAGTTTACAGCGTTAAATAAGTGCCTGTTGTTGTCTCTGTGGCTCGATTGGGATACCTTGATACCTAAGGGATATTTTCAGGGGTCAACGTCCCCTCGGCCCGGTCCGAAACCAGGCCTCCGAAACGTCGTAATAAATTTCATGCTGCTATGAGCGAGTTGTTGATGTAGTGTTCCAGTCATGGTATTGTGCCCTTGTTAGTCGTCAGGGCTCCTGGTTGAGGATGACCTGATCATCCAGACGCTGTGGTTTGCGTCTGTGTTCCCCTGTCCTTGTGAAGAACCTTCCCTGATTTATTCTTTTGGAGTATTTTGCTGTACCCTCTGATGATGTGTTCCTCCAAGGTCTAAGGGATCTTAGTGATCTGGGTAACGTGATGTTGTCAGTTCAGGTTGAAGGTATATATGGAAAGTTTCTTGAGATTCATCTTGGCTCCATATTGGCGCTGGGGGCCTCGAGGATTTTCGTTGTGAGGAGTCTCTTAAGATAAATTTTACATTACTGAAGATCTTAAATTGTTCAGCCCAGTATATGTGGCTACTGATATTTCATACTTATTTCAGGGATTTTTTTATTATAGCGGGTTGGTAGAACAACTGTGGTTGTTACTGCTTTGTTTTGTACACACACACACACACGCGCGCACACACACACACACACATCACACACACACACACACACACCACACACACACACACACACACACACACACACACACACACAGTGCACACAACCGAGGAAGAAGTGAAGAGGCTTCTGAGTGAGCTAGATACCTCAAAGGCATGGGGCCAGATAACATCTCCCCATGGGTATTGAGAGAGGGAGCAGAGGCGCTATGTGTACCCCTAACAACAATATTCAATACATCTATCGAAACAGGGGGGATTGCCTGAGGCATGGAAGACAGCAAATGTAGTCCCAATTTTTAAAAAAAGGAGACAAACATGAAGCATTAAACTACAGCCCAGGTCACTGACATGTATAGTATGCAAAATCATGGAGAAGATTATCAGGAGAAGAGTGGGGGAACACCTAGAAAGGAACGATCTCATCAACAGCAGCCAACATGGTTTCAGGGACGGGAAATCCTGTGTCACAAACCTACTGGAGTTCTGTGACATGGTGACAGCAGTAAGACAAGAGAGAGAGGGGTGCGTGGATTGCATTTTCTTGGACTGCAAGAAGGCGTTTGAACACAGTTCCACACAAGAGATTGGTGCAAAAACTGGAGGACCAAGCAGGGATAACAGAGAAGGCACTACAATGGATCAGGGAGACAGGAAGACAGCAGCGAGTCATGGTACGTGGCGAGGTGTCAGAGTGGGCACCTGTGACCAGCGGGGTCCCACAGGGTCAGTCCTAGGACCAGTGCTGTTTCTGGTATTTGTGAACGACATGACGGAAGGAATAGACTCTGAGGTGTCCCTGTTTGCAGATGACGTGAAGTTGATGAGAAGAATTCACTCGATCGAAGACCAGGCAGAACTACAAAGGGATCTGGACAGGCTGCAGACCTGGTCCAGCAATTGGCTCCTGGAGTTCAATCCCACCAAGTGCAAAGTCATGAAGATTGGGGAAGGGCAAAGAAGACCGCAGATGGAGTAAGTTAGGGGGCCAGAGACTACAAACCTCACTCAAGGAAAAAGATCTTGGGGTGATATAACACCAGGCACATCTCCTTAAGCGCACATCAACCAAATAACTGCTGCAGCATATGGGCGCCTAGCAAACCTCAGAACAGCATTCCGACATCTTAATAAGGAAAACATTCAGGACCCTGTACACCGGGGTACGTTAGGCCCATATTGGAGTATGCGGCACCAGTTTGGAACCCACACCTAGCCAAGCACGTAAAGAAACTAGAGAAAGTGCAAAGGTTTGCAACAAGACAGTCCAGAGCTAAGAGGTATGTCCTACGAGGAGAGGTTAAGGGAAATCAACCTGACGACACTGGAAGACAGGAGAGATAGGGGGGACTGATAACGACAACAAATACTGAGAGGAATTGACAAGGTGGACAAAGACAGGATGTTTCCAGAATTGGACACAGTAACAAGGGGACAACAGTTGGAAGCTGAAGACACAGATGAATCACAGGGATGGGTTTGGAAGTATTTCTTCAAACCACAGAGTAGTCAGTAAGTGGAATAGTTTGGGAAGCGAGTAGTGGGGGCAGGATCCATACATAGGGTTTAAGCAGAGGTATGATAAAGCTCACGGCTCAGGGAGAGTGACCTAGTGCGATTTAGTGAAGAGGCGGGGCCAGGAGCTCGGACTCGACCCCGGCTACCCCCAACTAGGTGAGTACAACTATGTGAGTACACACGCACGCACACACACACACACACACACACCCCACAAAACACACACACACACACACCACACACCACACACACACACACACACACACCACACACACACACCACACACACACACACACACACACACCCTTCATTAATGACCTGCCTCTTATAACTTGTAAGTTTACATCAAGAAACAAGATTTTATCTAAACATCTCAAGGGGAGGAGAAACTTTTGGATACCTTGTCTGTGACTGGATCAGTTAAGTTGTTGGAGCTGGCTGGTTGCAGTTCAACGTAGGCCTTGAAGCCCTGCTGAACAGAGGTGGTTTTCAAGAGTCCACTAAACTCCCTCTCGAAAACTCTTAAGGGTCTGCTGGTAATGCCCCTTATAATTCTGAGAGGGAATTGAAGAGTCGAGGGCCCTTGAGGTTACTCAAGACAAAAATATGTAAACAGGTATTATGAGGTACATTTTATACACTGCACAAGTTTAATGGTCACAATCTTACTCTGAAGGATTGGCGCTCGTTCTTGTTTTTTTTTTATTTAATAACACCACACGTGCAAATACGTTGTTCCCAATACACGAGTATTTCCAGCAGTACTGGAGCTTCTGACACATGAGTACTTCCAGCAGTACTGGAGCTTCTGAAACATGAGTACTTCCAGCAGTACTGGAGCTTCTGACACATGAGTACTTCCAGCAGTACTGGAGCCTCTGACACTTGAGTTTCTTCCAGCAGTACTGGACTTCTGACACATGAGTACTTCCAGCAGTACTGGAGCCTCTGACACATGAGTACTTCCAGCAGTACGGAGCCTCTGACACTGAGTACTTCCAGCAGTACTGGAGCTTCTGACACATGAGTACTTCCAGCAGTACTGGAGCCTCTGACACATGAGTACTTCCAGCAGTACTGGAGCCTCTGACACATGAGTACTTCCAGCAGTACTGGAGCTTCTGACACATGAGTACTTCCAGCAGTACTGGAGCTTCTGAAAAATGAGTACTTCAGCAGTACTGGAGCTTTTGACACATGAGTACTTCCAGCAGTACTGGAGCCTCTGACACATGCGTACTTCCAGCAGTACTGGAGCCTCTGACACATGAGTACTTCCAGCAGTACTGGAGCTTCTGAAACATGAGTACTTCCAGCAGTACTGGAGCTTTTGACACATGAGTACTTCCAGCAGTACTGGAGCCTCTGACACATGAGTACTTCCAGCAGTACTGGAGCCTCTGACACATGAGTACTTCCAGCAGTACTGGAGCTTCTGACACATGAGTACTTCCAGCAGTACTGGAGCTTCTGACACATGAGTACTTCCAGCAGTACTGGAGCTTCTGACACATGAGTACTTCCAGCAGTACTGGAGCTTCTGACACATGAGTACTTCCAGCAGTACTGGAGCCTCTTAACACATGAGTACTTTCAGCAGTACTGGAGTCTCTTTAACACGTGAGTACTTCCAGCAGTACTGGAGCCTCTTAAGACATGAGTATTTCCAACAGTTTTCTTGCATATTTTCATGGTATTTTTTTCCAGGCAGGGTAGGAGCGGCACTGGGTGTAAGGAGATTTGCCCAGAAGTTTGGCCTAACCCGGTGATCGAATCTGGCATCTTTCTCATGTAAGACTGGTGCTCTTACCAGCGAGCTACGCGTCACTCCTGCGAGTGCTGGAGGCAGAGAATGATGGAGTAGATGGAGGGAATGCAGCGGTAGTTGCAATGAGACATTGGCTGACTGAACCAGCCAGCCAGCCACCCTGCCAGTCAGCCAGCCGGCCGGCTAGATGTCATTACAGCTGGGACACCATGATCACTTTCCCCCAGGATGGTCGTTAGTAACAAATCACGCCTGATGAGATTGTAATCACTGCGCGTGATTACTCGCACGTTTTTAAAATTACGCGCCAAGTGGATAGCGTTAACGGCCGCCGCATTCCCTCCCTCTGATTGGCGGGAACATATTCGGCACGTTCCCGCGCACGCTCGTTCGTTCTCATCGTTCCTTTAGCGGTAACTCTGGTAGGTGTTTCTGCAGATGATTGGCAGCATCTGTCAGTGTTTCCTGAGACAGTATTCCGTTTGTCTAGATTATTCAGGAGCGTTGCTCAGCATAACTCAGGTGGGCATCTTCATCCAGGCTGAGGGACTGATTACCAATACTTCTACTGTCTCCACTTTCAACACCTTCAAATAACCTCTGTGTACTTTTAAATGTCATCCAGTTTAAAAAAAAAAAACTTGTGAAAATGCATTATTATTATTATTATTATTATTATTATTATTATTATTATTATTATTAGTAATTTTATTTTTAATTAGTGATTATGGTAATTTTTATTTTTAATGTGCTATTTGTGTCAGATGTGTATCATTGATTATGGCTATGTTCGTGGTCTATATGGTCGTAATCTTTGTTAGGTCTCTCCTGTTCTAGCTCCTGGTCTAACATAGCTAGTCAGTCTTTTTGGCTTCTCTGTCCCAGCTCTTGTCTGTCACTAGTAGTTTACCAGCTAGACCAAGACTTTGCACACCTCTGACTCCACCAACCCCTTGTTTTCACTAGTACTCTGCGTCTCCACCAGCCCCTTGTCTTCACTAGTACCTGCTCTCCACCAACCCTTGTTTTCACTAGCACCTGCATCTCCCACCAGCCCCTTGTCTTCACTAGCACCTGCATCTCACACCAGCCCCTTGTCTTCACTAGCACCTGCATCTCCCACCAGCCCCTTGTCTTCACTAGCACCTGTGTCTTCCACCATCCCCTTGTCTTCATTAGTACCTGCGTCTTCCACCATCCCCTTGTCTTCACTAGTACCTGCGTCTTCCACAGCCCCTTGTCTTCACTAGTACCTGCGTCTTCCACAGCCCCTTGTCTTCACTAGTACCTGCGTCTTCCACCAGCCCCTTGTCTTCACTAGCACCTGCGTCTTCCACCATCCCCTTGTCTTCACTACGTATGGTTCCCTAGTTTCTTCCTTTGCCTTTACTTGTGAGGAAGTATTATTAGATTTCTTTCTCTAGCTTACCGTTTTTCTTTCGTCTCTCTCTCTCTCTCTCTCTCTCTCTCTCTCTCTCTCTCTCTCTCTCTCTCTCTCTCTCTCTCTCTCTCTCTCTCTCTCTCTCTCTCTCTCTCTCTCTCTCTCTCTCTCTTCCTTCTCGTCTCTTCCTATCCATGTTCTGCTTCAGTTCACTTATTTATCCATTTTCCATCGTTTTCTCTTGCCTGCAGTGGCTGTTATCTCTCAGTTGCTTCACCGTCTCCGCCTCACTGTGCTTGTCTCTTCTCTTCTCTGTTGACATACCTCTGACTAAGACTCGTGCCAGGAAACACTTGTCTTGTTTCCTGACAAACTTTACCTAACACCTGTTCCTGCTCTCTTATACCTGAATGCTTTTCCTCTTGCTGTATCGTTCCTGACCAATCTCACGTTCCTGACCGACTGACCAACCTCACGTTCCTGACCAACCTCACGTTCCTGACCGACCTTTCGTTCCTGACCAGCCTCACGTTCTTGACCGACCTCGTTCCGTCGACGCGTCACTCAGTGGACTGCAGGAAGGTAGCTTGCTGATCAGTGTTGTTTGTCTTGTACTCTTAATGTCCCAGGTTCGATCCCCAGACTTTCAAAAGTTGTGGGTGCTTTCCCCCTCAATGGAGGTTCCTTGACGCTAGTGAGGGGCTCTTGATCTAGGGATCTGTGCTCCGGTTCCCTGAATTGAGCCTGAATACCTTCCATCCCCCCCCCACGCGCTGTATAATCCTACTAGTTTAGCGCTCCCCATAATCATAATAATGTGGGCACTTTACCTTACACCCCTCCTCCCCCTCCCACCATCCTTCCCCGCCCACCCCTCCTTCCCCTGTCGTATATTGGTACCTCAGACCTGTGAAGCGCCTGTCGCATATTGGTACCTCTGACCTGTGAGGTACCTATTGTATATTGGTATCACTGAAGCATCTGTGATACCTTGGGCACAAATTATTCTCTTTCTCTTCGTTCCAGAATTGACCGACCTCGTTCCTGGCTCAATACATTTCTCTCTTTCTTTCCCTCAGAATCTCTGTCTTCTCTTCTTTCTCAGTGGACTGACAGGTTAGTGACAACGACGTCTTGAAGACGCTGGGTGGAGTGGACGTCTGCAAGACGTCTGAAGTACACGAGGAACCTGTTTGAACACACTGAGATGTGCGTGTGTTCACTTTGTGGGACATGACACTTTACCGGAACATGTCCAGATGTCCCATTGGGACCTGCTTAAATGGCCCACTGGGACGTGTTTAAATGTCCCACTGAGATTAGTTTAAATGTCCCGCTGGGACGCCTTTAAATGTTCGAACACCAGCAAGACTGAGCCGGAACACCAGCAAGACTGAGCCGGAACACCAGCAAGACTGCGCCGGAACACCAGCAAGACTGAGCCGGAACACCAGCAAGACTGAGCCGGAACACCAGGATGACAGAGCTTGAACACCAACAGGACTGAGCTGGAACACCAACAAAACTGAGCTGGAACACCAACAAAACTGAGCTGGAACATCTAGAAGACAGCCGGAGCACAGGAAGAGTGAGCTGGAACACCTACAAGACTGAGCCGGAACACCAGGATGACTGAGCTGGAACACCAACAGGACTGAGCTGGAACACTTGCAAGACTGAGCTGGAACACCAGCAAGACTGATCTGGAGCACCTACAAGACTGAGCCGGAACACCAGGAGGACTAAGGTGGAACACCAACAAGACTGAGCTGGAACACCAGGAAGACTGAGCCTAAACACCAACAAGACTGAGCCCGGGCTGGAACACTGTAGTGTCCCTGGATGGTAATTGCTTGCTATATGTAATAGGATCCAGGCCGCCGTGGCCATTACCCTGGCCCTAATGTGTTATTCTCGTTATCGACTTGTTGTAGCGAGTCCTGTGTCGCATCTCCCTCTGGCGGCGGCGGCGGCGGCGGCGGCGGCGGCGGTGGTGGTAGTAGTAGTTGTGGTGGTGGTAGGTTTCTTTTTTTTTTTTTTTGTTAAGCAAAATGAGATACGTCAGCAGTATCTTAGACAGTGGGAACATAAGTTAAGCATGTCTCACTGTTTTAAGAACCGAATACCAAATCTGCGTATGGCCATAACAACATAACTGGAGTGAGAGACATGGGAGGAAGTGTAAAATAAACACAGTAGAAGGCAAGGGCGCCGTGGGCACAATAAGGGAGCACTGTATCAACATTCGTGGCCCCAGATTATTCATCTTGCCAGAAGATAACCCGCACATAATAGACTGAAACTTACGACGACGTTTCGATCCGACTTGGACCTTTACAGACCCTGTCTTGTGGAAACTTCCCTGATACACAAGTTTCCTAATGTGAATCTTAGTCGTGGCTTTGTCTCTGTTGATGCTTCCTTTCTCATTATATTGTCAGATGTTCCGAACTTCAGAACACTCGTGACTTCACCTGATCCTTATCTCCTCGCTTTACCCCTTCTCCTTTCTTATACTTTCTTTGTCTTTCCTTTCTTGTGCCTCGGTGTGTTCTGTCTTGTGTTTTCCCCGGGTTTTAGGTCCCACCCTTGTGGCCGTTACCTCTCCTCAGTGATCCTTATTCTTATTTTTTGTTCTTAAACTACCTTCGCTACTGCTACTACTAAAACTACTACTACTACTACTACTACCACAATTCCTACTACTGCTACAACTTCTACTACTATTACTACTGCTGCTATTACTATTGCTTCATTAACACTCCACTCTCTAACTTTAATGTCACTACCACCACCACCACCTTCTTATTGCCACGACTGCCACTGTTGTACTACTTCTATTACTACTACGGGGGCTTTGACCCCCGAAATCCTCTCCAAGTATACTACTACTACTACTACTACTACTGTTACCACTACTACTATTACCTCTGCCACTGCTATATCATTATACTACTACCTCCTCCGCTACTGCACCCCCCTGTCTCGTATATACTGGCTCCCTTACCTTCGCACTTCTGTGTGACTAGTTAATGGTCCAAGTGGAATTAAAACGTTGTCATAGGTTTCATTCTCTCATGTGCGGGTTATTTGTGTAAGAGAATATATTGAATCAACTTCTGTATACATTTACCTTTGATATTCCTTTGGTGACTTTCGAGAGTCTTTCTACTCCCGGAGCCCGGCCATGGGCCAGGCTCGTCTGGTGCTAGTCTGGTCATCCAGGCTGTTGATGCTGGAGGTCCGCCGCCTCACATATTCATCACAGCCTGGTTGATCTGGCACCAGATGAAGATTCTTGTCCAGTTTTCTCTTGAAGACGTCTACACTTATTCCAGCCATGTTTCTGATCTCTTCTGGTAAGATGTTGAATAATCTGGGACCACGAATGTTGATGCAGTGTTCCCTTATTGTGCCAACCGCACCCCAGCGTTTCTCTGGGTTTATTTTGCATTTCCTCCCATATCTCTCACTCCAGTATGTTGTTATGGCAGTGTGAAGATTTGGGACTAGGCCCTCGAGTACTTTCCAGGTACATATCATGTCTCTCTCCTCCGCTCCAATGAGTACATATTCAAGACTTTAGGTATTCCCAGTAATATAAATAATTTACTGGCTCTATGCGGGCCTTAAACGATCTCTGTATTTGTTCCAGCTATGATATTTCTGCTTTCAATGGGGCCGTCAACACTGAACAATATTCCAAATGAAGGAGCACTAGCTATTTGAAAAGTGTTGCCATTGGTATTATTTCCTTTGTTTTGATTGTTCTAAGTACCCATCACGCCATTTTCCTGGCTGTCGTGATTTTTTCTTAATATGTTCTTTGATAATCCTCTGGAGTTTTGTATACAGTGTACTTTCCATACCTAAGCAGCTGGAACTTATCACCATTGAACGTCATGTTATTCTCCACTGCCCACTGGAAAACCCTGCTTTTATCTTCCTATAATTTTCAGTGTCTTCTACCGTAGTAACTTTCATGCTTACTTTAGTGTCATCTGCAAATGATGATACAAAACTGTGACGGGTGTTTTTGTCTATGCTATGAGAAACAGCAGAGGTGCCAGGACAGTACCTTAGGGAACTGAGCTTTTTACTTCGCTGAGGCTGGATTTTGCTCTGTTTACTACTACTTTTTGTGTTCTGTGTTAGAAACCCGAAAATCCATCTGCCTACCTTCCTTGTAATGCCTGTGGCTCTCATTTTGTGTGCTATCACCCCATAATCATATTTGTCAAAAGCCTTTGTAAAGTCTGTATATGTCACCTCTGTGTTTTGGTCGTCTTCCAGTGCCTCCGTAATTCTGTCATAATGGTTTAGCAGCTTTGACAAGCTTGCCGCTTTTTAACTATGCTGGGTTTTGGCTATTCGGATTTGCTTTTCATGTTTGTTTTGAAACCGAATCCATCACTTTCGAAATTTTTCGATCGGCAGTTTGGCTACTGTGTGTAACGAGCTATCCCTATTTATGTCTCCGGTAATTTGCCCTAATTAGGCTATTTTCCAAAGATTTTGAGGACGTCTCCAGTGTACTTTCACTTTTGTTTTATAAATAGAGCATTCATGAAGTCAATCAACTGCTCTGGCTGAGGTAACTCCACCGTCTTGCTGAGTACACTTCCCTAGCACATAATTTTTTAAATTGACTGTACATCGCTTGCAACATTTGTATGGATTCTTAAGCTGGATATGTGTGAATGAAACTCACTGAGACTGTTTATTAATGAGTTTAATCGTAATTACTAATATAGCTATTATATCAATATATATATTAGACTATACTATATAATTGCATTGTGTGTGTTGTATGGATTGATGATTGTGTTAATGGGTTGGGTGTGTAGTCCGTCTGTGTGGTGTTGATGCTGCTTGTATTCGTAAATCTGCCACAAAATCACTCAAAAGCAAGTGGGAGGCGGTGCAAAATACCCTCAATAAAAGTAGGGGCCAATGGTACATAAGAAACACAAAAGTGCCTGGGCCAGGACTGTTAACAGCCTCCCACCCATAAAAGGAATTACTAATAGACCCCTGGCTGCCTTCAAGAGGGAGCTGGACGGATACTTAAAGTCGGTGCCGGATCAGCCGGGCTGTGGTTCGTATGTTGGACTACGTGCGGCCAGTATTAACAGCCTGTTTGATCAGGCCCTGATCTACCAGGAGGCCTGGTCGTTGACCGGGCCGCGGGGGCGTTGATCCCCGGGATACCCTCCAGGTAGACTCCAGGTATGTAGATGATAGGAAACCCAGCCTGCAGCCTGATGAGACTGACTCCGAGTACGTGACTGACTGCCAGGGTACGTGACTGCCAGGGTACAGCCTCGCTGGACCCAGCCTCACGGCGGGGGCAGCGTTATGTCAAGGTTCACACTATGCTGATATAACAGTATTTGAAAAGTCCGTAGCATCACGGCGAGCAGTGTAGTTGTAATATGCTGACAGTGATGGATGAAGGTCATCCACCTGACTGGTAACTGGTGATGGATGAAGCTCATCCATGTGACTGGTAACTGGTGATGGATGAAGTTCAGCTTGGTAGTTCTCTCATCGTTATGTAAACAAACGCTGGAGATCAGTCACCCGTGTAGGACTGACCTTCATCCAGCTACACGATTTAGTAGCTCGTTCAAGTAGACCTTTCATAACAATGAACTAAGCCTCTCTCTCTCTCTCCTTCTCTCTCTCTCTACTTCTCTCTCTCTCTCTCCTCTCTCTCCTCTCTCTCTCTCTCCTCTCTCTCTCCTTCTCTCTCTCTCCTCTCTCTCTCTCTCTCTCTCTCTCTCTCTCTCTCTCTCTCTCTCTCTCTCTCTCTCTCTCCTCTCTCTCTCTCCTCTCTCTCTCTCTCTCTCTCTCTCTCTCTCTCCTTCTCTCTCTCTCTCCTTCTCTCTCTCTCTCCTTCTCTCTCTCTCTCCTTCTCTCTCTCTCTCCTTCTCTCTCTCTCTCCTTCTCTCTCTCTCTCTCTCTCTCTCTCTCTCTTCTCTCTCTCTCTCTCTCTCTCTCTCTCTCTCTCTCTCTCTCTCTCTCTCTCTCCTCTCTCTCTCTCTCTCTCCTCCTCTCTCTCCTCTCTCTCTCCTCTCTCTCTCTCTCTCTCTCTCTCTCTCTCCTCTCTCTCTCATTTTTCATTTTATCTCTGGCTTTTTACTCCATAAAGACGTAATGACAACATAGGCAGGTGACCCACCTTGGTTGGACAAGACAAGTGGGGATAACAGCTGCTTAAAGCATACATCAGGCACCTACTGGAGTAGGTACAGCAACTGACGAGGCTTGGTCATGGACCGGGGGCGTTGACCCCCGGAGCATCCTCCAGGTAGACGCCAGGTAGGCAGCCTCTATTGTTTAAAACAAGACTGGTATCTCAGCTGAGGGGCATAATCACAGGAAAACCAAACCACTCTAGCACCACCAAAGGGGACATGATAATGACGTACAAAATACTCGGGGAGGAGGGAAGGGGGGCTGACTAGACAGTGGATATGGACATGTTTGTCATAATAGGAGCCAGGAGGCATAGATGAGCAGATAAGCAAGAAGGACATAGGGAAGTAATTTTTTGGTCTTGAGGTGGTCTGTGAAATCATCTAGAAGAGATATGTAGGCCAATTCATGCACAGTTTTAAGAATGGGTACGACAGGTCCCTGAAAAGTCGGTCTTTAGTAAATGCTGAGTCCTTGCTGGAGCCTCGGGTAACTACCAGCTGTGGGTAAGATCTGCAGATAACCCAGGCGTTAGCGAACTTGTTTAAGCTGGAATCAGTATCTGTTGAGCACCCTTGTCTGTACCGTGTCTGTACCGTGTCTGTACCTTGTCTGTGCCTTGTCTGTACCCTGTCTTTACCTTATCTCCGTGTTACTCTCTAATTCCTTGTCTCTCATCGTACTGTGTCTCCATGTCGTTGTGTGGAACTTCTTGCCTCTCGCTGTGTAACAGGTAGTATTGACAAGTCTGTGTTGCCAGGTTATGTTTCCAGGTATAATCACTCCAGGTAACTGTCAATCAGGTAATAATGTTGCTTTTGTTCAGGAACTGTTCAAAGGAACTCCTTCAGTTGCCACTTAAAGAGTCACGTGTCTGTGGTTCGAGTATACACGATGAAAGCAAAAGACTCGGCAGGAGATGCAACATTCCCCCAATGAAAAGCAGGGGTGCAATGAGTACATTGAGAGTTGAGAGACAACACAATAAGTGTCCGGGGTCCAAGACTGCTCGGTTGCCTCCCAGCCTACATAAGGGGGATTACCAATAGACCCCTGGCTGTCGTTAAGAAGGCACTGGACAGGCACCTAAAGTCAGTACCTGACCAACCGGGCTGCGGTTCGTACGTCAGCTTGCGTGCGGCCAGTAGTAACAGCCTGGTTGATGAGACCCCTATCCACCGTGAGGCCTGGTCTCAGACCGAGCCGCGGGGGCGTTGACCCCTGGAACCCTCTCAGGTAAAGTGGTGGGGATTTAGGGTGCTCATGTCTGATTCCCAGGATCAACCAGGCTGTGATGGATATGTGGAGCAGCGGGCCTCCAGCAGCAACAGCCTGGTTGACCAGGCAAGCACCAGGTATATCAAAGGTATGTCTGATAGCTCTTGGTTTATTTTTCCCAGTCAATTCTATAGTTGTTAATATTAAAGTTACTGAACATCCCGTCTGTAACAGTGACGCAGTTCCCTAACCCGGAGTTAATACTAGTTTAAACTTCTATGATGTTATGATCAGGGTATATTGTTTGTGTAACTGTTATGTCTCTAATTAATTCCTCGTTCTTTGTGAATATCAAATCCAGGGTATTTTCACTTCTAGTAGAATCAGTTACCTATTGGTTTAAAGAGTACTTTTCACAAAGTCTCATTAGTTCCCTGGTATGTGCATGTTGAGCCAGGGAGCTTCCCGCAGATATTTCTGGTATAACATTACGTTGTGCCATCTTCCATTTTACATGAGGGAGATTAAAATCTCCAAGGAGTAAAATACTTGGTGTGGGATTTTCTAGTCTATCCAGATAGCTATCTATCTTAACTGATCTGTGAATTCCTCAGCAGTTGCTGATGGTGGTTTGTATACTAGGATAATTACCAAATTCTTATTTCCAACTTTAATGTGGAGGATTTTTCTATATCATTCGAAAGGGGTTCAGTAGCTCAATGCAGTACAGTATCTTTTACATAGAGTCCTACTCACCTGTGACGTATTAATTCTATCACATCTTAATATGTTATATTTTCTGTCTTTATCTTCCCCGTCCAAAACCCTTGTGGTTTCGTAAGATAAGATAAGATAAGATTTCGTCGGATTTTTAACCCCGGAGGTTAGCCACCCAGGATAACCCAAGAAGTCAGTGCGTCATCGAGGACTGTCTAACTTATTCCATTGGGGTCCTTAATCTTTGTCCCCCAGGATGCGACCCACAAAGACCAAAATAACCCCAGGTACCTATTTGCTGCTAGGTGAACAGGACAACGGTTAAGAAACGGTCGAATGTTCCACCCGCCGAATCAAACCCGGGCCTCCGTGTGTAACGGAGCTTTAGCCACCAGGCCACGCATTCACTTCTGATAGGTTCCCACTGACATAACTAACTCTGATCTTTTTTATTTTGATTCAAACCCTGAATATTTTTCAAATATGAAGCAGGAATTCCCATTTGGATTTTGTTTTCTTTTTCGTTAATACCACTGGTGTTGTACTACCTGGTATGACCCCTGTGTCTCCGTACTGACTTTGTATTTTTTGTTTTTGCCCATGGGCTTATGCTTCCCATCTGTAGCCTCTACCTTTTTTTGCCTCTTTCTTTGGTCCTTTGTTATGCTTTATGTCTAAAAAGATTGCTCTTCTTTTTTCCCCTTTCTTTACTTTCTCTGTAGCGCCGCTTTTCCTTTTACATGATAATCGGGGAACTTCAGGTCATAACATTCTCTGAACTCTGTTGAAGCTTTGCACATCACTAGGTGCCTTACCTGCTGCACTTTTTGTCAAAGCGTAACTTTCCCTTTCTCAAGATGTATGCACATTTTATGTTTTTGGTTTCTTCCAGCAAGCTCTGCCATATAGGCTGTGTATTACCCGGAGCGGTGTTTGACAGATATTCACTTGTGTTCAGTGAACTGATTCGCTCTAATTTTGGGCAGTACTTATAGTAATCATGAAAACCGCAGTATTTTGTGAATACTCGTGAGTACTGCAGTACTTGTGAATACTCGTGAGTACTGCAGTATTTGTGGGGTGTGTTGCACCCGGCAGAACACCATAGGGGGGGGGGTTGTCATTGCAGTCCTAGACTGGGAACAAAGTCCCAGCATTTCCTGGATCTAACTTATGATATATATTTCTCATCTGTACTCTACAGATCGCGATTTGCAGTATTTTGTCTTCCAAATATCTCAGATGTGGTGAGGGAATATTTCTCTTACATTTTCTTTTTAGCAGCTTAACCAAACCTTAGAGTCCACCTTTTGTTCCTGAGGTTCCTCTTCAGAATCAGGTTATTGTTTTCAAATGCCTCTTATATTCGCAAGTGTATTCAAATGCCTCACGTAATCTTAAAAACCCCGAGAGTAAACAAACCAAAGGAAGGGGTGAGATTTGAACCCATGGCGAGTAAGTCCTAGGTTCGAGTCCCACCCGTTCTGTGATTTGCATTGAAATGTGTTGCGTGCGGCCAGAAGTAACAGCCTGATTGATCAGGCCCTGATCCTCTAGGAGAGCTGATCTGGGACTGGGCCGGGGGGGCGTTGACCCCCGTAAACATCATGCCCATTTTGATTTATAGTGTAATTATTACGCCCCTCTCCCCCCCCCCCCAGTATTTCTTTTTGGGATAAACATTTTTTTCAAAATCTATCAATGTTCTTCCCATTCTGGTCAAAGTTGCTTTACTTTCCACGATTGGAAATAGTCCTCCCAGTATTTTCCAAATGTAAATTTCCATCGATCTTTCTCGCCTGCGGCACCGTGGGGGACAATTTGATGGATTTTTTGGAGGAAATTCTCAAAAAATAACCTCTACTGTCTGTTGTTCCATGGGACGAGTGAATGGTGTGTGTAGGTTGTCCAGGCAGTTGTGTCCCATGGTCTTCAGGTTGTCCAGGCAGTTGTGTCCCATGGTCTTCAGGTTGTCCAGGCAGTTGTGTCCCATGGTCTTCAGGTTTCCCAGGCAGTTTGTGTCCCATGGTCTTCAGGTTTGTCCAGGCAGTTTTTGTCCCATTGCCTTCAGTTGTCCCCGCAGTTGTGTCCCATGGTCTTCAGGTTGTCCAGACAGTTTGTGTCCCATTGTCTTCAGGTTGTCCAGGCAGTTGTGTCCCATTGTTACTCGGTTTTTCCAGGCAGCATTGTTGCCTGTCTTCAGGTTAAACCAGCAGCAGTGTTGCCTAGTCTTCCCGGTTATCCAGGCAGCAGTGTTGCCTAGACTTCGGGTTTTCCAGGAGCAGTGTTGCCTATCCTTCAGGTTATCCAGGGAGCAGTGTTGCCTGGTCTTTTAGGTTCCAGGCACAGTGTTCCTGTCTTCAGGTTATCCAGGGCAGCAGTGTTGCCTGGTCTTCAGGTTATCCAGGCACAGTGTTGCCTGGGCTTCAAGGTTTTCCAGCAGCCCGTGTTGCCGGTCTTCAGTTAACCAGGCAGCAGTGTTGCCTGTCTTCAGGTTATCCCCCCCGGCAGCAGTGTTGCCTGTTCTTTCAGGATACCAGGGAGCAGTGTTTCCTGGTCTTCAGGGTTATCCAGGCAGCAGTGTTGCCTGGTCTTCAGGTTATCCAGGCAGCATGTTGCCTGGTCTTCAGGTTATCCAGGCAGCAGTGTTGCCTGGTCTTCAGGTTATCCAGGCAGCAGTGTTGCCTGGTCTTCAGGTTATCCAGGCAGCAGTGTTCCTGGTCTTCAGGGTTTTCCAGGCAGCAGTGTTTTCCTGGGCTTCAGGTTATCCAGGGAGCAGTGTTGCCTGGTCTTCAGGTTATCCAGGCACAGTGTTGCCTGGGCTTCAGGGTATCCAGGCAGCAGTGTTGCCTGGGCTTCAGGTAAACCAGGCAGCAGTGTTGCCTGGGCTTCATTGCAATGACCAACACAAATAATGGATTTCATGTTGAAACCCGTCAGAATTAAAATTTCATTGTCTTTGTTCACTGGAAGTTTTGGCTTACATAATCTCTCTCTCCCCTCCCTCTCTCTTCTCCTCTCTTCTCTCTCTCTCACCCCCATCTTTCCTCACTCTCTCTCTCTCTCTCCTTTCATCACCCGAATCCCTCTTCCTCAGTTTTAATCTCCTTTATTTCGTGCTTCTCTTTTCCCCTCACCATCATGTATACTCTCCATTTCTCCCCCCCTTTTTGAAAAACCAGCTGCGTCGCTCTTGTTCCTCATCTCCCTCTTCTTCACTCCCCTCCAAACCTCCTTCGTTCCCCTTTCCCCCCTCCCTTTTACCTCGCATCCCTTTCTCCTCCTCCCTTGTCTCCCATTCACATCGTGCTTTCCATCTACTTCTCTTCCTCCTACTTTTTATCCTCTTTGTCTTCCCCTGTTCATCCTAATTTCCCCTTTTCGTCCTGTTCTTATTTCTTCTCCTCCTCCATTTTCCTCACTTGTTATTCTCACTCTTACTCACCCGTGTGAGTTTCAAACTGGTTGAGCAAGTGTCACACCCGGGGGCAGTGTGAGGTGTGTGACAGGTGTGTGAGGTGTGTGACAGATGTATGAGGTGTGTGACAGATGTATAAGGTGTGTGACAGATGTGTGAGGTGTGTGACAGATGTATAAGGTGTGTGACAGATGTGTGAGATGTATTACAGGTGTTTGAGGTGTGTGAGGTGTTACTGATGTATAAGGTGTGTGACAGATGTGTGAGGTGTATTACAGGTGTATGAGGTGTGTGACAGGTGTGTAAGGTGGCGTGACAGGGATGTGAGGCGTCTGACAAGTGTGCGACAGGCGTATGAGGTGTGTGACAAGTGTGAGGGGGACAGTTGTATGAGGATATGACAGGTGTATGAGGATATCAGAAACACTGCTGGAACAAGTGTTGAAGCCTTGAAGAGGAAACTGGACAAGTATCTTCACCAGGTGCCTGATCAATCAGGTTGTGATGGATATGTGGGACAGCGGGCCTCCAGCAGCAACAGCCTGGCTGACCAGGCAAGCACCAGACGAGCCTGGCCCATGGTCGGGCTCAGAAAGTAGAGAAACTCTCGAAACTCGTCAAAGGTGAATGACGGGTGTGTATGTGACAGGTGTGTGAGGTGTGTGCGGTGGCGGTGGTGACAGGTGTAGGAGGTGTGTGACCAGTATATGAGGTGTGTGTGAGGTATGTGACAGGTGTAAGGTGTGTGACAAGTGTATGACGTGTGTGACAGGTGTGTGAGGTTTGTGACAGGTGTTAGGTGTGGGACAAGTATATGAGGTGTGTGACAGGTGTGTGAAGTGTGTGACAGGTGTAAGGTTGTGACAAGTATATGAGGTGTGTGTGAGGTGTAAGGTGTGTGACAAGTGTATGAGGTGTGTGACAGGTGTGTGAAGTGTGTGACAGGTGTAAGGTGTGTGACAAGTGTATGAGGTGTGTGAAGTGTGTGACAGGTGTAAGGTGTGTGACAAGTGTATGAGGTGCGTGACAGGTGTGTGAAGTGTGTGACAGGTGTAGGAGGTGTGTGACAAGTATATGAGGTGTGAGACAGGTGTGTGAAGTGTGTGACAGGTGTAAGGTGTGTGACAAGTGTATGACGTGTGTGACAGGTGTGTGAAGTGTGTGACAGGTGTAAGGTGTGTGACAAGTATATGAGGTGTGTGAAGTGTATGACAGGTGTGTGAAGTGTATGACAGGTGTAAGGTGTGTGACAAGTATATGAGGTGTGTGAAGTGTGATTGACAGGTGTGTGAAGTGTATGACAGGTGTAAGGTGTGTGACAAGTATATGAGGGTGTGAGTTATGACAGGTGTGTGAAGTGTATGACAGGTGTGTGAAGGTATGACAGGTGTGACAGTGTATGACAGGTGTGTGAAGTGTATGACAGGGAAGGTGTGTGACAAGTATGAGAGTGTGTGAAGTGTATGACAGGTTGTGTAATGTATGACAGTGTAAGGTGTGTGACAGTATAGAGTGTTTGAATGTATGACAGGTGTTGAAGTGTATGACAGGTGTGGTGGTGTGACAGTTGTGATTGGGTGGTAGACATGGGTGTGAAGTGGTGTGACATGGATGGTGAAGTGTATGACAGTGTGATGAAGTGTGAAAGTGTGCTGGGATTGTGTGAGTGTGACTTTGAAGTATAGTGTGTGTGTGAAGATGTGTGTGCTGGGATGGTGGGTGTGCTGAGTGGGTGGTGTGCTGGTGAGGTGTGCTGAGGTGGTGGTGTGCTGTGGATGGTGGTGTGCTGGTTGTGTGTGCTGGATGGTGTGTGTCTGGGTGGTGGTGTGTGTCTGGGATGGTGTGTGTCTGGGATGGGTGGTGTGCTGGTGGGGGTGGCTGGGATGGTGGTGTGCTGGGATGGTGGTGTGCTGGTGGTGGTGTGCTGGGTGGTGGTGTGCTGGGTGGTGGTGTGCTGGGATGGTGGTGTGCTGGGTGGGTGGTGTGCTGGTGTGGTGGTGTGCTGGGATGGTGGTGTGCTGGGATGGTGGTGTGCTGGTGGTGGTGTGCTGGGTGGTGGTGTGCTGGGTGGTGGTGTGCTGGGATGGTGGTGTGCTGGTGTGGTTGCTGGGTGGTGGTGTGCTGGGATGGTGTTCTGGGTGGTGGTGTGCTGGGTGGGTGGTGGTGTCTGGTGGTGGTGTGCTGGGATGGTGGTGTGCTGGGTGGTGGTGTGGCTGGTGGTGTTGGTGTGGGCTGGGTGGTGGTGTGCTGGTGGGTGGTGTGCTGGTGGGTGGTGTGCGGTGGTGGTGTGCTGGATGGTGTGTGCTGGTGGTGGTGTGCTGGGTGGGTGGTGTGCTGGTGGGTGGTGTGCTGTGGTGGTGTGCTGATGGTGTGCTGGGATGGTGTGTGCTGGGTGGGTGGTGTGCTGGGATGTGGTGTGCTGGGGTGGGTGGGTGTGCTGGGTGGGTGGTGTGCTGGTGGTGTGTGCTGGGATGGTGGTGTGCTGGGTGGGTGGTGTGCTGGGATGGTGGTGTGCTGGGTGGTGGTGTGCTGGGTGGGTGGTGTGCTGGGTGGGTGTGTGCTGGGATGGTGGTGTGCTGGTGGGTGGTGTGCTGGGTGGGTGTGTGCTGGGAGGTGTGTGCTGGAGTGGGTGGTGTGCTGGGTGGGTGGTGTGCTGGGATGGTGGTGTGCTGGGATGGTGGTGTGCTGGTGTGGTGTGTGCTGGGTGGGTGGTGTGCTGGTGGGTGGTGTGCTGGGATGGTGGTGTGGTGGTTGCTGGATGGTGGTGTGCTGGGTGGGTGGTGTGCTGGGTGGGTGGTGGCTGGATGGTGTGTGCTGGTGGGTGTGCTGGATGGTGGTGTGCTGGTGGGTGGTGTTTGATGGTGGTGTGGTGGGTGTGGCTGGATGGTGGGTGTGCTGGGTGGGTGGTGTGCTGGGTGGGTGGTGTGCTGGGATGGTGGTGTGCTGGGTGGTGGTGGTGGGTGGTGTGCTGGGATGGTGGTGTGCTGGTGGGTGGTGTGCTGGTGGGTGGTGTGCTGGGATGGTGGTGTGGGGTTCTGGTGTGGGTGGGTGGGTGGTGTGCGGTGGGTGGTGTGCTGGGATGGTGTGCTGGGTGGTGTGTGCTGGGTGTGGTGGTGTGCTGGGATGGTGGTGTGCTGGGTGGGTGGTGTGCTGGGATGGTGGTGTGCTGGGTGGTGTGTGCTGGATGGTGGTGTGCTGGGTGGTGTGGTTGTGCTGGGATGGTGTGTGGCTGGTGGGGTGGTGGTGCGGGATGGTGGTGTGCTGGGTGGTGGTGTGCTGGGATGGTGGTGTGCTGGTGGTGGTGTGCTGGATGGTGGTGTGCTGGGATGGTGGTGTGCTGGTGGGTGGTGTGCTGGGATGGTGGTGTGCTGGGTGGGTGGTGTGCTGGATGGTGGTGTGCTGGGTGGGTGGTGTGCTGGGTGGGTGTGTGCTGGGTGGGTGGTGTGCTTGGGTGGGGTGTGCTGGATGTGTGCGGGATGGTGGTGTGCTGGGTGGTGGTGTGCTGGGTGGGTGGTGTGCGGATGGTGGTGTGCTGGGATGGTGGTGTGCTGGGTGGGTGGTGTGCTGGGTGGGTGGTGTGCTGGGATGGTGGTGTGCTGGGATGGTGTGTGCTGGGTGGTGGTGTGCTGGGATGGTGGTGTGCTGGATGGTGGTGTGCTGCGGTGGGTGGTGTGCTGGGTGTGTGGTGTGCTGGTGGGTGGTGTGCTGGGATGTGGTGTGCTGGTGGGTGGTGTGCTGGGTGGGTGGTGTGCTGGATGGTGGTGTGCTGGATGGTGGTGTGCTGGGATGGTGGTGTGCTGGTGGTGGTGTGCTGGGTGGGTGGTGTGCTGGGTGGGTGGTGTGCTGGATGGTGGTGTGCTGGGATGGTGGTGTGCTGGGATGGTGGTGTGCTGGGATGGTGGTGTGCTGGTGGGTGGTGTGCTGGGATGGTGGTGTGTTGGGATGGTGGTGTGCTGGGGTGGTGTGTGCTGGGTGGGTGGTGTGCTGGATGGTGGTGACTGGGATGGTGGTGTGCTGGGTGGTGGTGTGTGCTGGGTGGGGTGGCTGGATGGTGGTGTGCTGGGTGGTGTGTGCTGGGTGGGTTGTGCTGGGATGGTGGTGTGAATGGTGGGTGGTGTGCTGGGATGGTGGTGTGCTGGGATAGTGGTGTGCTGGGATGGTGGTGTGCTGGGATGGTGGTGTGCTGGGTGGGTGGTGTGCTGGGTGGGTGGTGTGCTGGGATGGTGGTGTGCTGGGTGGGTGGTGTGCTGTGGGTGGTGTGCTGGGATGGTTTGTGTGCTGGGTGGGTGGTGTGCTGGGATGGTGGTGTGCTGGGATGGTGGTGTGCTGGGTGTGTGGTGTGCTGGGTGGGTGTGTGCTGGTGGGTGGTGTGCTGGGATGGTGGTGTGCTGGTTGGGTGGTGTGCTGGGTGGTGGTGTGCTGGGATGGTGGTGCTGGGATGGTGGTGTGCTGGGATGGTGGTGTGCTGGGTGGGTGGTGTGCTGGTGGGTGGTGTGCTGGGTGGGTGGTGTGCTGGGATGTGGTGTGCTGGGATGGTGGTGTGCTGGATGGTGGTGTGCTGGATGGTGGTGTGCTGGGTGGTGTGTGCTGGTGGGTGGTGTGCTGGGATGGTGGTGTGCTGGGATGGTGGTGTGCTGGGTGGTGTGTGCTGGGTGGGTGGTGTGCTGGGTGGGTGGTGTGCTGGATGGTGGTGTGCTGGATGGTGGTGTGCTGGTGGTGGTGTGCTGGGATGGTGGTGTGCTGGGCGGGTGGTGTGCTGGGTGGGTGGTGTGCTGGGATGGTGGTGTGGTGGTGATGTGCGGGTGGGTGGTGTGCTGGATGGTGGTGTGCTGGGTGGATGGTGTGCTGGGTGGGTGGGTGCTGGGATGTGGTGTGCTGGGTGGTGGTGTGCTGGTGGGTGGTGTGGTGGGATGGTGGTGTGCTGGGTGGTGGTGTGCTGGTGGGTGGTTGCTGGGTGGGTGTGTGCTGGGTGGGTGGTGTGCTGGGATGGTGGTGTGCTGGTGGGTGGTGTGCTGGGTGGGTGGTGTGCTGGGTGGGTGGTGCGCTGGGATGGTGGTGTGCTGGGTGGGTGGTGTGCTGGATGGTGGTGTGGGTGGGTGGTGATGTGCTGGGTGGTGGTGTGCTGGGATGGTGGTGTGCTGGTGTGGATGGGGTCTGGGTGTTTGGTGTGCTGGTGTTTGGTGTGCTGGGTTGGTGGTGTGCTGGGTGGGTGGTGTGCTGGGTGGGTGGTGTGCTGGGTGGGTGGTGTGCTGGGATGGTGGTGTGCTGGGTGGGTGGTGTGCTGGATGGTGGTGTGCTGGGTGGGTGGGTGCTGGTGGGGTGGGTGTGGTGGGATGGTGGTGTGCTGGTGGTGGTGTGCTGGGTGGGTGGTGTGCTGGGTGGGTGGTGTGCTGGTGGGTGGTGTGCTGGGATGGTGGTGTGCTGGGGTGGGTGGTGTGCTGGGTGGGTGGTGTGCTGGGTGGTGGTGCGCTGGGATGGTGGTGTGCTGGGTGGGTGGTGTGCTGGGATGGTGGTGTGGGTGGGTGGTGATGTGCTGGGGTGGGTGTGTGCTGGGATGGTGGTGTGCTGGGTGATGGTGTGCTGGTGGGTGGGTGCTGGGATGGTGGTGTGCTGGGATGTGGGTGTGCTGGGTGGGTGGTGTGCTGGGTGGTGGTGTGCTGGGATGGTGGTGTGCTGGGTGGGTGGTGTGCTGGATGGTGGTGTGCTGGTGGGTGGTGTGCTGGGTGTTTGGTGTGCTGGTGTTTGGTGTGCTGGGTTGGTGGTGTGCTGGTGGGTGTTGTGCTGGGTAGGTGATGTGCTGGGTGGATGGTGTGCTGGTGGCTGCTGTGCTGGGATCATGTTTGCTGTGTGGGTAGTGTGCTGGGATGGTGAGTGGATGGTGGTGTGCTGGGGTGGTGGGTGGATGGTTGTGTGCTGGGGTAGTGGGTGGTGTAATGGGTGGTTTGCTGGGGTGGTGTCCTGGGGTGGTGGTGGTGTGCTGGTGAAGATTGTCCCAGGTTGGTAGACAGCAAGCACCCAGGGAGGTACGAGGTTGGTAGATATCAACCACTCAGGGAGGTAGCAGGTTGGTAAACAGCAACCACCCAGGGAAGTACCACGTTGGTAGACACCGATCACCCAGGGAGGTACCAGGTTGGTAGACAGCAACCTCCCACGGAGGTACTAGGTTGGTAGACAGCAGCCACCCAGGGAAGTACCAGGTTGGTAGACAGCAACCACCCAGGGAGGTACTAGGTTGGTAGACAGCAACCACCCAGGGAGATACTAGGTTGGTAAACAGCAACCACCCAGGGAGGTACTAGGTTGGTAAACAGCAGCCACCCAGGGAGGTACTAGGTTGGTAAACAGCAACCACCCAGGGAGGTACTAGGTTGGTAAACAGCAACCACCCAGGGAGGTACTAGGTTGGTAAACAGCAACCACCCAGGGAGGTACTAGGTTTGTAGACAGCAACCACCCAGGGAGGTACTAGGTTGGTAGACAGCAACCACCCAGGGAGGTACTAGGTTTGTAAACAGCAACCACCCAGGGAGGTACTAGGTTGATAAACAGCAACCACCCAGGGAGGTACCAGGTTGGTAGACAGCAACCACCCAGGGAGGTACCAGGTTGGTAGACAGCAACCACCCAGGGAGGTACCAGGTTGGTAGACAGCAACCACCCAGGGAGGTACTAGGTTGGTAGACAGCAGCTACTCAGGGAGGTACTAGGTTGGTAAACAGCAACCACCCAGGGAGGTACTAGGTTGGTAGACAGCAGCCACTCAGGGAGGTACTAGGTTGGTAAACAGCAACCACCCAGGGAGGTACTAAGTTGGTAGACAGCAACCACCCAGGGAGGTACTAAGTTGGTAGACAGCAACCACCCAGGGAGGTACTAGGTTGGTAAACACCAACCACCCAGGGAGGTACTAGGTTGGTAGACAGCAACCACCCAGGGAGGTACTAGGTTGGTAAACAGCAACCACCCAGGGAGGTACTAGGTTGGTAGACAGCAACAACCCAGGGAGGTACTAGGTTGGTAAACAGCAACCACCTAGGGAGGTACTAAGTTGGTAGACAGCAACCACCCAGGGAGGTACCACGTTGATAGACAGCAGCTACCCAGGTAGGTACCACGTTGATAGCAACCACCCAGGGAGGTACCACGTTGATAGACAGCAACCACCCAGGGAGGTACCACGTTGATAGACAGCAACTACGCAGGGAGGTACCAACTCATGCTAAATATTTCACACAATTGCTGGTCTTTCCGTCAAGTGAATAACAATCTTTATGTACTACAAGTACATGTACAAGGTGTACACGTCTAGCTGACACCAATGACAAACTGCTGTATAGAAAGCCACTTGTTATGCACATCATTTCTGGCAAATTAGATCAGTTTTGTCCTCGAGATGCGACCCACACCAGTCGACTAACAGCCAGGTACCTATTTTACTGATGGGTGAACACGGATAGCAGGTGACAGGTAAATCATGCAGACTTCTACTAACATACAGTTTACACATATTTGCTTCTCTGTGTATCTGTTAGCTGCTGCTGTTTTTGTAATGTTTCGTTTCTGGGTTAAAAGTCCAGTTGTATGATTTGGCTGCTGCTTCTGTTGTAGTGGCTGCTGCACGTACTGTAGTGGTTGCTGCACCTACTGTATGGCTGTTGCATCCACTGTATGATATGCTGCACCCACTATAGTGGCTGCTTGACATACTGTAGTGGTTGGTGTATCTACTGTAGTGGCTGCTGTATGTACTAGTATAGTTGCTGCATTTACTGTATTGGCTTCTACATCTACTGCAGTGGATGCTGTACCTACTGTAGTGGTTGCAACAACCCAGTGTGGCAGTGGGAGCAAGAATCCGAGACTTCACTTTATTAACCTACAGTAACTCAAGAAAGCTGAAGAGTGTGGCTTATCTAGATCCTGCCACATTTTCCCTTGGTGTGACCCACAACAGTCGACCAGCACCTTTGGTGAACAGGACCGAAGGTGTAAGTAAGTGAGATTTACCTGTGTCTCGACTTGCCTGGGAATCGAACTCTGGTCATTTCGATTGTGATCCGGACCTTACTGTAAGCTCATAACATAACTTCTGGTAAGAGCCAGCTAACCTAAGCAACTAGGAATTATAGCAACGTAATCAAAAAAAATCCTTTAGTGTAGCATTGTTCAGGACTCCCAAACGTTCTCATTATTCATTGGGTTGGTAACTTATCTCATTTTACCTTTGTTACCTTTGATGAGTTCTGAGCGTTTTTCTACTTCCGGAGGCCGGCCATGGTCCAGGCTCGTCTGGTGCCTGCTTGGTCAACCAGAGTGTTATTGAGAAACCAAAACTGTAAGAGACGTAGAAATGTTCCGCTGTCACCTGCATACAGCTTAATCATAACAAAAAAAAAAAGGGCCCAATACCGTGACTGAACGATACACAAATAACCCGCACATAGAAGAGAGGAGCTTACGACGACGTTTCGGTCCGGCTTGGACTTTGTAGATGGTCCAAGTCGGACCGAAACGTCGTCGTAAACTCCTCTCTTCTATGTGCGGGATATCTGTGTACAGCTTAATCTATTCTATCACTCTATCAAGGAACATGTTGACACCATTTCGAGTTTACAATCGTGTTTACCTTCCTCTCTGTGATTCCGGTCTCACATCTCAAATACTCACAGTTGGTCACAGAATGCCCTTTTCCTCTTGTGTCGAATCATGCCTGTTTTTAAAACTGTGCGTGGACTCTGCTTCCACTTCGTCATGCAAACATTGGACTGTGTAGTGTTAAGTGAAGGGAGGAGGTAGAGATGTACGGAGGTGAGGGGAGTGCAGGGTGACACATACAGTGAGTCAGACAGGTGTGCAGGAAGAGGACTCTTTAACACAAGTGTAGTCAAATGATTCATGTATATGGACACTTGTGCAGTGGGGGGACGTGCAGTACTTACCTAGCTGTACTTGCCTAGTTGTATATGCCTAGTTGTATATGCCTAGTTGTATATGCCTACTTGTACTTACCTAGTTGTGCTTGCTTAGTTGTGCTTGCTTAGTTGTGCTTGCTTAGTTGTGCTTGCCTAGTTGTACTTGCCTAGTTGTATATACTTGTACTTACCTAGTTGTGCTTGCCTAGTTGTACTTACATAGTTGTACTTGCTTAGTTGTACTTACCTAGTTGTACTTACATAGTTGTACTTGCCTAGTTGTACTTACCTAGTTGTACTTGCCTAGTTGTATATACTTACTTATACTTACCTAGTTGTGCTTGCCTAGTTGTACTTACATAGTTGTACTTGCCTAGTTGTACTTGCCTAGTTGTACTTGCCTAGTTGTATATACTTACTTATACTTACCTAGTTGTATATGCCTACTTGTACTTACCTAGTTGTGCTTGCCTAGTTGTACTTACCTACTTTTACTTGCCTAGCTGTGCTTGCAAGCGTTGATTCGTAGCTCCTGGCTCAGTCTCGTAGTTCTTGTCAACAGACTTATCTGGCGTCCTCAGCTCCTCGTACACTGGAGACTGTATAGTGTTGCTTCACCCACCTCGTCACCAGAGGTCAGTGTGAGGCAGTAGTTTGTCGATAGTAATGTTGAGATCAATGTGAGGAGGTTTGATCTTTGTGTTACTGTAGGCTCATACGAGCATACATGCCAGCGCCATCTCTGAACCAGGTTTTTATCTTTGTGTTATTCACCTGGTGACGTGCCAGATCAACCAGGCTGTGATGGATATGTGGGTCAGCGGGCCTCCAGTAGCAACAGCCTGGTTGACCAGGCAAACACTAAACGAGCCTGGCCCATGGCCGGGCTCCGAGAGTAGTGAGACTCTCGAAGCTCATCAAAGGTATATCAAAAGTGCAGGTATTTTATTTCCGTTCTGTACTGTTTTCGCGTTCTTGGCGACGGGTGTGTGGGCTGCCTCTTGCTTCACTCTCCACTTCTCAGTGTAGGCGGCTTTATCCTTTATGGATATTTTTGTTATTTAGTGTGATGATGGTGATGTTGTTAATCTTGTGTTCGCTCTAGACTTACAGTTGGTTATCAGTAATGATTCACTAGGGTACATTAACATAGGCTGTTTTGTCACCCCCCTTTTTTTTTACAACCTTTAGCTATTAGTATCTTACATGAGTGTCTTACATATTTCTTCTCTGATCACAGAGGTTTGGCTTGGGTTAAGAGGTCTTGACTGGTCTTAACTCTGGCTAGACATACAAAATACTAAGATAAAAATATTTGTACCGGAGTACTGAAGAGACGGGGAACAACAACAAAATTCGTGAAACTGAGAGAAATCCAAAATATTTGTTCTCATATACGAAAGAAAAGAAAAATAACATCCGGTATTAGAACTTTGCTTAGATGAGAGAGATCTATCAATGTCTCCTCGACTTAGAGAAGCCACTGATGGTATTTCCTCATCTTTGTATAAACTTTTAACTCCACATTCACAAAAAAAACTGGTATAATATGCCTTACTTATTATAACAGATATAACCTGATACCTTTGATATAACCCCACTCCGCAAAGATAACTACAGAGACATTGCAACAAAAAAAAAAAACTATAGACCTATGGTACTGGTGTCCCACATCAAGATTTTTGAAAGAATTTTAAGAAGCAAGATTATTAAAAACATGTAGAAGCAACACATGCAACACCTAGGGCAACGTGTGTTTAGAGCAGGTCACTCCTGGCTCTCACAATTGCTGCACCATGACAACATAGTCTTAGGTGCACTTCAAGATAAACAAAAACATAAACAGATGAAATATACACAAACTTTGCAGAAGCCTTGAACAATTGTGATCATGGTGTAATAGCACACAAAATGCGTGTAAAAGGAGTAACTAAAAAAGTAGGCCTAATGATTACCTTTAACAAATTGAACAAAGTAATTGTTAACAGAGTAAAATCAGAAGGTGCGTCAGAAGGTCTGTTTCTCAAGGTACCGTAGTCTTCCCTGTATTTTTTTCATATTCTCGTATCCGACTCATCTTTTGCTGACGATACGTATTATAATTTGCCTGAGTGACAGCCACCGAGTACTCAACACATCTGCAAACTGAAATTAACCACGTCAACAACAAAACATAATCAGTTATTCCTCTATGGGAAAAGTGAAGAATTAAAAACTAGAACGGAGTATAAAAGTAACTCAAACCACTCAGTAGAGGAGAAAAGAAATGTGAGAGACTCTGAAGTGATAAAGTAAGATCTCACGTTCAAGGATCACAGCAGTGTTGCTGCGCACACTAAGTAAATTGATATTGTGATATCTTGAGAGTGCTTCTCCGATATCTGTTTGCCTGAGACACGAGCACAGTGTAACAGAAGTGCTAATATCCCACATGCTATCTCTGGTCTCTTCATGAACAAGAAAGTGGTCGTATCCCCGTGAGAACGAAAGATTTCAAGTCAGGCCGGGGTAAGCTTGAACGAACCCTCTTAAACGGCAAGATTAGAAGATTTAGGGGAACTGTGTGTAGACCTGCTGCAGGCTGCATGTCAGGGAGACTGTGTAGACCTGCTGCAGGCTGCATGTCAGGGGACTGTGTGTAGACCTGCTGCAGGCTGCATGTCAGGGGACTGTGTGTAGACCTCTGCAGGCTGCATGTCAGGGGGACTGTGTGTAGACCTGCTGCAGGCTGCATGTCAGGGGGACTGTGTGTAGACATGCTGCAGGCTGCATGTCAGGGGGACTGTGTGTAGACCTGCTGCAGGCTGCATGTTAGGGGGACTGCGTGTAGACCTGCTGCAGGCTGCATGTTAGGGGGACTGTGTAGACCTGCTGCAGGCTGCATGTTAGGGGGACTGTGTGTAGACCTGCTGCAGGCTGCATGTCAGGGGGACTGTGTATAGACCTGCTGCAGGCTGCATGTTAGGGGGACTGTGTGTAGACCTGCTGCAGGCTGCATGTTAGGGGGACTGTGTGTAGACCTGCTGCAGGCTGCATGTCAGGGGGACTGTGTGTAGACCTGCTGCACGCTGCATGTTAAGGGGACTGTGTGTAGACCTGCTGCAGGCTGCATGTCAGGGGGACTGTGTGTAGACCTGCTGCAGGCTATATGTCAGGGGTGACTGTGTGCAGACCTGCTGCAGGCTGCATGTCAGGGGGACTGTGTGTAGACCTGCTGCAGGCTGCATGTTCGGGGGACTGTGTGTAGACTTGCTGCATGTCAAGGGGATTGTGTAGACCTGCTGCAGGCTGCATGTTAGGGAGACTGTGTGTAGACCTGCTGCAGGCTGCTTGTCAGGGGGACTGTGTGTAGACCTGCTGCAGGCTGCATGTCAAGGGGACTGTGTGTAGACCTGCTGCAGGCTGCATGTTAGGGGGACTGTGTGTAGACCTGCTGCAGGCTGCATGTCAGGGGGACTGTGTGTAGACCTGCTGCACGCTGCATGTTAAGGGACTGTGTGTAGACCTGCTGCAGGCTGCATGTCAGGGGGACTGTGTGTAGACCTGCTGCAGGCTATATGTCAGGGGTGACTGTGTGCAGACCTGCCTGCAGGCTGCATGTCAGGGGGACTGTGTGTAGACCTGCTGCAGGCTGCATGTTAGGGGGACTGTGTGTAGACCTGCTGCATGTCAAGGGATTGTGTAGACCTGCTGCAGGCTGCATGTTAGGGAACTGTGTGTAGACCTGCTGCAGGCTGCTTGTCAGGGGGACTGTGTGTAAACCTGCTGCAGGCTGCATGTCAAGGGGACTGTGTGTAGACCTGCTGCAGGCTGCATGTCAGGGGGACTGTGTGTAGACTTGCTGCATGTCAGGGGGACTGTGTGTAGACCTGCTGCAGGCTGCATGTCAGGGGGACTGTGTGTAGACTTGCTGCAGGCTGCATGTCAAGGGGACTGTGTGTAGACCTGCTGCAGGCTGCTTGTCAGGGGGACTGTGTGTAGACCTGCTGCAGGCTGCATGTCAGGGGGACTGTGTGTAGACTTGCTGCAGGCTGCATGTCAGGGGGACTGTGTGTACACTTGCTGCAGGCTGCAGTCAGGGGAAACTGGATGTAGAGGCTGAATTCTGAGCTCTGTGAGATTTGTCAAAGACTGAGTTTTAAGCTGTGTGGTACAGCGGTCTTGAGAGCCTGACCTGAGCATCCCTGAACAAGTTTCTAGTAATTTACTATTGTCGCAGTTAGACTAGTGCGTTATACTAAGCCGCACTTAGCTAGTCTGTGTAAACTAGATAGACCTAAGTTTCTGCAGTTGGCCATTCCTCAGTAAAATTACGAATTATATGTCAGTGTGGGTCAGTGTTTTCTGACTGGCAGTAAGTGTATATGTCTAGTGATTGGCAGTAAGTGTACCTATCCAGTGATTGGCAATAAGTGTACCTATCCAGTGATTGGCAATAAGTGTACCTGTCCAGTGCTTGGCAGTAAGTGTACCTATCCAGTGATTGGCAATAAGTGTACCTGTCCAGTGCTTGGCAGTAAGTGTACCTATCCAGTGATTGGCAGTAAGTGTACCTATCCAGTGATTGGCAGTAAGTGTACCTATCCATGATTGGCAATAAGTGTACCTGTCCAGTGATTGGCAGTAAGTGTACCTATCCAGTGATTGGCAGTAAATGTACCTATCCAGTAATTGGCAATAAGTGTACCTATCCAGTGATTGGCAGTAAATGTACCTGTCCAGTAATTGGCAATAAGTGTACCTGTCCAGTGCTTGGCAGTAAGATGTACCTATCCAGTGATTGGCAGTAAGTGTACCTATCCCAGTGATTGGCAGTAAGTGTACCTATCCAGTGATTGGCAGTAAGTGTACCTATCCAGTAATTGGCAGTAAGTGTACCTATCCAGTGATTGGCATAAGTGTACCTGTCCAATGCTTGGCAGTAAGTGTACCTGTCCAAATGCTTGGCAGTAAGTGTACCTATCCAGTGATGAAACGTGTTATTGCTCGTGGGTGAGACCGAGTGACACCTAAGTTGATGTAGTCCATTTAAGTGGTAATTATAACTTCTTAAGTATAATGGAGACCAAGACTCAACACCCTCCCTTCATATATAATGGGAATCAACAAGGGGAAAAAGAATAAGAAAATTAGGAAACCGCTGGAAAGTCCCCTCTTCAGAGACCTAAACTAACTTAACCTTATTAAATTAATCTTCCGGAGAGTTAGGCAAACCCAACCTAACTTTAATTTATACGCATATACTGTACTTAATTCCAATAACCATACTACATAAACGTGTAGGCAACGTCTGGCAACGAAGGAGACATGGTTATGACTTTAATAGTTGGCAACCAGCCGCTGCTTGTGTCCTGAAGGAGCGTAGTGAGGGTGGCAGGCGCCTTCCCTCAACTATAACTCAAGTATTACAGTTACTAGAGCAGACATCTGCCAGTGCTCGCCACGCCAGCTGGCTCAACACATGACACCTAGCTAGGTGCTCTGCTTCATGTTCTTCCTGATATTGCTGTTCTTCCTGATATTCTTTGTGTTGTTTCTTTCGTCTTCTTTTTCGTTTCTCTTCCACTGCTTGTCACGGAATATTCCTTAAGAATAATACCTTCACAGTTATATTTTCAAACTCAGCGTTTTGAGATGCAGGAATGATGGTTATATGACGTAGCTGCCATTGGTAGTGTTATGGTGGTTCTCACTCCGGTGGGGAACTGAATCATCATATGGCGTGTCAGGGGACCCTCCGATGAGCCACCGAATATGACGATCACAAACAGAATTGTGGTTGAGTACTGTGCGGTGAGGCAGACACTGCTTCACACTGCCTCGAGTACTGTGCCGTGAGGCAGACACTGCTTCACACTGCCTCGAGTACTGTGCCGTGAGCAGACACTGCTTCACACTGCCTCGAGTACTGTGCGGTGAGGCAGACACTGCTTCACACTGCCTCGAGTACTGTGCGGTGAGGCAGACACTGCTTCACACTGCATCGAGTACTGTGCGGTGAGGCAGACACTGCTTCACACTGCCTCGAGTACTGTGCCGTGAGGCAGACACTGCTTCACACTGCCTCGAGTACTGTGCGGTGAGGCAGACACTGCTTCACACTGCCTCGAGTACTGTGCGGTGAGGCAGACACTGCTTCACACTGCATCGAGTACTGTGCGGTGAGGCAGACACTGCTTTACACTGCCTCGAGTACTGTGCGGTGAGGCAGACACTGCTTCACACTGCATCGAGTACTGTGCGGTGAGGCAGACACTGCTTCACACTGCCTCGAGTACTGTGCCGTGAGGCAGAACACTGCTTCACACTGCCTCGAGTACTGTGCGGTGAGGCAGACACTGCTTCACACTGTATCGAGTACTGTGCGGTGAGGCAGACACTGCTTTACACTGCCTCGAGTACTGTGCGGTGAGGCAGACACTGCTTCACACTGCCTCGAGTACTGTGCCGTGAGGCAGACACTGCTTCACACTGCCTCGAGTACTGTGCGGTGAGGCAGACACTGCTTCACACTGCATCGAGTACTGTGCGGTGAGGCAGACACTGCTTTACACTGCCTCGAGTACTGTGCGGTGAGGCAGACACTGCTTTACACTGCCTCGAGTACTGTGAGGTGAGGCAGACACTGCTTCACACTGCCTCGAGTACTGTGCCGTGAGGCAGACACTTCTTCACACTGCCTCGAGTACTGTGAGGTGAGGCAGACACTGCTTCACACTGCCTCGAGTACTGTGCGGTGAGGCAGACACTGCTTCACACTGCCTCGAGTACTGTGCGGTGAGGCAGACACTGCTTTACACTGCCTCGAGTACTGGGTTGTGAGGCAGACACTGCTTCACACTGCCTCGAGTACTGTGTTGTGAGGCAGACACTGCTTCACACTGCCTCGAGTACTGTGTTGTGAGGCAGACACTGCTTCACACTGCTGATTCGTTAGAAAATGAAATATCCATCTCCGTACTTTTCCAGTTATTCTTCTTGTGTCAACAATGTAATGTCGTGGGAGTTCGAAAGGAGACATGATGGTTGAAGATAAACACACTTGTGGATGGTAACACTATATATTGTCAGACTAAGGGAGGCCCAGCCTGCCTAGTTGCCTGTTGTAGACCTATCCGTGGACTGAGGAAGTTTCAGAGGTACACACACACACACATGTTCATCACGTGACGTCACACAAACTAGTCCCTAGGCCTAGCAAAAGGGGTCATGTATATAAAACATATGGATAGTACTATGATACTCAGATAAGCTATACAACACATGAAGGGGATCAGCAACTATGCTGACAGTAATATTTGTGTAATATATACATGTCGTGCCGAATAGGTAAAACTTGCGATTTTTGGCTTAAATAGCAACCCTTTTCTTGCCGAATAAGGAAGCGAAAATTTGTGTATGCCGTAATTTAGCAAATATTCTGAACCTAACGAAAAAAATTTATTTCATTGTTTGCTTATTAAATTATTATAAACTTAACTAAAATATATTTAGTTGGATTAGGCTAAATTAAATTGAGTTTGTTGTGATAAGGTTATGTAAGTTTTCTAAGGTTCTTTTGGTACAAAACTATTAATTTTTTACATGAACATAGAAAAAAGATATCTGAACGTTCACGAGAAAATTTTAGAAAGGATTTAATTTTAAATGAGTTCTTGATGATTGACCATTTTACCTATCGTACACAGATTTTTGCAAAATCTGTGTACACTATAACCGGTGTTTTGGTTCTTTCACACTGCATCCAGGACTGTGTCGTAATGGTTCAGTAATTGCTTCGTGGAGTTACGTTCTTATTAATGACTGTCTGGTGAGTCTTGTGTCCCACGACTGTCTGCCTAAGATATTTGAGACAAGAAGTAAAAGTCACAATACCGTGACTGGAACAATACACAAATAACCCGCACACAACAAGAGAAACATATAACTGCGTTTCGACGTATCAGTAAAAATAGTACCTGGGTGTTAGTCGACGGTATGTGTCGCATCCTGGGACGAAATTAATTACCCGAAGTGTTCAGCATAACAAGTGTACTTTCTATATAGTAGTATGTCATTGATGTCATCTAGGACTTTATACCCTGTACATGTACTGGTAGTAAATAAAGATATTATTATTAACTAATCACACAGTTAATGGTCCGAGTCAGACCGAAAACGTCGTCCAAAAGTATCTTCACTTATGTCCGGGTTATTTGTGTATAACAAGGCATATCGTGGTGGTATTCTTTTTCACTAAGAACTTGGACGGGCGTGAGCCTGGGGCATAGTGATGGGCAGAGTGATGGGCATAGTGATGGGCATGCTATTATCAGTAACTTCTTTATAATTGACTGCGGTTAAGGTTATGTCAGAAATTTTGATGATGAGGGTTGCTTGACAGGAAGAAAGTTTTCTTACATTACCAGATTAAAGTCCATTACACTGGACGGATTTTTTTTCTCATCAAACGAAGAAATCCATCTTGAGCTGAGAGACTTTATTAGGGTGATGAGAGGGAGAGACGGGGCGGGGGAGGAGGAGAGACGGAGAGAAGAGGGAGGGAGTGTGAGAGGAAGTGTTGAGGGCGTGAAATAGGGAATATAAGAGAGTCGTGAGAAAAAGATAAAACCAGTAGGTGGTGGGAGGAGCGAGGGATGTGATACTAAGCTAAGTATGACTACCAGGCGCCTGGCTGGGGGGAGGGAGGGGGTAGGAAGGGAGTGGGGAAGGATTGAAGCGTAATCAGGGAGAGCACGTGACCTTGTGGGGGCGTGTCGGGTGGTGTTGATGCTTGTGGTAGTGGTGTATAGTGGTGGTAGTGGTGTAGGGTGGTGGTAGTGGTGTAGGGTGGTGGTAGTGGTGTAGGTGGTGGTAGTGGTGTAGGGTGGTGGTAGTGGTGTAGGGTGGTGGTAGTGGTTTGTAGGGTGGTGGTAGTGGTGTAGGTGGTGGTAGTGGTGTAGGGTGGTGGTAGTGGTGTAGGGTGGTGGTAGTAGTGTAGGTGGTGGTAGTAGTGTAGGGTGGTGTAGTAGTGTAGGGTGGTGGTAGTAGTGTAGGGTGGTGGTAGTAGTGTAGAGTGGTTGTAGGGGTGTATGGTGTTGTAGGGGTGTATGGTGGTGTGTAGGGGTGTATGGTGGTGGTTGTTGCATTATTATTATAATCAAGGGGGAAGTGCTAAACCCGGAGGGTTATACAGCGCCTGGGGGGGGGGATGTGGAAGGCATTCAGGCTTAATTCAGGGAACTGGAGCGCAGATCCAATTCCCTAAATCAAGAGCCCCTCACCAACATCAAGGAACCTTCCTTGAGGGGGGTGGTTGTTGCAAATAAGAATCTTTAAAGAACTTCAGAATGTAGACTGTTACCATTTATTTCTTATGCAACAAGATTTTTGGATCCGAGTTATTTAAAGGTTTTTTAGAGTCTAGGGGAAATAATTTCAACTGGGAAACTCCATAGAATAATATTCAAATTTATTAAAGTATTTAAATACAATACTTTATCTTCTCTTTGTAGTTAATTTAACTTAATACTTTGTACAATAAATTTAACATATACATTTAGTTCCAAATCATGGAAATGTCACATTAATAAGGAAGTTTAATTATTCTTCCTGTAATTAAGTCTTCATTAACATTTACGTCTTTGTCTTAACAAGACTGTAGACTCAAAATACCAAAGGTACAAGATTTAACAAGACCTTTGAATCTGGCCGTAAAGTATCTATGGATTACTGAACTGACCAAGAATATAAATATCAAAAGAGTCTTTCAAAGCAATGAGGAACAAACTGAGTCAGCTCTAGAGTCCAATTCTCAAAACCATTCAAACTGTACACCGTAAGAGCCAATATACGATCAGTTGTCAGGGCTAGAGCAGGAGCAGACTGACTACTTGCAGTCTGTTGACCCTCGTCAGGTTGGATCACCTGACCCAAACGTCAGCCAGCTGGATATAAACAATTGAACAATTCACCGGATGTTTCTGAGACGTAAACTCTATATACACAAGAAATCCTACCTAACAATAATAATAAAATAATAGTGATAATAATAACATAGTGATAATAACAAAATAGCGATAATAACAAAATAGTGATAACAAAATAGCGATAATACCATGGTATTTTTCATATATTTTTTTTTTATATTTTATTGAAAAACGCAATACATAGTTATACATGTAGACAATGTAATCAATGAAACGTATCCATTATATATAACAAAAGAAAACTCCACATTCCCTACCGTAGCACTAAACTTATACATAAGAACTAAACTAAAGACAGCCCACAGCTTCATATACAGGTGGGTTTATTACATCCAAAATTGCAGCCAAAACCCCCAAAAATTTTGGAAATTTTAAACCCAAAAAAATGTAAAGGGTTTTTGACATTTTAAATAAAAACTGTATGAAACAAGACATTCTCAATTACCCAAAAAATTCTTTACACCCCTTTTTATTGTTTTTATTTTAAAACCCTTAAATATAAAAAACCCATAATACGAAAACCCTTTCAATAATTACAAAACAAATAAAAGGTTTGAAAATAATCCCCCAACCCCCCACCACAGAAAAACCCCAACGTACAATATAACAAATTTTTCACCCCACCTCATTTTCCAACACTACATTCGTCCCCAACCAAAACTACCATCCCACACTTTCATCCCACCCCCTTTCCCATACACTACTTTTCATCACCACAAGCGAACTAAAAAATCACGTATTTTTAGAAATTTTTTTTAAAAAATATAATTTCCTTTTTAAAGGGTTAAACAAACTTCTTCTACTATTTTTAATGAAATATACATGGTCTTTTACTTTTAAACATTAACTTAAAAAAGACTATATTTTATTCTACAAAACGAACAGTTCTTGGCCCCCAACCATCCAAACCCCTTTACTTAACACATTGCATTAAACACATCCTTATATACCCATCATTTCGTCAATAAAAATTCATTGAACTTCACCGAATCCCCAAAAAATACAACCCATACTGATTCCCTGAAATTCTCTTACAAAAAAAGCTATATAAAACTTTATGTATGATAAAAATACACACATTAAAAATTTTCTCATTTTTTGGGAGTACATTTGGTACACAGAAAATTTTTAAATCCCCGCCCCATGCCCCTTGCTTAATACAACCCCAATCCTGATAATCCCATCACAAAAAATTCCCAAAATTTTTTAATGACCCCATAACATACATCAGTTTTTCCATTCTGGTATGCCCTTTTCTTTTCACATGCAAAACAAATATTCCCTTATTTCCAATATAAAAATTTAAAAACTTTCCCCCTTACAAACCACCCCCAAACTTATTTTAAAACCACTCCAAAAAACCCCCCCCCCCCCCCCCCTACCCATTTCACCCCCATATACGGAACTCTTCTTTACATTCCCAAATTGAGGGGAGCCCGATGAAACCCCCTGAAAATCCAAACACATCCCCCCCCCCTTTTTTTTTTTTTTTTTTTTTTTTTTTTTTTTCTTCCCCTTACCCCCCAAACAAACCCTGACATTCAACTTCGATACCTTTCGGGGAAAAACCCCTTTTTCTCCCATCAAACTTCCATTTTACCCCCCTTTTTTTAAAGATAATGTTTTGTCATTGTTGCAGCCCAATACCTTCTTTGCACCACCCAAATTCCCCATTACCCCTAAAGGGCCCCCATGAAACAAAAACCCCAAAATCAGTTATAAATGTACCCCAAAGCCCCGCTGCACAGACTTTTCCACACCCCCCACATCTAACTAAATTGCCCTTAATCCGATATCCCTCCCCCCACCCCACCCTCCTAAAAATTCCCAACCCATCCACCCCGTTTTCCCCACTCCAAATTTTTACAAAAATATATTTACATGAAAAGCTGTTCCCCCCTTTTCCCCCCAAAAAACCCCAAAATACGTCCCCCCCATAAAACCCTCTTTTTCCCCCGAACACCGCACCAAAACGGAATTTTATTCCATGAAAAAAAAACAAACATTTACCTCTCTCACTCTTGGTTTTATGCGCCCCAACCGAAACCCTTTCCCCCAAAATGCCCCCCATGCATACTTGGGGGTTTAAAATGCCCCTCAACCTTTCCCAATCCCCCCTAAACCCCAACCAAAACGCCCAAACACCTACCCGTAAACCTTAGGGGGAAACTCTAACCCAAAAATAAAGCTCGCAGCACATCCTCACACTCTCTCATCTCTGGGTCCACCCACCACCTTCGTGCCTCTCTTTTAATGCTTAAAAAACACCCTTCCCCACACGACCTTTCCCCTCGGGGAAACCCCCTTTTTCAAATATATCAAATTAACCCTTAATTTATATCTATTTAAAACCCAAAAACCCCTTTGTCCCACCGTTAGCATAAAAAACACTTTACCCAACCAATTCACAAAACCCGAACCCCCTATATATCGAAAAAAACTTTTTAGCATTCTGTTAGTCCGGTTTCCCGCCACCCGGGTATAATGCTGCCACATGGCCAGACCATACTTTTATAACACCACATTCACCACTATTACACGTTTATGTATTTGTTTAAATGCAAGGGTTTTCAAAACCTTTTAACCTACCCACCACCTATCCATGCCCTCCCCGAAATTTAAACATTCGTGCCTCCCCCGGGATTCCCCATTAAAAATTTTCCCACAACCCCCTTTTTTCTATCCCCAACCCACACCAAGCCAGCTGTTTCCCATCGCGCCCTTTCCCCACCCAATTCCCCCAAGACCAAAAATTTTTGATTTCTCCCCCCTTCAATTTTAAAACCTGTAACACCTTCAAAACCAAACCCTTTTCATTCCCCCACCCCATGTAAACTTTCCCCCTGCTCATTTTGAATTTTTGTATCATCCCCAAATAAACCCCCTTATTCCCTTTCCCACCCCTTTTCCCACCCCGTACCCCCCCCTAAAAACGCCCCTCAGCCCTATAAAAAGGGGCCTGTTTTACAAGCCAAAAAAAAAGGTTTTAAAACAGAGGGCAACCCTGCCCTTTTGCCCCCTACCCATTGAAACCCACTCACCCAAATTTCCCTTTTACCTGCACAGTTTTCACCCTAACCCCATTATAAAAAAGTCCCCAAAACCAACCTAACCCCTCTCTTCCCCAAAACCCTGCCTCCGTAAGAATTTTGCCACAGTGCCTTGTTCTACGCAAATAAAACGCAGCCTGCCAATCCAAAAGCTAAAGGGCACCCCCCCCCTTTTAAATTTCCCCCTCCATACTTTACCCCAAAATCTTTTATTTTTTCCAAAGTCCCTCATTTTATCGTTCCCTTCCCGGGACCCCCTACTGAAACCCCCCAAAAAACTCTAACTATCAACCCCTTCAGGGCCCGTTCCCCCAAAATTTTTATTCGAAAATCTTTTAAACACCATAACAAACGACAACGCCCTGTAGTTCGCAAATGTTTGTAGGGGCCCTTTCCCCCTTTTGGGAAACAAACTAATACTGCAAATAACGCCCTTTAACTCGCCCATCCTCCCCTCCCCTTTTCATACTTCATCAGGTTTTACTAAAAAATCCTTTTAACACCCTCCAATTCTTCACATAGAATTCCCAAAGGGAACCCATCATAACTGGCGCTTTACCTTCCCCCATATTCCCAAAGCTTTTCCATTTCCTCCCCCCTTTCAATATCCCCACCACAATTCCATACGATCATTCCACTCAGGGACAAAAAGATACAATTTTTCCCAAACTCCCTAAAACCTCCCGTTCACTTTCCCACACCCCTCAAATATTTTCCAAAACCCAAATATATAAAAAACCCCCATACCCCTTGTTTTTCAAAAATCCCCGACCCTTTGTATAAACCCCCCTAAGTCCTCGTGACTACCCCGCTTATCAATTTCCCTTGCCAACCCGGTCTCCCGCTGACCCCGTAACACACAGGGGACGGGGGTGTACCCCAAATCGGGCCCCCTCTAACCCCCCCCTTTCACCCTCGCCTCATCCAAAACTCTCATTGTGCTATCCCTTATCTGCCCCTTTAATTTCTTAAATTTTCCCCCATTGGATTTCACACCTTTTCACAGCACCCCTCTGATTAAAAAACCCTTCAAACCCCCCCTCCTAAATACGTTGAAGCCCCAAAAAGCCCTCCATGCCTCCCTCCTTTTTCCCCCTTTGCACATAGTTTTTGCCGATCCTTTGTCTTTGCAACCCATCCCACCACCCCCCCAAATCGCTTGCACCAAACCCCCACCCCATAAGTCCTCCCCCAAAATTTCCCCCCCCCCCCCCCCCACCCCCCTCACCCCCCCCCCCCCCAATGTGTACTTCAGCTTTTCCCGTACCCAAATATCTCTTAGGGAAAACCGTCCCAATTTAAATCACAAAAAAACCCCCCTATGATCTGAATAAACCCCATTCACCGTCTTTTGGGACCCGGGGTCACCCCACTCCCCTTTTTCAAAATACAACCCATCTAATGTTTTCAGCTATCCCTTTTTTAAGAAAAGGGGGCCAAACTCGCAATTTCCCCCCCATCAATTATCCCTTTAAACCCCCACTCTCATAGATCCCCTAAACCGCCCCAAAAAAAAAACCCCACCCCCTCCCGGGGCCCCTTTCCCTTCCCGCGCACCCCACAGTTCCCGTCGCCACAACTATTGTCACTGGGCGGTAATGACCCCAAATAATATACCAATAAGTTATTTTACAAATTCATTCCCCTTTTCCCTTCATCATTCCCCAGCCGGCCCCATACAACCAAAAAAAATGAATGCCATCCGCTCACCCCTTTCCCCCACCCATCCCATTTTTAAAAACACACCCCCCCCCCCCTTCAATCCCCAAGAACAACAACGGGTCGTCTTTTCGGATCAGGGTTCCCCCCCCTCCCCTTTAAATTCCCCACCGAATTTCATCAACAAACAAATTTTGTCCCCTCCACCTTTCCCAAATTTCCTTTTCCCCGCTTGAAAATTTTGTTCCTGCACAAAAAAAAATGTCTATAGCATTAACTTTTTCTTAAAAAACCCTTTACCCAAAAGGGGCGCTTTTCACTCGCACACAATCCATTTAAAATTCACTGTCAGCACCGGGAAACCTACTTTTTGTGAAATTTTAAACCCCCTGGCCCCTTTTTACCTTTCAAAAGGGCACCCCTTTCAGTGGTCTGCTTCGGCCAAATTTTTTCTCCATGCCCCCTGGTGGGTTCCCCCTTTTCCAAAAAAACCTGAAAACCCGGGGTTTCCTTTAGTGCTCTACGCCCCCACATCAAAAACCCATGGGTTTTTCCCCGGGCTCTGTGCCGGGGTTTAAAACAAACATAAAAGGGCAGAATATGTCGCCCCCCTCTTTTCGGGGTTTACAAAACTCTGCATTCCCTTTCCCAAATCATTTGGGTGCTCCCTGTGAATCTCAGCAGTCACCTCAATTTTCCCTTCCACCCCTCCTGGCGAGTATTGGCCCCTGTTTCCGCCAATCTTCCCCAAGGTTTCTCATCTTCCCAAACTGAAAATTTCTCCTACCATACCAAGGTTATCCTTTAAACAACCTGGGTTTCTCAAAGGATTTTTTTTGCACGTTCACCCGTAGGCCTTTCCCCTTTCCCGCCACGTCACCCAAATCTGCAAAGTCTTTCCCCTTCTCCATGGGAGATGCCCACCCTTTCCCCCCAACTTTTTGACAGTGAAGGGGGTGGAAACCCCCCAGTGGCACTCCCCCACTTCCTCACTCCAGGAAGTGCCCCTTTTTATGTAAAAGGTCCTCATCAGCATGACCCCCCTCTGGTTCTGGGTCTTTTAAACCAAAAACACTTTCCTTGGTCCTTTCTCCCCTTTCCCTCTTTCCCCCAATTTGGGGGCCATATGGGCATATGCACCACATAACCTTAAAATTTTTCTGCTGCCCAAAGTATTTCACCATTTTCCTGTGGCCTAAAAGCGTTCCAGTATGACGTAAGACGGGGGTGGGGAAAGCCAACTCCATCTTTATCGTGAACGTACCAACCGGGAAACCCCAAAAACCCCCACCGCCCATTTTTCCAGCCTTTGCCAGGGTACAGGGCCATTTCTGTTTTTTAAAAAACATTTCCGCAGAAACATTTCCCCGTCCCCCCCTCAAAAGGCACATTTTTTGGGTTTTTACCCATGTTTAATGCTTAGACACCCTCGATTAGGGGAAAACGTATCGCTGAATTAACACCACGCTCCTGTCCCGGTACTTGTCAACCAGCCGTTCATACACTCCAGTGAACTCAGCTTGACGAAAATACGATAGGCACCATTTAGTGCCCACCATACAGTTTTTGATTTCCCCAACACAAAAGGTGTCACGGATAATTTGCGGTAAAAGCACTTGTGCAGACTGAGGCGTTATTGCACCACGCAATAATTCAATGCACACCCTGTGCAAACGCCTTCTCACAGACTGCGCCATGTTGTGAAATTTTGTCTCCCCCAATGGCCCGCAGAGGGCAGTAGTCACACGTCTGCACTCTGCGCAGGTCAAGCGGCGAATGTTTTTTCATATATTAACAGATAATTTATAACGCCGAAAGTCTCTGTTTTTGCTATAAAAGGGGACTTTCGCGCTATAATATTAAGTGATGAAACATTTTTCTTTACAATAGTTAAATAACCAGGTTTACCAATTCGAAGATATAACAGTGGTAGGGGTGTTGGTGGTGGTAGTGGTGTATGGTGGTGGTGTGGTGTATGGTTGGTAGTGGTGTATGGTGGTGGTAGTGGTGTATGGTGGTGGTAGTGGTGTATGGTGGTGGGAGTTGATGTATGGTGGGGGTAGTGGTGTATGGGGGGTGGTAGTGGTGTATGGTGGGATATGTGGGTATGGTGGTGGTAGTGGTTGTATGGTGGTGGTAGTGGTGTATGGTGGTAGGGGGGTGTTTGGTGGTGGTAGTGGTAGTATGGTGGTGGTATGGTGTATGGTGGTGGTAGTGGTGTATGGTGGTGGTAGTGGTGTATGGTGGGTGTGGTGTATGGTGGTGGTAGTGGTGTATTTGGGGGTGGTAGTGGTGTATGGTGGTAGTGGTTTTATGGTGGTGGTAAGGGGGTGTATGGTGGTGGTAGTGGTGTATGGTGGTAGTGGTGTATGGGGGTGGTAGTTGGTGTTGGTGGTGGTGTGGTGTATGGTGGTAGTGGTGTATGGTGGTGGTTTCTGGTGTATGGTGGTGGTTGTGGTGTATGGTGGTGGTAGTGGTGTATGGTGGTGGTAGTGGTGTATGGTGGTGGTAGTGGTGTATGGTGGTGGTAGTGGTGTATGGTGGTAGTGGTTGTATGGTGGTGGTAGTGGTGTATGGTGGTGGTAGTGGTTGTATGGTGGTTGTGGTGTATGGTGGTGGTAGTGGTGTATGGTGGTTGGTATGGTGTATGGTGGTAGTGGTTGTATGGTGGTGGTACTGGTGTATGGTGGTGGTGGATGTATGGTGGTGGTAGTGGTGTATGGTGGTGGTAGTGGGTGTATGGTGGTAGTGGTGTATGGTGGTTGGTAGTGGTGTATGGGTGATATGTGGTGTATGGTGGTGGTAGTGGTGTATGGTGGTGGTAGTGGTGTATGGTGGTGGTAGTGATGTATGGTGGTGGTAGTGGTGTATGGTGGGGGGTAGTGATGTATGCTGGTGGTAGTGGTGTATGGTGGTTTGGGAGTGGTGTATGGTGGTGGTATGTGGTGTATGGTGATGGGTTGTGGTGTATGGTGGGTGGTTAGTGGTGTATGGTGGTAAGTGGTGTATGTGGTGGTGGTAGTGGTGTATGGTGGTGGTATGGTGTATGGTGGTGGTTGTGTGTATGGTGGTGGTAGTGGTGTATGGTGGTGGTAGTGGTGTTGGGTGGTGGTATGTGTGTGTTTGGTGGTGGTAGTGTGTATGGTGGTGGTAGTGGTGTATGGTGGTGGTGTGGTGTATGGTGGTAGTGGTGTATGGTGGTGGTAGTGGTGTATGGTGGTGGTTGTGGTGTATGGTGGTGGTAGTGGTGTATGGTGGTAGTGGTGTATGGTGGTGGTTTGTGGTGTATGGTTGGTGGTAGTGATGTATGGTTTGGTTTGGTAGTGGTGTTATGGTGGTGGTGTGGTGTTGTTGGGGTGGTGGTAGTGGTGTATGGTGGTGGTAGTGATGTATGGTGGTGTAAATGGTGTATGGTGGGGGTAGGGGTATGGTGTGGTAGTGGTGTATGGTGGTGGTAGTGGTTTTATGGTGGTGTTTGGGGTATGGTGGTGGTGTGGTTGTTGGTGGTGGTAGTGATGTATGGTGGTGGTGTGGTGTTGGTGGTGGTAGTGGTGTATGGTTGGTGGTAGTGGTTTTATGGTGGTGGGAGTGTTGTATGGTGGTGGTAGTGGGGTATGGTGGTGGTAGTGGTGTATGGTGGTGGTAGTGATGTATGGTGGTGGTTATGGTGTTTTGGTGGTTGGTAGTGATGTATGGTGGTGGTAGTGGTGTATGGTGGTGGTAGTGGTGTATGGTGGGGGTAGTGGTGTTGGTGGTGGTAGTGGTTTGGGTGGGGGGGTATGTGGTGTATGGTGGTTTGTGGTGTATGGTGGTGGTAGTGGTGTATGGAGGGGGTAGTGGTGTATGGTGGTGGTAGTGGTGTTATGTGGTGGTAGTGGTGTATGGTGGTGGGTATGTGGTGTATGGGGGTGGTAGTGGTGTATGGTGGTGGTAGTGGTGTATGGTGGTGGTAGTGGTGTATGGTGGTGGTAGTGGTGTAGGGTGGTAGTAGTGGTATATTTGGGGGTGGGAGTGGTGTAAGTGGGGGGTAGTGGTGTATGGTGGGGGGTAGTGGTGTATTTGGGGGTGGTAGTGGGGTATGGGTGGTGGTAGTGTGTATGGTGGTGGGAGTGGTATATGGTGGTGGTAGTGGTGTATAGTGGTGATAGTGGTGTATGGTGGTGGTGGTGGTGTATGGTGGTGGTAGTGGTGTATGGCGGTGGTAGTGGTGTAGGGTGGTGGTACTGGTGTAGGGTGGTGGTACTGGTGTAGGGTGGTGGTAGTGGTGTATGGTGGAAGTAGTGGTGTATGGTGGTAGTAGTGGTGTATGGTGGTGGTAGTGGTATGGGATGCCATTTTTCTTACCATTGGACGTCTGCGCACCCGATCACCAGCCCTCACTGGACGCCTGCGGACCCGATCACCAGCCCTCACTGGACGCCTGCGAAACCCCATCACCAGCCCCCAACTGGCGCCCGCGAACCCGATCACCAGCCCTCCCCTGGACGCCCGCGGACCCGATCAAGCCCTCACTGGACGCCTGCGGACCCGATCACCAACCCTCACTGGACGCCTGCGGACCCGATCACCAGCCCTCACTGGACGCCTGCGGACCCGATCACCAGCCCTCACTGGACGCCTGCGCACCCTATCACCAACCCTCACTGGACGCCTGCGGACCCGATCACCAGCCCTCACTGGACGTCTGCGGACCCGATCACCAGCCCTCACTGGACGTCTGCGGACCCGATCACCAGCCCTCACTGGACGCCTGCGGACCCGATCACCAGCCCTCACTGGACGTCTGCGGACCCGATCACCAGCCCTCACTGGACGCCTGCGGACCCGATCACCAAACCCTCACTGGACGCCTGCGACCCTATCACCAACCCTCATGGACGCCCGCGCACCCGATCAACAAGCCCTCATGGGCGCCCGCGGACCCCATCACCAGCCCTCATGACGCCTGCGGACCCGATCACCCGCCCCCACTGGACGCTGCGGACCCGATCACCAACCCTCACTGGAAGCCCGGGACCCGATCACCAACCCTCACTGGCAGCCTGCGGACCCCATCACCAGCCCTCAATGGAAGTCTGCGGACCCGATCACCAGCCCTCACTGGACGTCTGCGGACCCGATCACCAGCCCTCACTGGACGCCTGCGGACCCGATCACCAGCCCTCACTGGACGTCTGCGGACCCGATCACCAGCCCTCACTGGACGCCTGCGGACCCGATCACCAGCCCTCACTGGACGTCTGCGCACCCGATCACCAGCCCTCACTGGACGTCTGCGCACCCGATCACCAGCCCTCACTGGACGCCTGCGGACCCGATCACCAGCCCTCACTGGACGTCTGCACACCCGATCACCAGCCCTCACTGGACGCCTGCACACCCGATCGCCAGCCCTCACTGGACGTCTGCGCACCCGATCACCAGCCCTCACTGGACGTCTGCGCACCCGATCACCAGCCCTCACTGGACGTCTGCGCACCCGATCACCAGCCCTCACTGGACGTTTGCGCACCCGATCACCAGCCCTCACTGGACGTCTGCACACCCGATCACCAGCCCTCACTGGACGCCTGCACACCCGATCACCAGCCCTCACTGGACGCCTGCGCACCCGATCACCAGCCCTCACTGGACGCCTGCGCACCCCAGTCACAATGCCAACCCTCTTCCTGAGTAGTATATACAACTGTTAAAAGCAGGAAGCTTATCTGGAAGGTTATCGTCTAGATCCTAATTGGGAACAGTGTATAAAAGTGAGCAGAGGCGCTACACACGACGACATAACTCAATGCAAAAATAGATATAGTGTAATAACTGTGCTTTTAAAAGGGTGGAGGGGGTAAGCCAGCGGAAGGCCTCGGTCAGATGACCTAAAGCTGCAGTTGCGGGTCATCATATGACTATGACCCGCGTCAGGAAACACTGGTCCTGTTTCCTGAGTAACCTCACCTAACCTAGTCTGACCAGAACACTGGCATCAACCTCCCACTACTTACACTGCACCAACAACTCTGGCCAGAACACTGGCATCAACATCCCACTACTTACACTGCACCATCAACTCTGGCCAGAACACTGGCATCAACCTCCCACTACTTACACTGCACCAACAACTCTGGCCAGAACACTGGCATCAACCTACCACTACTTACACTGCACCAACAACTCTGGCCAGAACACTGGCATCAACCTCCCACACATTACACTGCCCCAACAATCGGGGCCCGGACACTGGCATCAACCTCCCACTACTTACACTGCCCAACAACTTGGCCAGGGCACTGGCATCAACCTCCCACATTAACCACGCACCAACAACTCTGGCCCGGACATGGATGAACCTCCCACTACTTACACTGCACCAACAACTCGGCCAGAACACTGGCATCAACCTCCCACTAACTTACACTGCCCCAACAAACTCTGGCCAAGGACACTGGCATTTAACCTCCCACTACTTACACTGCCCCAACAACTCTGGCCAGGACACTGGCATCAACCTCCCACTACTTACACTGCACCAACAACTCTGGCCAGGACACTGGCATCAACCTCCCACTACTTACACTGCCCCAACAACTCTGGCCAGAACACTGGCATCAACCTCCCACTACTTACACTGCACCAACAACTCTGGCCAGGACACTGGCATCAACCTCCCACTATTACACTGCCCAAAAACTCTGGCAGGACACTGGCATAACCTCCCATAAATTACACGCCCAACAACTTGGCAGAACTGATCAACCTCCCATACTTACACTGGCACCAACACTTGGCCGGACACTGGGCAACCCCACTATTAACTTCCAAAACTCTGGCAGGACACTTGGGATCAAATCCACTTACTTATCTGCAACAAAACTTGGCAGGACTGGTTCAACTCCTACTTACTGCACAACAAATCTGGCCAGAACACTGGCTCTAACTCCACTTCTTACACTGCCCAAAACTTGGCCAGGACAATGGCATCAACCTCCATACTACAATGCCCCAACAAAATTGGCCAGGAATGGCATCAACCTCCACTACTTTACACTGAAATCAACAACTCTGGCCAGGGGGAACTGGATTCAACCTCCACTTTACATGCAAAACAACTCTGGCCAGAACACGGCATCAAGTCCACTACTTACACTGCACCATCAACTCTGGCCGAAAAAAGTGGCTTCAGTTGACGTTTAAAAACATGTATATTTAACTAATCTTGAGATGTGGCGTTCATATCTGAACTTAATGTTGTTTGACTACATACAGTGTGTGTGAAACAGAACCACCACACTGTGAACGATACACCATGAACCACCACACTGTGAACGATACACCAAGAACCACCACACTGTGAACGATACAACCAGAACCACACAACGTGTGAACGATCACAAGAACCCCACACGGTGAATCGTTTCACCAAGAACCACCACACTGTGAACGATACACCAAGAACCACCACACGGTGAACGATACACCAAGAACCACCACACGGTGAACGATACACCAAGAACCACCACACAGTGAACGATACACCATGAACCACCACACTGTGAACGATACACCATGAAACCAACACGGGGACGATACACCAAGAACCCCCACACTGTGAACGATACACCAAGAACCACCCACATGTGAACGATACACAAAAAAGAACCACCAACTGTGAACGATACACAATGAACTACCGCACGGTGAACGAACACCAAAAAACCACCAAAACTGTGAACGATAACCAAGAACCCCACACTGTGAACGATACACCATGAACTACCGCACGGTGAACGATACACAATGAACCACCACACTGTGAACGATACACCAAGAACCACCACACTGTGAACGATACACCAAGAACCACCACACTGTGAACGATACACCAAGAACCACCACACTGTGAACGATACACCAAGAACCACCACACTGTGAACGATACACCAAGAACCACCACAAATGTGAACGATACCCCCAATGAACACCACACACTGTGAACGATACCCAAATGAAACCACCACATGTAACGATACACAATGAACCACCACACTGTGAACGATACACAATGAACCACCACACTGTGAACGATACACCAAGAACCACCACACGGTGAACGATACACCAAGAACCACCACACGGTGAACGATACACAATGAACCACCACACTGTGAACGATACACAATGAACCACACACTGTGAAAAGATACACAATGAACCACCACACTGTGAACGATACACAATGAACCACCACACTGTGAACGATACACAATGAACCACCACACTGTGAACGATACACAATGAACCACCACACTGTGAACGATACACAATGAACCACCACACTGTGAACGATACACCAAGAACCACCACACGGTGAACGATACACCAAGAACCACCACACGGTGAACGATACACCAAGAACCACCACACGGTGAACGATACACCAAGAACCACCACACTGAAAAGATACACCAAGAACCAAACCCCACGGTTTAACGATACACCAAGAACCACCACACTGAACGATACACCAAGAACCACCACACGGTGAACGATACACCAAGAACCACCACACTGAACGATACACCAAGAACCACCACACTGAACGATGCACCATGAACCACCACACGGTGAACGATGCACCATGAATCACCACACGGTGAACGATACACCAAGAACCACCACACTGAACGATACACCAAGAACCACCACACTGAACGATGCACCATGAATCACCACACGGTGAACGATACACCAAGAACCACCACACTGAACGATGCACCATGAACCACCACACGGTGAACGATACACCAAGAACCACCACACTGAACGATGCACCATGAACCACCACACTGTGAACGATACACCAAGAACCCCACACTGAAAAGATGCACCCTTTAACCCCCACACTGTGAACGATACACCAAGAACCACCACATGTGAACGATACACCAAGAACCACCCCCCACTGAACGATACACCAAGAACCACCACACTGAACGATGCACAATGAACCACCACACTGAACGATGCACCATGAACCACCACACGGTGAACGATACACCATGAACCACCACACTGAACGATACACCAAGAACCACCACACTGAACGATACACCAAGAACCACCACACTGAACGATGCACCAAGAACCACCACACTGAACGATGCACCATGAACCACCACACTGAACGATGCACCATGAACCACCACACTGAACGATACACCAAGAACCACCACACTGAACGATGACCAAGGACCACCACACTGAACGATACACCATGAACCACCACACTGAACGATACACCCAAAAACCCCCACACTGAACGATGCACCAAGAACCACCACACTGAACGATGCACCAAGAACCACCACACTGAACGATACACCAAGAACCACCACACTGAACGATGCACCAAGAACCACCACACTGAACGATGCACCATGAACCACCACACTGAACGATGCACCAAGAACCACCACACTGAACGATGCACCAAGAACCACCACACTGAACAATACACCAAGAACCACCACACTGAACGATGCACCAAGAAAACCCCCACACTGAACGATGCACCAAGAACCACCACCCCTGAACGATTTCACCATGAACCACCACACTGAACGATGCACCATGAACCACCACATGAACGATGCACCAAGAACCCCCACACGAACGATTTCACCAAGAACCACCACCTGAAAAGATACACCAAGAACCACCACACTGAACGATGCACCAAGAACCACCACAAATGAACGATGCACCAAGAACCCCCACACTGAACGATGCACCAAGAACCACCACATGAAAGATGCACCATGAACCACCACACTGAACGATGCCCAAGAACCACCACACTGAAACGATACACCAAAAACCACCACACTGAACGATGCACCAAGAACCACCAACTGAACGATACACCAAGAACCACCACACTGAACGATGCACCAAAACCACCACAACTGAACGATGCACCAAGAAACCCCCACACTGAACGATGCACCCTGAACCCCCCACACTGAAAAGATACACCATGAACCACCACACTGAACGATGCACCATGAACCACCACACTGAACGATACACCATGAACCACCACACTGAACGATACACCATGAACCACCACACTGAACGATGCACCATGAACCACCACACGGTGAACGATGCACCATGAACCACCACCCGGTTTAACGATGCACCCTGAACCACCACACGGTGAACGATAACCATGAACCACCACCACGGTGAAGATGCACCATGAACCACCACACTGAACGATACACCATGAACCATCACACTGAACGATGCACCATGAACCACCACACGGTGAACGATGCACCATGAACCACCACACGGTGAACGATACACCATGAACCACCACACTGAACGATACACCATGAACCACCACACTGAACGATGCACCATGAACCACCACACTGTGAACGATACACCAAGAACCACCACACTGAACGATGCACCATGAACCACCACACTGAACGATGCACCATGAACCACCACACTGTGAACGATACACCAAGAACCACCACACTGAACGATGCACCATGAACCACCACACTGTGAACGATACACCAAGAACCACCACACTGACGATGCACATGAACCACCACACTGTGAACGATGCACCATGAACCACCACACGGTGAACGATGCACCATGAACCACCACACTGAACGATACACCATGAACCACCATACTGAACGATGCACCATGAACCACCACACTGAACGATGCACCATGAACCACACACGGTGAACGATGCACCATGAAACCACCACACGGTGAACGATTTCACCATGAACCACCCCACTGAACGATGCACCATGAACCACCACACTGTGAACGTAAACCAAGAACCACCACACTGAACGATGCCCCCATGAACCCCACACTGTGAAACGATGCACCATGAACCACCACACGGTGAACGATGCACCATGAACCACCACACTGAACGATACACCATGAACCACCACACTGAACGATACACCATGAACCACCACACTGAACGATGCACCATGAACCACCACACGGTGAACGATGCACCATGAACCACCACACGGTGAACGATACACCATGAACCACCACACTGAACGATACACCATGAACCACCACACTGTGAACGATTTCACCATAACCACCACACTGTGAACGTACACCAAGAACCACCACACTGAACGATGCACCCTGAACCACCACACTTTTGAAACGATGCACCATGAACCACCCACACGGTGAACGATGCACCCATCACCACCACATGAACGATACCCATGAACCACCACCTGAACGAAAGCACATGAACCACCACACGGTGAACGTGCACCATGAACCACCACCCCTGAACGATACCCCATGAACCACCAACGGTGAACGATACACCATGAACCCCCCCACACTGAACGAGCACCATGAACCCCACACTGTGAACGATGCACCATGAACCAACCACACTGTGAACGATACACCCAAAAACCACCCCCATGAACGATGCACCCTGAACCACCACACGAACGATACACCATGAACCACCACACTGAACGATGCACCTGAACCACCACACTGACGATACACCCAAAAACCACCACACTGAACGATGCACCATGAACCACCACACTGAACGATACACCAAGAACCACCACACTGAACGATGCATCATGAACCACCACACTGAACGATACACCAAGAACCCCAACTGTGAACGATAACACAAGAACCACCACATGAACGATGCACCATGAACCCCCACACTGTGAACGATGCACCATGAACCACCCACGGTGAACGATGCACCATGAAGACCACACTGAACGATAACCAAGAACCACCACACTGAACGATGCACCATGAACCACCACACTGAACGATACACCAAGAACCACCACACTGAACGATGCACCATGAACCACCACACTGAACGATACACCAAGAACCACCACACTGTGAACGATACACCAAGAACCACCACACTGAACGATGCACCATGAACCACCACACTGTGAACGATGCACCATGAACCACCACACTGTGAACGATGCACCATGAACCACCACACTGTGAACGATACACCAAGAACCACCACACTGAACGATGCACCATGAACCACCACACTGTGAACGATGCACCATGAACCACCACACTGTGAACGATGCACCATGAACCACCACACTGTGAACGATGCACCATGAACCACCACACTGAACGATGCACCATGAACCACCACACTGTGAACGATGCACCATGAACCACCACACTGTGAACGATGCACCATGAACCACCACACTGTGAACGATGCACCATGAACCACCACACTGTGAACGATGCACCATGAACCACCACACTGTGAACGATGCACCATGAACCACCACACTGTGAACGATGCACCATGAACCACCACACGGTGAACGATGCACCATGAACCACCACACGGTGAACGATGCACCATGAACCACCACACTGAACGATGCACCATGAACCACCACACGGTGAACGATGCACCATGAACACCACAAAGGTTTAACGTGCACCATGAACCACCACACTGAACGATGCACCATGAACCACCACACTGTGAACGATGCACCATGAACCACCACACTGTGAACGATGCACCATGAACCACCACACTGTGAACGATGCACCATGAACCACCACACGGTGAACGATGCACCATGAACCCCCACACTGAACGATGCACCAAAGAACCACCCACTGTGAACGATGCACCATGAACCACCCACACTGGAACGATGCACCCTGAACCCCCACACGGTGAACGATGCACCATGAACCACCACACGGTGAACGATGCACCATGAACCACCACACTGAACGATGCACCATGAACCACCCCACGGTGAACGGGTGCACCCTGAACCACCACACGGTGAACGATGCACCATGAACCCCACACTGAACGATGCACCATGAACCACCACACTGGAACGATGCACCATGAAAACCCCCACACTGTGAACGGATGCACCAATGAACCCCCACACTGGAACGGTGCACCAATGAAACCCCCACACGGTGAACGATGCACCATGAACCACCACACTGAACGATGCACCATGAACCACCACACTGTGAAGTGCACCATGAACCACCACACTGTGAACGATGCACCATGAAACCACACGGTGAACGATGCACCCTGAACCACCACACTGAACGATGCACCATGAACCACCACACTGAACGATGCACCATGAACCACCACACTGTGAACGATGCACCATGAACCACCACACTGTGAACGATGCACCCTGAAAACCCCCACACTGTGAACGATGCACCATGAACCACCACACTGTGAACGATGCCCATGAACCACCCCACTGAACGATGCACCATGAAACCCCCACACTGTGAAAGATGCACCAGAACCACCACACGGTGAACGATGCACCATGAACCACCAAAACTGAACGATGCACCATGAACACCACACTGAACGATGCACCATGAACCACCACTGAACGATGCACCATGAACCACCACACTGTGAACGATGCACCATGAACCACCACACCGTGAACGATGCACCATGAACCACCACACTGTGAACGATACACCATGAACCACCACACTGAACGATGCACCATGAACCACCACACGGTGAACGATGCACCATGAACCACCACACGGTGAACGATGCACCATGAACCACCACACTGAACGATGCACCATGAACCACCACACTGAACGATGCACCATGAACCACCACACTGTGAACGATGCACCATGAACCACCACACTGAATGATGCACCATGAACCACCACACTGAACGATGCACCATGAACCACGACACTGTGAACGATGCACCATGAAACCCCCCACACGGTGAACGATGCACCATGAACCACCCCACTGAAAAGATGCACCATGAACCACCACATGAACGATGCACCCTGAACCACCACATGAACGATGCACCATGAACCACCCCACTGAAAAGATGCACCATGAACCACCACAAATGTGAACGATGCACATGGAACCACCACACGGTGAACGATGACCATGAACCACCACACTGAACGATGCCACCATGAACCACCACACGTGAACGATGCACCATGAACCCCACACGGTGAACGATGCACCATGAACCACCACACTGTGAACGATGCCCCATTTAACCACCACACGGTGAACGATGCACCATGAACCCCACACTGAACGATGCACCATGAACCACCACACTGTGAACGTGCCCATGAACCACCACACGGTGAACGATGCACCATGAAAACCCCCACTGAACGATGCACCATGAACCACCACAGAACGATCACCATGAACCACCACACTGAACGATGCACCATGAAAACCACACTGAACGATGCACCATGAACACCACACTGAACGATGCACCTGAACCACCAACTGAACGATGCACCATGAACCACCACACTGAACGATGCAAACCCAAAAACCACCCACTGAACGATGCACCATGAACCACCACACTGAACGATGCACCATGAACCACCACATGAACGATGCACCATGACCACCACACTGAACGATGCACCATGAACCACCACACTGAACGATGCACCATGAACCACCACACTGAACGATGCACCATGAACCACCACACTGAACGATGCACCATGAACCACCACACTGTGAACGATGCACCATGAACCACCACACGGTGAACGATGCCAAACCCTGAACCCCCCACACTGAACGATGCACCATGAACCAACACACTGAACGATGCACCATGAACCCCCACACTGTGAACGATGCACCATGAACCACCAAATGAACGATACCATGAACCACCACACTGAACGATGCACCATGAACCACCACACTGTGAACGATGCACCATGAACCACCACACGGTGAACGATGCACCATGAACCACCACACTGAACGATGCACCATGAACCACGACACTGAACGATGCACCATGAACCACCACACTGTGAACGATGCACCATGAACCACCACACTGAACGATGCACCATGAACCACCACACTGTGAACGATGCACCATGAACCACCACACTGAACGATGCACCATGAACCACCACACTGAACGATGCACCATGAACCACCACACTGAACGATGCACCATGAACCACCACACTGAACGATGCACCATGAACCACCACACTGAACGATGCACCAAGACATAATCATCGTGAAGAGATATCAAGGAAAGCTTATATATGATCACCTTGATGGTTCACTACTGCTGGACGCTGCTGGAGGCTGCTGGACGCTGCTGGAGGCTGCTGGACGCTGCTGGACGCTGCTGGACGCTGCTGGAGGCTGCTGGACGCTGCTGGACGTTGGTGGAGGCTGCTGGACGCTGCTGGAGGCTGCTGGAGGCTGCTGGAGGCTGCTGGAGGCTGCTGGAGGCTGCTGGAGGCTGCTGGAGGCTGCTGGACGCTGCTGGAGATCCATACTCAACACAAGTGAAAAACAGTGTAAATTATTATGCATGGGTAAGGAAATTTGTTGTATATATATGATTACACCTCAAGTGTAAATTGTGGGATCCATAATCTTGGAAAAGTGGATACAAATGCTTCGAGGAAAAACATTTGGATTTCTTCCTGAAGCCATTTGAATATTCCACGTCCTCTACCACACATAATCTACACCTAGAAGATTCTGGAGGGACTGGTTCCTAATCTGCACACAGAAATCACTCCCTACGAAAACAAAAGACTTGGCAGGTGATGCAACATACCCCCAGGGAAAAGTAGGGGCGCCACTGGTACACTTAGAGAAAACGCAATAAGTGTCTGGGGCCCAAGACTGTTCAGCAGCCTCCCACCAGCCATAAGGGGAATTACCAATAGATCCCTGGTTGTCTTCAATAGGGAGCTGGACAGATATATAAAGTCAGTGCCAGATCAGCCGGACTGTGGTTCGTACGTTGGACTACGTGCGGCCAGCAGTGTAAGAGTCTCGTTGATCAGGTTCTGATTCACCAGGAAGCCTGGTCATGGACCGGGCCGCGGGGGCGTTGATCCCCGGAATGCCTTCCAGGTAGGTAGGTAGACCCCACCTTTCAATTTTTTACCAATATATAAAAATTAAGATCTTACTAAAGATTTACCTTATACGTTTAAAGATATAATTTTTTTATTTATGTTAATGTAAAAAATAATAATTTTGTACCAAAAGAACCTTAGAAAACTTACCTAACCTTATAACAAGCGCTATTTAATTTAGGCTAATCCAACTAAATATATTTTAGATAAGTTTACAATAATTAATAATAAACACAATGAAATATATTTTTGTCGTTAGGTTCAGAATGATTTTTGCGAAATTATTGCATACACAAATTTTCACTTGTCCTATATGGCAAGAAGGACGTTGGTATTTAAGCCAAAATCATAAGTTTTACCTATTCGGCACGACATATATACATCTTGCAGAACAACCCGGAATATAATAATAATAATTATTATTATGATTATTGTTATTAGTATTAGTATTAATTTTCATATTGTATCATTACTATTAATTTTATTATTTTTATTACAATGACAATAATAGTAACAACAACTTACATATTTCCCTTCATGTTCAGTTAGTGTTGAAGTGAGCAAGTTGGAAGCTCTTACTGTCTAAAAGGACAGTTTAAAACATGTAAATTTCAAAGTTTGTCCAACCAATGTTTGTAACTGTGAAGCTTCCACCTGTACCACAGTGCTAATGTTTGTAACTGTGAAGCTTCCACCTATACCACAGTGTTAATGTTTGTAACTGTGAAGCTTCCACCTGTACCACAGTGTTAATGTTTGTAACTGTGAAGCTTCCACCTGTACCACAGTGTTAATGTTTGTAACTGTGAAGCTTCCACCTGTACCACAGTGTTAATGTTTGTAACTGTGAAGCTTCCACCTGTACCACAGTGTTAATGTTTGTAACTGTGAAGCTTCCACCTATACCACAGTGTTAATGTTTGTAACTGTGAAGCTTCCACCTATACCACAGTGTTAATGTTTGTAACTGTGAAGCTTCCACCTATACCACAGTGTTAATGTTTGTAACTGTGAAGCTTCCACCTATACCACAGTGTTAATGTTTGTAACTGTGAAGCTTCCACCTATACCACAGTGTTAATGTTTGTAACTGTGAAGCTTCCACCTATACCACAGTGTTAATGTTTGTGACTGTGAAGCTTCCACCTGTACCACAGTGTTAATGTTTGTAACTGTGAAGCTTCCACCTATACCACAGTGTTAATGTTTGTGACTGTGCAGCTTCCACCTATACCACAGTGTTAATGTTTGTAACTGTGCAGCTTCCACCTATACCACAGTGTTAATGTTTGTGACTGTGCAGCTTCCACCTATACCACAGTGTTAATGTTTGTAACTGTGAAGCTTCCACCTATACCACAGTGTTAATGTTTGTAACTGTGCAGCTTCCACCTATACCACAGTGTTAATGTTTGTAACTGTGCAGCTTCCACCTATACCACAGTGTTAATGTTTGTAACTGTGAAGCTTCCACCTATACCACAGTGTTAATGTTTGTAACTGTGCAGCTTCCACCTATACCACAGTGTTAATGTTTGTGACTGTGAAGCTTCCACCTATACCACAGTGTTAATGTTTGTAACTGTGAAGCTTCCACCTATACCACAGTGTTAATGTTTGTGACTGTGAAGCTTCCACCTGTACCACAGTGTTAATGTTTGTGACTGTGAAGCTTCCACCTATACCACAGTGTTAATGTTTGTGACTGTGAAGCTTCCACCTATACCACAGTGTTAATGTTTGTGACTGTGAAGCTTCCACCTATACCACAGTGTTAATGTTTGTGACTGTGAAGCTTCCACCTATACCACAGTGTTAATGTTTGTAACTGTGAAGCTTCCACCTATACCACAGTGTTAATGTTTGTAACTGTGAAGCTTCCACCTATACCACAGTGTTAATGTTTGTGACTGTGAAGCTTCCACCTATACCACAGTGTTAATGTTTGTGACTGTGAAGCTTCCACCTGTACCACAGTGTTAATGTTTGTGACTGTGAAGCTTCCACCTATACCACAGTGTTAATGTTTGTGACTGTGAAGCTTCCACCTATACCACAGTGTTAATGTTTGTAACTGTGAAGCTTCCACCTATACCACAGTGTTAATGTTTGTAACTGTGAAGCTTCCACCTATACCACAGTGTTAATGTTTGTGAACTGTGAAGCTTCCACCTATACCACAGTGTTAATGTTTGTGAACTGTGAAGCTTCCACCTATACCACAGTGTTAATGTTTGTAACTGTGAAGCTTCCACCTATACCACAGTGTTAATGTTTGTAACTGTGAAGCTTCCACCTATACCACAGTGTTAATGTTTGTAACTGTGAAGCTTCCACCTATACCACAGTGTGTGTTAATGTTTGTAACTGTGAAGCTTCCACCTATACCACAGTGTTAATGTTTGTGACTGTGAAGCTTCCACCTATACCACAGTGTTAATGTTTGTGACTGTGAAGCTTCCACCTATACCACAGTGTTAATGTTTGTGACTGTGAAGCTTCCACCTGTACCACAGTGTTAATGTTTGTGACTGTGAAGCTTCTACCTATACCACAGTGTTAATGTTTGTAACTGTGAAGCTTCCACCTATACCACAGTGTTAATGTTTGTGACTGTGCAGCTTCCACCTATACCACAGTGTTAATGTTTGTAACTGTGAAGCTTCCACCTATACCACAGTGTTAATGTTTGTAACTGTGAAGCTTCCACCTGTACCACAGTGTTAGTGTTTGTGATTGTGAAGCTTCCACCTATACCACAGTGTTAATGTTTGTAACTGTGAAGCTTCCACCTGTACCACAGTGTTAATGTTTGTGACTGTGAAGCTTCCACCTATACCACAGTGTTAATGTTTGTAACTGTGAAGCTTCCACCTATACCACAGTGTTAATGTTTGTGACTGTGAAGCTTCCACCTATACCACAGTGTTAATGTTTGTAACTGTGAAGCTTCCACCTTACCACAGTGTTAATGTTTGTACTGTGAAGCTTCCACCTATACCACAGTGTTAATGTTTGTGACTGTGCAAGCTTCCACCTATACCACAGTGTTAATGTTTGTAACTGTGAAGCTTCTACCTGATACCACAGTGTTAATGTTTGTGAACTGTGAAGCTTCCACCTGTACCACAGTGTTAGTGTTTGTGACTGTGAAGCTTCCACCTATACCACAGTGTTAATGTTTGTAACTGTGAAGCTTCCACCTATACCGCAGTGTTAATGTTTGTGACTGTGCAGCTTCCACCTATACCACAGTGTTAATGTTTGTAACTGTGAAGCTTCCACCTATACCACAGTGTTAATGTTTGTAACTGTGAAGCTTCCACCTGATACCACAGTGTTAATGTTTGTAACTGTGAAGCTTCCACCTTACCACAGTGTTAATGTTTGTAACTGTGAAGCTCCACCTATACCACAGTGTTAATGTTTGTGACTGTGAAGCTTCCACCTATACCACAGTGTTAATGTTTGTAACTGTGAAGCTTCCACCTATACCACAGTGTTAATGTTTGTAACTGTGAAGCTTCCACCTATACCACAGTGTTAATGTTTGTAACTGTGAAGCTTCCACCTATACCACAGTGTTAATGTTTGTGACTGTGAAGCTTCCACCTGTACCACAGTGTTAATGTTTGTAACTGTGCAAGCTTCCACCTATACCACAGTGTTAATGTTTGTGAACTGTGCAAGCTTCCACCTATACCACAGTGTTAATGTTTGTAACTGTGAAGCTTCCACCTTACCACAGTGTTAATGTTTGTGACTGTGCAGCTTCCACCTATACCACAGTGTTAATGTTTGTAACTGTGAAGCTTCCACCTATACCACAGTGTTAATGTTTGTAACTGTGCAAGCTTCCACCTATACCACAGTGTTAATGTTTGTAACTGTGCAGCTTCCACCTATACCACAGTGTTAATGTTTGTAACTGTGAAGCTTCCACCTATACCACAGTGTTAATGTTTGTAACTGTGCAGCTTCCACCTATACCACAGTGTTAATGTTTGTGACTGTGAAGCTTCCACCTATACCACAGTGTTAATGTTTGTAACTGTGAAGCTTCCACCTATACCACAGTGTTAATGTTTGTGACTGTGAAGCTTCCACCTATACCACAGTGTTAATGTTTGTGAACTGTGAGCTTCCACCTATACCACAGTGTTAATGTTTGTGACTGTGCAGCTTCCACCTATACCACAGTGTTAATGTTTGTAACTGTGAAGCTTCCACCTATACCACAGTGTTAATGTTTGTACTGTGAAGCTTCCACCTATACCACAGTGTTAATGTTTGTGAACTGTGAAGCTTCCACCTATACCACAGTGTTAATGTTTGTAACTGTGAAGCTTCCACCTTACCACAGTGTTAATGTTTGTAACTGTGAGCTTCCACCTATACCACAGTGTTAATGTTTGTGACTGTGAAGCTTCCACCTATACCACAGTGTTAATGTTTGTGAACTGTGAAGCTTCCACCTATACCACAGTGTTAATGTTTGTGACTGTGAAGCTTCCACCTTACCACAGTGTTAATGTTTGTGACTGTGAAGCTTCCACCTATACCACAGTGTTAATGTTTGTGACTGTGAAGCTTCCACCTATACCACAGTGTTAATGTTTGTGACTGTGAAGCTTCCACCTATACCACAGTGTTAATGTTTGTGACTGTGAAGCTTCCACCTATACCACAGTGTTAATGTTTGTGACTGTGAAGCTTCCACCTATACCACAGTGTTAATGTTTGTAACTGTGAAGCTTCCACCTGTACCACAGTGTTAATGTTTGTAACTGTGAAGCTTCCACCTATACCACAGTGTTAATGTTTGTGACTGTGAAGCTTCCACCTGTACCACAGTGTTAATGTTTGTGACTGTGAAGCTTCCACCTATACCACAGTGTTAATGTTTGTGACTGTGAAGCTTCCACCTTACCACAGTGTTAATGTTTGTAACTGTGAAGCTTCCACCTATACAACAGTGTTAATGTTTGTGACTGTGAAGCTTCCACCTATACCACAGTGTTAATGTTTGTGACTGTGAAGCTTCCACCTATACCACAGTGTTAATGTTTGTACTGTGAAGCTTCCACCTATACCACAGTGTTAATGTTTGTAACTGTGAAGCTTCCACCTATACCACAGTGTTAATGTTTGTAACTGTGAAGCTTCCACCTATACCACAGTGTTAATGTTTGTGACTGTGAAGCTTCCACCTATACCACAGTGTGTTAATGTTTGTACTGTGAAGCTTCCACCTTACCACAGTGTTAATGTTTGTGACTTGTGAAGCTTCACCTATACCACAGTGTTAATGTTTGTGACTGTGAAGCTTCCACCTATACCACAGTGTTAATGTTTGTACTGTGAAGCTTCCACCTATACCACAGTGTTAATGTTTGTGACTGTGAAGCTTCCACCTATACCACAGTGTTAATGTTTGTAACTGTGAAGCTTCCACCTATACCACAGTGTTAATGTTTGTGACTGTGAAGCTTCCACCTATACCACAGTGTTAATGTTTGTAACTGTGAAGCTTCCACCTATACCACAGTGTTAATGTTTGTAACTGTGAAGCTTCCACCTGTACCACAGTGTTAATGTTTGTAACTGTGAAGCTTCCACCTATACCACAGTGTGTTAATGTTTGTAACTGTGAAGCTTCCACCTGTACCACAGTGTTAATGTTTGTGACTGTGAAGCTTCCACCTATACCACAGTGTTAATGTTTGTAACTGTGAAGCTTCCACCTATACCACAGTGTTAATGTTTGTGACTGTGAAGCTTCCACCTTACCACAGTTGTTAATGTTTGTAACTGTGAAGCTTCCACCTTACCACAGTGTTAATGTTTGTACTGTGAAGCTTCCACCTATACCACAGTGTTAATGTTTGTGACTGTGAAGCTTCCACCTATACCACAGTGTTAATGTTTGTGACTGTGAAGCTTCCACCTGTACCACAGTGTTAATGTTTGTAACTGTGAAGCTTCCACCTGTACCACAGTGTTAGTGTTTGTGATTGTGAAGCTTCCACCTATACCACAGTGTTAATGTTTGTAACTGTGAAGCTTCCACCTATACCACAGTGTTAATGTTTGTGACTGTGAAGCTTCCACCTATACCACAGTGTTAATGTTTGTAACTGTGAAGCTTCCACCTATACCACAGTGTTAATGTTTGTAACTGTGAAGCTTCCACCTTACCACAGTGTTAATGTTTGTAACTGTGAAGCTTCCACCTATACCACAGTGTTAATGTTTGTAACTGTGAAGCTTCCACCTATACCACAGTGTTAATGTTTGTACTGTGAAGCTTCCACCTATACCACAGTGTTAATGTTTGTGACTGTGAAGCTTCCACCTAGTACCACAGTGTTAATGTTTGTAACTGTGAAGCTTCCACCTATACCACAGTGTTAATGTTTGTGACTGTGAAGCTTCCACCTATACCACAGTGTTAATGTTTGTAACTGTGAAGCTTCCACCTATACCACAGTGTTAATGTTTGTGACTGTGAAGCTTCCACCTGTACCACAGTGTTAATGTTTGTAGACTGTGAAGCTTCCACCTATACCACAGTGTTAATGTTTGTGACTGTGAAGCTTCCACCTGTACCACAGTGTTAATGTTTGTGAACTGTGAAGCTTCCACCTACCACAGTGTTAATGTTTGTAACTGTGAAGCTTCCACCTGTACCACAGTGTTAATGTTTGTGACTGTGAAGCTTCCACCTATACCACAGTGTTAATGTTTGTAGACTGTGAAGCTTCCACCTATACCACAGTGTTAATGTTGTACGTGAAGCTTCACAGTACCACAGTGTAATGTTTGTGACTGTGAAGCTTCCAACCTATAACACAGTATAATTATTTACTGTGAATTCACCTATACAATTTAATGTTTGAACGTGAGCTTCCCCTACCAGTGTTAATGTTTGACTGGAAGCTTTCCACCTATACAGAGCAGTGTGAATGTTTGTGCACTGTGAGAGCTTCACCTATACCACGTGTTAATGTGGACGGTGAATGGCTTCAGTATAAGGCACGATGTAATGTGTATGGATAGTGAGCTTCACCTATACAAGTGTAAGGTGAAGCCGCACGGAGAGTGACGTGCTAGGTGTGGTGGCAGGAAGATGTATAGTATGAAGGCACGAATATTATTACTTATTGGTATAAGTATATAAAACATGTGTCTGCAGCTACTGTGAAGCTGTTCCAGCTACGGGAATGTGCTATGGAAGAGCACGGAAGATGTCTCAGTGAAGCACGGTAAATGCTGTGGAGCGTCAGGAGATCTAGGTGAAGCACGATATTACTAGATAAACGGAGATGTGTAGGTGAGAGGGCAGGGAGATGTACAGTAAAACGAGGAACGTTGTGGCACAAGTAGAAAGACAGCGATCATATCGTGATAATAACATACTGTCAGCACTGTGCACCAGCAGTTACCAGTACTGGAAGCCTGCCACCAGCCGAGAGGAATTATAACATACTGTGTAAATCTTGCACGTCAGAACTCACTGGTATATTCACAGCAGTATAACCAGTACTGTGCAAGCTGCACCAGCAGTTACCATACTCTGAGGAACGCGTGCCAAAGAACAGTATCCACTATTATACTGTGCAGCCTGCCACCAGCAGTTTCCAGTACTGTGCAGCCTGCCATCAGCAATTACCAGTACTATGCAGCTTGCCAACAGTAGTTACCAGTACGGTACAGTCTGGCACAAGCAGTTACCGGTACTAAAGTACTGTGCAGCCTGCCACCAGCAGCTACCAGCACTGTGCAGTCTGCCACCAGCAATCAGCACTGTGTAGTTTGCCACCAGCATTTACCAGTACTGTGTAGCCTGCCACCAGTATTGTGCAATCTGCCATCAGTACTGTGCAGCCTGCCATCAGTTATATATATATATATATATATATGTCGTGCCGAATAGGTAAAACTGGTCAGTTAGCAAGAACTCATTTAAAATTAAGTCCTTTCTAAAAAAAATTCTCTTCTACGTTTAAAGATATATTTTTTTCATTAATGTTAATGTAAAAATGTTTAATTTTGCACCAAAAGAATCTTAGAAAACTTACCTAACCTTATTATAACAAGAGCAATTTATTTTAGCCTAACCCAACTAAATATATTTTAAATACGTTTACAGTAATTTAGTACTAAACACACACAATCAAATATATTTTTTTCGTTAGGTTCAGAATGATTTTGGCGAAATTATTGCATACACAAATTTTCACTTGTCCTATATGGCAAGATGAGCGTTGCTATTTAAGCCAAGATGGCAAGTTCTGCCTATTCGGCACGACATATATATATATATATATATATATATATATATATATATATATATATATATATATATATATATATATATATATATATATATAATAATATATATATATATATATATATATATATATATATATATATATATATATATATATATATATATATTATATATACACACACAGATGTAATATTAAACGCGTTAATCAAATTACTGGTATGAAGTACCGGAAGTTCAAACAGGATGCGTTGATCTATGCTTGGTTAATCTCGTTCATTGGGGAGATACGCACTTCAAGCACACAGACTGCACCTCAGCACTCAGGAAAGTGAGGGTGCTCATATTTCCTCCCCACCAGCTACACACAACTCCATGAAATCAGTACTCAAGCGAAACAGTTCGTGTGTAGATATATGCTGTGTTGTATGATGCAGCGTTTATTGGTTATCAGCGTTACACAGTATAAAAGTAAGAGTGGAATTAAGAATGTTTGCAGGAGGCAGCCATCACTGATGTAACCATAGGCGTTCACGTTCAATGTTTACTCTGGACGCAAGGTGTTAACTAACTGTGTGAATGTTGAGTACCTGAGATCAACTACCATGTACCAGCAAACATAACAGAGCCTCCCTTAACAAGTGGAGGTCCCTTAACAAGCAGGGTAAGGGGTTCACCAGTATCACTGGTTCTGTGATTAGGTTGTGTAGTCGACGTGTTTTTCACGGGTGAGAGGTGGAAGAGGAAGCAAGAAGTGACCCAGGGAAGTGTAGGCGGTATGGCTTAGTTATAATTGAAGCACGGAGGAGGAGGAAGAGGAACAGGGAGGTAGTAGGAGGAACAGAAGTGTGTGTACTCACCTAGTTGTACTCACCTAGTTGAGGTTGCGGGGGTCGAGTCCGAGCTCCTGGCCCCGCCTCTTCACTGATCGCTACTAGGTCACTCTCCCCGAGCCGTGAGCTTTATCATACCTCTGCTTAAAGCTATGTATGGATCCTGCCTCCACTACATCGCTTCCCAAACTATTCCACTTACTGACTACTCTGTGGCTGAAGAAATACTTCCTAACATCCCTGTGATTCATCTGTGTCTTTAGCTTCCAACTGTGTCCCCTTGTTACTGTGTCCAATCTCTGGAACATCCTGTCTTTGTCCACCTTGTCAATTCCTCTCAGTATTTTGTATGTTGTTATCATGTCCCCCCTATCTCTCCTGTCCTCCAGTGTCGTCAGGGTGATTTCCCTTAACCTCTCCTCGTAGGACATACCTCTTAGCTCTGGGACTAGTCTTGTTGCAAACCTTTGCACTTTCTCTAGTTTCTTTACGTGCTTGGCTAGGTGTGAGTTCCAAACTGGTGCCGCATACTCCAATATGTGTGTGTGTGTGTGTGTGTGTGTGTGTGTGTCTGTCTGTCTGTGTGTGCACCACACACATCATAGCAGAGGAAAGTTGGCCCAGTCAACAACGCTTGGGTAATCAGCCATTGTTAGATAAAAGAGTTGACATGATCATCATGTTGGAGGACTGACACTCAAGTGGTGGTGAGAATGATCAAGACGGAAGCTTACAACACTGTCTCAAGAATGTGGATATCAGTGTTATACTTCTACGACAGAGAACAGAAAAACAGGAAAGTGCTGAGTCTACCTTAAGAACATTTACCCAACCCACATGAGTGACAGTATGGCAGTGGTAATATTATTATTATTATTATTATTGTTATTATTATTATTATTAACATCAATATTGTTGTTGTTAACGGGGAAGCGGTAATATGGTAAAATTCTTCCATTTTTCTGTCTCTCCTATTACGGAAGGTAGTTTGGCTTCCGTTGAAGCCTCGGGTTCCGCGCATCACAGTTTGAAGACTCCTGCGTAACATCGCTGACCTGGCATCTCTTGTTTGAAAGCCTCTTGTTACACAAGTTATTTTAATTGCATTTGTGAGATGTTATATATGCAAGATCTTGCTACATGGTTACTCCCAGGTCCCGCACATTACTCTTCCAGTCTTTCAAACAGTTTGCTACTTATGAACGTGTTACTATTTGCTGTGGCTCGTCGAAAATCACTAAGGTACTGCAGGTAGCTGCAAGACGCTGGAAGACACTACAACACGTTGGAAGACGCTGGAAGACACTGGAAGACGCTGGAAGGCATTGAAAGACACTGGGAGACGCTGGAAAACTTTATATAAGCTTGGTGGGGGTTGGATGTCACTAGTTAGTAACCTTACTGGCAACACTATCCTAACCCACTCTTACTACCCTTCCCCTTCCCAACATCTAGTCCCCATTAGAAAAACCGCTCCCCCTGTCTTCCCAAAACCTCCTCCCCATCCTTAGGTACCCTCTCGCCATTCCCTAACCGCATACCATTACCAAGCAGTCCCCTCCCCAAACACCAGTGCTCTCTTCCCGTACCTAACAACCCCTCTTAATCCCCCAGTACCACTTCCCCAGCATCTCATCTCCATATCATGTCCCCTATCATTTCCATCCCCCCAGTATCTCCCCCATCATCTCCCCATCGTCCCCAATATCTCCATCATCTCCCCAATCATCACCCCATCATCTCTCCATCATTCCCCCATCATCACCCCATCATCTCCCCATAATACCCCCATTATCTCCCATCATCTCCGCATCTTTCCCCCAAATCATCCCCCATCTCCCCATCACCCCCCATCATCCCCCATCATCTCCATCATATTCTTATCTCCCCCATTATCTTTCAATCTCCCCATCATTTCCATCATCATCTCTCACATCACCTCCCCTATCATCTCCCTTATCATCCCCCATCTGCCCTCATCTTCAATCATCTCCCGATCTTCCCATCTTCTTCCATCATTATCCCATCATCTCCAAATCATCCCCCATCATCTCATCATCACCCATCATCCCCCCATCATCTCTCCATAATATCCCATTATCTCCCCATCATCTCCCGCATCATCTCCCCATTATCTCCCCATTCCCGCAACATCTCCCCATCATCATCCCCCATCTCCCCATCATCCCATCATCTCCTCCATCATATCCTTTTTCCCCCCCATTATCTTTCCATCTGCCCATCATCTCCCTATCTCCCCATCTCCCTCCCCTATCATTTCCATCATCTCCCCATCTCTCCCCATCTCCCATCATCTCCTCATCATCTCCAATAATTCCCCATCATCCCCCCATCCATCTCATCACCCATCATGTCCCCATCATCTCCCCATCATGTCCCCTATCATCTCCCGATAATTTTCCCATCAGCTCTCCCTTCATCTCTCCCCATATCTCATCATCCCCTCATCTCCCCCATTATCTCCTGATCTCCCCCCCATCATCTAGATCATCTCCCCATATGTCCCTCATCATCTCCTCCATCTCCATCATCTCCCCATCATCTCCTCCTTTCTCCCCCATCTTCCCATCTCCCATCAACTCCCCATCATCTCCCCATCAACTCCCCATCATCCCTCATGAACTCCCCATGAACTTCCCCATCATCCCCCCCATCTTTCTCCTCATCAACTCCGCCATCAACTCCCTCATCATTTCCCCATCATCTCCATCTCCTATCATCTTCCCATCATCTCCCCATGTCTTCCCATTCATCTCCCCATCAGTCCCCCATCATCTCCCCATCAACTCCCCCATCATCTCCCCATATCTCCCATCATCTCCCATCAATCTCTTCATCATCTCCGCATATCCCCATCATCTCCTATTTTCCCCCCCATCATCTCCCCATCATTCCCATCATCTCCCCCATCATTCCATAACTCCCCCAAAATCAACTTCCCTATCTCCCCCATCTTCCCCCCATCATCTTTTCCATCCCCATCATTCATCATTTCCCATTCATCTCCCCCATCATCTCCCCATCATCTCCCCATCATCTCCCATATCTCTCCCATCATCTCCCCATCATCTCCCCATCTTTCCCCCTTTCTCCCCCACCCCCTTTCCCCCATCATCTCCCCATCATTCCCCATCATCCCTCATCATCTCCCCCATCATCTCCCCATCATCCCACATCATCTCTCCATCATTTTCCCATCATCCCCATCATCTCCCCATCATCTCCCCCATCATCTCCCATCATCTCTCCATCATCCCCTTCATCTCATCATTTCCCCATCACCCTCCCCCATCATCTCCCATTATCTCCCCATCATCTACCAACAACTCCCCATCATCTCCCCATCATCTCCCCCATCATCTACCAACAACTCCCCCATCACCCCCCATCACTGACGCTCATGGTAGCAGTGAGGCTGTGACCCACTTTTGAATATTTATGTGAAATAAGTTCCTAAACTTTTAGTAAATTACATTTGTAAGCCAGTGAAGGTAACGAAGACATTAATGGTAGTAGTGGTGGTAGTGGTGGTGGTAGTAGTAGTGTTGGTAGTAGTGGTGGTAGTAGTGGTGGTGGTAGTAGTGGTGGTAGTGGTGGTGGTAGTGGTGGTAGTAGTGGTGGTGGTAGTAGTGTGTGGTGGTGGTAGTATGTGGTGGTGGTAGTGGTGGTGGTGGTGGTAGTGTGGTGGTAGTAGTGGTGGTGGGAGTAGTGGTGGTTAGTAGTGGTGGTGGTAGTGGTGGTGGTAGTGGTGGTGGTGGTGGTAGTAGTGGTGGTGGTAGTGGTGGTAGTTTGTGGTGGTGGTAGTGGTGGTAAATAGTGGTGGTAGTGGTGGTAGTAGTGGTGGTAGTGGTGGTGTAGTGGTGGTGGTAGTAGTGGTGGTGGTAGTGGTGGTAGTAGTGGTGGTGGTGTGGTGGTGGTAGTGTGGTGGTGGTAGTAGTGGCAGTAGTGGTGGTTAGTGGTGGTGGTAGTAGTGGTGGTGGTAGTGGTGGTGGTAGGGGGGGTGGTGGTGGTGGTAGTGGTGGTAGTAGTGGTGGTGGTTTAGTGGTGGTGGTGGTTTGTAGTGGTGGTAGTGGTGGTGGTGGTGGGAGTGGTGGTATGGTGGTGGTAGTGGTGGTGGTGGTAGTAGTGGTGGTGGTGGTTGTAGTGGTGGTTAGTAGTGGTAGTGGTGGTAGTAGTGGTGGTGGTAGTAGTGGTGGTGGTAGTGGTGGTGGTAGTGGTGGTGTGGTGGTAGTGGTGGTAGTAGTGGTGGTAGTGGTGGTAGTAGTGGTGGTAGTAGTGGTGGTGGTTGTGGTGGTAGGGAGTTGGTGGTGTAGTGGTGGTGGTAGTGGTGGTGGTGGTGGTGGTAGTAGTGGTGGTGGTAGTAGTGGTTTGGGGGTAGTGGTAGTAGTGGTGGTGGTAGTAGTAGTGGTGGTTTGTGGTGGTGGTAGTGGTGGTAGTGGTGGTGGTGGTGGTAGTAGTGGTGGTGGTAGTAGTGGGGGTGGTAGTGGTGGTGGTAGTAGTGGTGGTATGGTGGTGGTAGTAGTGGTGGTAGTGGTGGTGGTAGTGGTGGTGGTGGTAGTAGTGGTGGTTTGGGAGTAGTGGTGGTGGTGGTAGTGGTGGTAGTGGTGGTGGTAGTAGTGGTGGTAGTGGTGGTGGTAGTAGTGGCAGTAGTGGTGGTTAGTGGTGGTGGTAGTAGTGGTGGTAGTATGGTGGTGGTAGTGGTGGTGGTAATGGTGGTGGTGGTAGTAGTGGTGGTGGTAGTGGTGGTGGTAGTAGTGGTGGTAGTGGGGGTGGTAGTGGTGGTGGTAGTGGTGGTGGGGGGTAGTGGTGGTAGTGGTGGTGGTAGTGGTGGTGGTAGTAGTGGTGGTGGTAGTGGTGGTGGTAGTAGTGGTGGTAGTAGTGGTGGTGGTTGTGGTGGTGGTAATGGTAGTGGTGGTTTGGGAGTAGTGGTGGTAGTAGTGGTGGTTTTGGGAGTGGTGGTGGTAGTAGTTGTGGTGGTGGTAGTGGTGGTGGTGGTAGTGGTGGTGGTAGTAGTGGTGCTAGTAGTGGTGGTGGTGGTAGTAGTGGTGGTGGTAGTAGTGGTGGTTTGTGGTGGTGGTAGTGGGGTAGTTGTGGTGGTGGTGGTGGTAGTTTGTGGTAGTGGTGGTGGTAGTAGTGGTGGTGGTAGTGGGGGTGGTAGTGGTGGTGGTGGTAGTGGTTGTGGTAGTGTGGTGGTGGTAGTTTGTGGTGGTAGTGGTGGTGGTGGTGGTGGTAGTGGTGGTGGTAGTGGTGGTGGTTAGTGGTGGTGGGTAGGGGGAGTGGTGGTGGTAGTGGGGGTGGTGGTAGTAGTGGTGGTGCTAGTGGTTGGTGGGTAGTAGTGGTGGTAGTGGTGGTGGTAGTTGTGGTGGTGGTAGTAGTGGTGGTGGTAGTAGTGGTGGTGGTAGTAGTGGTGGAGGTAGTGGGGGGTGGTAGTAGTGGTAGTAGTGGTGGTAGTTTGGTGTGGTAGTGGTTGGTGGTGGTTTGGTAATGGTGGTGGGTGGTAGTAGTGGTGGTGGTAGTGGTGGTGGTAGTAGTGGTGGTGGTAGTAGTAGTGGTGGTGGTGGTAGTAGTGGTGGTAGTGGTGGTGGTAGTAGTGGTGGTAGTGGTGGTGGTAGTAGTGGTAGTGGTGGTGGTAGTAGTGGTGGTAGTGGTGGTGGTGGTGGTAGTGGTGGTGGTAGTGGTGGTGGTGGTTGTGGTGGTGGTGGCAGTTGTGGTGGTGGTAGTAGTGGTGGTAGTAGTGGTGGTGGGTGGGTGAGTGGTGGTGGTAGTAGTGGTGGTGGGGAGTAGTGGTGGTAGTGGTGGTGGTAATGGTGGTGTTTGGGAGTAGTGGTGGTGGTAGTGGTGGTGGTGGTAGTAGTGGTGGTGGTAGTTTGTGGTGGTGGTAGTGGTGGTGGTAGTAGTGGTGGTGGTAATGGTGGTGGTGGTAGTAGTGGTGGTGGTAGTGGTGGTGGTTTGTGGTGGTGGTGGTAGTAGTGGTGGTGGGAGTGGTGGTGGTTTGGGAGTAGTGGTGGTGGTAGTGGTGGTGGTAGTAGTTGTGGTGGTAATGGTGTGTGGGTAGTAGTGATGGTGGTGGTGGTAGTAGTTGTGGTGGTAATGGTAGTGATGGTGGTGGTGGTAGTAGTGGTGGTGGTGGTTAGTAGTGGTGGTAGTGGTGGTGGTAGTAGTGGTGGTGGTAGTGTGGTGGTTGTAGTGGTGGTAGTAGTTGGTGGTAGTAGTGGTGGTGGTAGTAGTGGTGGTGGTGGTAGTAGTAGTGGTGGTAGTGGTAGTAGTAGTGGTGGTAGTAGTGGTGGTAGTAGTAGTGGTGGTAGTTTGTGGTGGTTTGTAGTGGTGGTAGTAGCGGTGGTGGTAGTAGTGGTTTAAAAGGGGTGGTGGTGGTAGTAGTGGTGGTAGTGGTAGTAGTGGTGGTGGTAGTAGTGGTGGTAGTGGTAGTAGTGGTAGTGGTGGTAGTAGTGGTGGTGATAGTAGTGGTGTAGTGGTGGTGGTGGTGGTAGTAATGGTGGTAGTAGTAGTGGTAGTAGTGGTGGTGGTAGTGGTAGTAGTTTGGGAGTGGTAGTAATGGTGGTTTGTGGTAGTAGTGGTGGTGTAGAGGTAGTGATGGTTTGTAATGGTTTGGGAGTGGTGGTAGTGGTAGTAGTGGTGGTGGTGGTAGTGGTAGTATTAGTAGTGGTAATGGTATTGATAGTAGTGGTAGTATTGGTAGTAGTAGTAGTAGTGTAGAAGTGGTGGTGGAAGTAGTGGTGATGGTGGTGGTGCTAGTAGTGGTAGTGGTGGTGGTAGTAGTGGTAGTGGTGGTGGTTGGAATAGTTTGGGAGAAGTTGGGGGGTGGTTTGGGGGTAGTTTTGGGGATGGTTTGGGGGGGTGGTGTAGTTTATTTTAGTGGTGTTTGTGGGGGGTGGTAATAGTGACCCATAGTAGTGGTGGCTGTGTTTTGCGTTGTTTTTTTGGGAGTAGTGGTGATGGTGGGGAGTAGTGGTGCTAGTAGTGGTGCTTGTAGTGGTAGGGTTTTGGTGGTGGTAGTGGTGGTAGTAGTGGTGGTGGTGGTGTGGTGGTGGTGGTAAATATACTGGTAATGTTTGGTAGTGGTGGGTTTGTGGTGGTGGTGGTAGTAGTGGGAATGATTGGGGGTAGAGTGGTGGTGGTTATAGTGTTTGTGGGGTGGTAGTAGTGGTTTATGGTAGGGCAATGGTTTTGGGGGTGTAGTGGTTTTTGGTGGGGGGTGTATTGGGGGTAGTAGTGGTTTGGTTTTGGGAAGAGTTTTGGTTTGGTTTTGGTAGTAGTGGGAGGTGTGGTAGTAGTAGTATTGGTGTACTAGTGGTATTTGCGTAGTAGGGTTTGGGTCCGTAGTAGTTGTATTTCTGGGGTTAAAATTAAGAAATGTTGGTGGGAGTGGTTGAGAAATAGAGGATGGTGGTTGGTTGGGAGAGGTTTAAGGGGCTTGACCCCAGTCTTTGGGTTTATAGCCCTTGGGCTGTCAAATGATTTGGGGCTGGCACCAGTTGTCTGGCGTTTGTAACATTTTTTCAAGGAAATTTTCCTAACCTGGGGGCGAGCTTGGTTCAGCCCCACCCGGAGTACCTGGGGCCAGCTCACCAGGAAAACACCCGGTTCAGCTCACCCGGAGTCACCTGGTTCAGCTCACCAGGAGTCACCTGGTTCAGCTCACTAGGAGTCACCTGGTTCAGCTCACCAGGAGTCACCTGATTCAGCTCACCAGGAGTCACCTGGTTCAGCTCACCAGGAGTCACGTGGTTCAGCTCACCAGGAGTCACCTGGACCAGCTCACCAGGAGTCACCTGGTTCAACTCACCAGGAGTCACCTGGTTCAGCTCACCAGGAGTCACCTGGTTCAGCTCACCAGGAGTCACCTGGTTCAGCTCACTAGGAGTCACCAGGTTCAGCTCACCAGGAGTCACCTGGTTCAGCTCACTAGGAGTCACCAGGTTCAGCTCACCAGGAGTCACCTGGTTCAGCTCACCAGGAGTCACCTGGTTCAGCTCACCAGGAGTCACCTGGTTCAGCTCACCAGGAGTCACCTGGTTCAGCTCACTAGGAGTCACCTGGTTCAGCTCACTAGGAGTCACCTGGTTCAGCTCACCAGGAGTCACCTGGTTCAGCTCACCAGGAGTCACCTGGTTCAGCTCACCAGGAGTCACCTGGTTCAGCTCACCAGGAGTCACCTGGTTCAGCTCACCAGGAGTCACCTGGTTCAGCTCACCAGGAGTCACCTGGTTCAGCTCACCAGGAGTCACTGGTTCAGCTCACCAGGAGTCACCTGGTTCAGCTCACCGGAGCCACCTGGTTCAGCTCACCAAGAGTCACCTGATTCAGCTCACCAGGAGTCACCTGGTTCAGCTCACCAGGAGTCACCTGGTTCAGCTCACCAGAAGTCACCTGGTTCAGCTCACCAGGAGTCACCTGGTTCAGCTCACCAGGAGTCACCTGGACCAGCTCACCAGGAGTCACCTGGACCAGCTCACCAGGAGTCACCTGGACCAGCTCACCAGGAGTCACCTGGACCAGCTCACCAGGAGTCACCTGGACCATGCTCACCAGGAGTCACCTGGACCAGCTCACCAGGAGTCACCTGGACCAGCTCACCAGGAGTCACTGGACCAGCTCACCAGGAGTCACCTGGACCAGCTCACCAGGAGTCACCTGGACCAGCTCACCAGGAGTCACCTGGACCAGCTCACCAGGAGTCACCTGGACCAGCTCACCAGGAGTCACCTGGACCAGCTCACCAGGAGTCACCTGGACCAGCTCACCAGGAGTCACCTGGACCAGCTCACCAGGAGTCACCTGGACCAGCTCACCAGTAGTCACCTGGTTCAGCTCACCAGGAGTCACCTGGACCAGCTCACCAGGAGTCACCTGGACCAGCTCACCAGGAGTCACCTGGTTCAGCTCACCAGGAGTCACCTGGACCAGCTCACCAGGAGTCACCTGGTTCATCTCACCAGGAGTCACCTGGACCAGCTCACCAGGAGTCACCTGGACCAGCTTCTCAAAGCTCCACGGGAGACAGCCTGGAGTTTACCTGGAGAGAGTTTCGGGGGTCAATGCCCCCGCGGCCCGGTCTGTGACCAGGCCTCCTGGTGGATCAGCGCCTGATCAACCAGGCTGTTGCTGCTGGCTGCACGCAAACCAACGTACGAGCCACAGCCCGGCTGATCAGGAACTGACTTTAGGTGCTTGTCCAGTGCCAGCTTGAAGACTGCCAGGGGTCTGTTGGTAATCCCCCTTATGTGTGCTGGGAGGCAGTTGAACAGTCTCGGGCCCCTGACACTTATTGTATGGTCTCTTAACGTGCTAGTGACACCCCTGCTTTTCATTGGGGGGATGGTGCATCGTCTGCCAAGTCTTTTGCTTTCGTAGTGAGTGATTTTCGTGTGCAAGTTCGGTACTAGTCCCTCTAGGATTTTCCAGGTGTATATAATCATGTATCTCTCCCTCCTGCGTTCCAGGGAATACAGGTTTAGAAACCTCAAGCGCTCCCAGTAATTGAGGTGTTTTATCTCCGTTATGCGCGCCGTGAAAATTCTCTGTACATTTTCTAGGTCGGCAATTTCACCTGCCTTGAAAGGTGCTGTTAGAGTGCAGCAATATTCCAGCCTAGATAGAACAAGTGACCTGAAGAGTGTCATCATGGGCTTGGCCTCCCTAGTTTTGAAGGTTCTCATTATCCATCCTGTCATTTTTCTAGCAGATGCGATTGATACAATGTTATGGTCCTTGAAGGTGAGATCCTCCGACATAATCACTCCCAGGTCTTTGACATTGGTGTTTCGCTCTATTTTGTGGCCAGAATTTGTTTTGTACTCTGATGAAGATTTAATTTCCTCATGTTTACCATATCTGAGTAATTGAAATTTCTCATCGTTGAACTTCATATTGTTTTCTGCAGCCCACTGAAAGATTTGGTTGATGTCCACCTGGAGCCTTGCAGTGTCTGCAATGGAAGACACTGTCATGCAGATTCGGGTGTCATCTGCAAAGGAAGACACGGTGCTGTGGCTGACATCCTTGTCTATGTCGGATATGAGGATGAGGAACAAGATGGGAGCTAGTACTGTGCCTTGTGGAACAGAGATTTTCACCGTAGCTGCCTCGGACTTTACTCTGTTGACGACTACTCTCTGTGTTCTGTTAGTGAGGAAATTATAGATCCATCGACCGACTTTTCCTGTTATTCCTTTAGCGCGCATTTTGTGCGCTATTACGCCATGGTCACACTTGTCGAAGGCTTTTGCAAAGTCTGTATATATTACATCTGCATTCTTTTTGTCTTCTAGTGCATTTAGGACCTTGTCGTAGTGATCCAGTAGTTGAGACAGACAGGAGCGACCTGTTCTAAACCCATGTTGCCCTGGGTTGTGTAACTGATGGGTTTCTAGATGGGTGGTGATCTTGCTTCTTAGGACCCTTTCAAAGATTTTTATGATATGGGATGTTAGTGCTATTGGTCTGTAGTTCTTTGCTGTTGCTTTACTGCCCCCTTTGTGGAGTGGGGCTATGTCTGTTGTTTTTACTAACTGTGGGACGACCCCCGTGTCCATGCTCCCTCTCCATAGGATGGAAAAGGCTCGTGATAGGGGCTTCTTGCAGTTCTTGATGAACACAGAGTTCCATGAGTCTGGCCCTGGGGCAGAGTGCATGGGCATGTCATTTATCGCCTGTTCGAAGTCATTTGGCGTCAGGATAACATCGGATAGGCTTGTGTTAATCAAATTTTGTGGCTCTCTCATAAAAAATTCATTTTGATCTTCGACTCTCAGTCTGGTTAGCGGCTTGCTAAAAACTGAGTCATATTGGGACTTGAGTAGCTCACTCATTTCCTTGCTGTCATCTGTGTAGGACCCATCTTGTTTAAGTAGGGGCCCAATACTTCTTGGCAGTTTTCCTTATGCTTTAAAGGAGGATGTTGAGATTCTTTGTTTACCGAGTTAACTTTTAATGGAGTCATTACACCCGTACTGTTGTATGCTGACACCTACTGTTGTATGCTGACACCTACTGTTGTATGCTGACACCTACTGTTGTATGCTGACACCTACTGTTGTATGCTGACACCTACTGTTGTATGCTGACACCTACTGTTGTATGCTGACCCCCTACTGTGTGTATGCTGACACCTACTGTTGTATGCTGACATCTACTGTTGTATCCTGACACCTACTGTTGTATGCTGACATCTACTGTTGTATGCTGACACCTACTTTTGCATGCTGACACCTACTGTTGTATGCTGACACCTACTGTTGTTTGCTGACACTGTTGTATGCTGACACCTACTGTTGTATGCTGACACCTACTATTGTATGCTGACACCTACTGTTGCATGCTGGCACCTACTGTTGCATGCTGACACCTACTGTTGTATGCTGACACCTACTGTTGTATGCTGACACCTACTGTTGTATGCTGACACCTACTGTTGTATGCTGACATCTACTGTTGTATGCTGACACCTGTTGTATGCTGACACCTACTGTTGTATGCTGACACCTACTGTTGTATGCTGACACCTACTGTTGTATGCTGACACATACTGTTATACGCTGACACCTACTGTTGTATGCTGACACCTACTCTTGCATGCTGACACCTACTGTTGTATGCTGACACCTACTGTTGCATGCTGACACCTACTGTTGTATGCTGACACCTACTGTTGTATGCTGACACCTACTGTTGCATGCTGACACCTACTGTTGTATGCTGACACCTACTGTTCCATGCTGACACCTACTGTTACATGCTGACACCTACTGTTGCATGCTGACACCTACTGTTGTATGCTGACACCTACTGTTGCATGCTGACACCTACTGTTGCATGCTGACACCTACTGTTGCATGCTGACACCTACTGTTGTATGCTGACACCTACTGTTGTATGCTGACACCTACTGTTGCATGCTGACACCTACTGTTGTATGCTGACACCTACTGTTGCATGCTGACACCTACTGTTGTATGCTGACACCTACTGTTGCATGCTGACAGCACCTCCTGTCGAGTCAGGCGAAATTGGAGAGTTGAAAAATTTACAGATAACTTTCACTGCTCGATACTCTCTTAACATTTGAACCACTGAGAACGCCAGAAGTCTCTTCAAATGTATTCCTGGGAATGTAGGCGAGAAAGCTACATAAATTTACACTTGGAAAATCCTGGAGGGACTGGTTCCAAACCTGATCACAGACATCACTCTGGATGACGGTGCAAAATATCTATAATAGAAAGCAGGGCGCGACGAGTGCACTAAGAGGGAATTTGATGAGTGTCAGAGGTCCGCGACTCTTCAACGCCCTCCCTTCGTGCATAAGGGGAATTACCAACAACCCTCTGGCTGTCTTCAAGAGAAAACTTGATAAGTGCCTGACCAGTTGTGGTTCGTGCGTTGCACAGCGTGCGGCCAGCAGTGACAGCCTGGTTGATCAGGCACTGATCCACCGGGAGGCCTGGTCTAGGACCGAGCCGTGGGGGCGCTGACCCTCAAAATCATCCATGAAGTACTCTTCACTGAGGGTATTTTGCAGTCAAGTATGCTGCTCATTCTAGTAAGGAGTAATTTCAGTGACTACATATGGAATCATTATCTGCAGCGTTTTACATCCATCACTTATAACATACATTAGACCTTCCCAGTAAGGAAGGAGTTTGAATTTATACGCACACTGAAGGTTCTCTGTACGTCCTACAGATCTGCAGTTTCTCCTGTCATAAGTAGTGTTGACAGTGTACAATAATATTCCAGTCCAGCGAGTGCAACAGCTTTAGAGATCATCATTACTGACTACATGACAACCTCTGTCAAGCACAAGATGATCCAGGCTGTTATAAATATGTGAGGCAGCGGACCGCCAACAACAACCTGGTTGATTAGGCACTCTTCAATAAGGCCTGGTCCCAGGCCGGGCTGTGGGAGTAGGAAGGAGTCTTCCAGACCCGTTGCCAAGTATACGTCTGAAGGTTTTCGGGAGTTCTACCCCGACAGGCTGACCCAGGGCCAGGTATGTCACAGGTCAACACATCTTCACCAGTGTTATGGCACTTCTCACAATCTGCAACAAATTTCTCGATTTAGGCTATTTCGGTTAAGTTAGGTTATATTACGTTGTTCTCTATTAATAAAATTAAGCATTTATAACGTACCACAACGGCAATAAATGAAATATAAGATAAATGAGGTAATAAGTTGTGAGGCGCGTACAGAGAACCAGTGAACGTAGTCCAGCCATCAACGTCAGATAATCACTGTTTAAAACTCAGCTGGAGTCACCCATTTGACTGTCTTAGCAGCGATGAAATATTAAGAGGATGGTCTAGGTGGATGGTATTTCTTGTTTTTTTGTTATCCAGTCTACCACTTATATTCTTGTTATCCAGTCTACCACTTATATTCTTGTTATCCAGTCTACCACTTATATTCTTGTTATCCAGTCTACCACTTGTATGTGTGGTAATAACAATGGTGTGTGAAGGTACATTAATTGTTCACTCTCACTCCGTCCTTCCATCTTGGTGGTATCTCCTGTTGTCTCTCTCATTGTGCTTGTTACTCTTCCTGGTTCCGCTGATGTGATCTTACCAACGTTGCATCACTGTGTTCCATCTTGCAATTATCAGTCATCTGCTTAGTTCCGCCTAGTTGTTGCGGTGCTGGTGTTGTAAAGTGATATAAGGTGCACTCTTTACGTCGTGGTGGTAGTGTACAGGTTCATGGTGGTGATGGTGTGTGTGGGGGGCAGGAGGGGGGGCTGGTTCATTGTGATAGTTTGTTGACAGTGGTGGTGATGGTGATGGCAGTATTCTTCCAATTCTCTATGCTGATCCATCAGTTTACACTGTCATCTCAGCTGTTCCTCCGATACACCCTCGCCTGAGGTCGCTCCTGGAAGGCCAGTGCCATTTTCACATTATGCAAATGACCTCACCTGGATTACTTATGAATATTGAGTTACAGGAGGTAATCAGACTGAGGAGGAAGTGTTGATGTACGAGGCTAACACTGACACAACAGTTACTGTTGGTAACAGCAACGATCTAGTTGAACAGACAATGAAAAGCAAAACCTGGCTGCAGGCCGGGCTGCGAGGGTGGAAACACACCGGAAACCGGTCACAGGTATATCACAGGTTTTGTCTGGTTGTTGGAGAGGGATATAAGGTTTTTTAATTGAATACAGCAACTCTGCGCTGTTACGCTGCTCTTTTTTGATGGTTATATTGTGAGGAGAAAGACTCGTCTGGGAATATTGTGAATAGTTCCTGGCAGTAGTGCCTGCGTTGACTTGCTGCCTGCTGCTAGCACCAACAGCCGGATTGATCATGCTGTCAGCCATGAAGCCTGGTCTAGGAGGACCATGAAGCCTGGTCTAGGAGGACCATGAAGCCTGGTCTAGGAGAACCATGAAGCCTGGTCTAGGAGGACCATGAAGCCTGGTCTAGGAGGACCATGAAACCTGGTCTAGGAGAACTATGAAGCCTGGTCTAGGAGAACCATGAAGCCCGGCCTAGGAGGACCATGAAGCCTGGTCTAGGAGAACTATGAAGCCTGGTCTAGGAGAACCATGAAGCCCGGCCTAGGAGAACCATGAAGCCCGGCCTAGGAGAACCATGAAGCCTGGTCTAGGAGAACCATAAAGCCTGGTCTGGAAGGACCATAAAGCCTGGTCTGGGAGGACCATAAAGCCTGGTCTGGGAGGACGGGTCGCCTGCCCATGGCCCCCAACATTAACTAGAGGTAATTTAAAGGTAATATGGTCAGAGGAGTTTATAATATATTTTACCTGTGTAATATGCGTACCTATTCTAAGGCGATTTCGGGGGGTCACCGCCCCTGCAGTCTGTCCCCAGACTTGACCTCCCGGTTGATAGCCTGATCAGCCAGACTGTTGGTGCTAGCAGCACCACAGGAATTACTTTAAGGAACTTAGCAAGTTCTCTCTCTTGAAGACAAGCCAGAGCTTTCCTGGTAATTTTCCTTATGCACGAAGGGATGGTGTTGAAAAGCCGAGGTTCCCTTACACTTGTTGAACTTTTTTCTAGTGTACTCTTAGCGTCCCCACTAAAATAAAAACTGTCCAGTATTCTACATGAAAGAAAGGAAGCGTCTTAAGTTCCATGAACGTAACAGCGAACGTTTCACTTACAGTCATACAAACACCAAAAAAATTTTAGTGCCAGGAAGAGAGGAAAAAGAATGACAGGAATATATCGTCACCTGGGCGTCGTGTTGCTGGCTCAGAACCATAGATATTAACGATAACACAAATACCATCCTAGCATTACAACAAATAATATAACTTCATAAAAACACAAGGTGTCAAACCAAGAAACAGTAAAATATCGTTTATTATTGTGTTGGTGGTGTAGTTGAGTGCAGTGTTGGTGGCTGTGACACTCACGTCTGACTACGTTATTAAGGGGATATGAACATCAGGATGCAGTCTACTTACACCTGTGTAACAATGTTGGTAGAATTACCCACAATATATTACGTAAAAGAACACAAGTGCAGGTTATGTGACATTTTATTGTGGCAACGTTTCGCTCTCCAGGAACTTTGTCAAGCCGATACAAACAATACATGAACACAGAGGGTATATATAGGTGTTAAAGTGAGGTGCCACTCTGATACAGAATCTAGTTATTATAATGGTATATAAACCGCCAGGTGCAACTTACCAGCAATTTAAAAACCGGCTGTTGAAAATAGTCTCGTCTGGAAAATCTCTTAAACCCGGCCCTGAATATCTCGTTGCTTGGTGACATCAACTTAAGACATCAAAAATGGAAGAGTGTAGCAAGTACTGTGACAGCAGAGAGAATTCCAGGAGCCAGTTTAGATAAACAATCACACACAAATGATTTATTTACTCTCTATAACAGATTCGTCTTAAACCCTCAAATAATGGAACCGACAAGACTAGACAACACTCTTCACCTTATAGTCACCAACAATGATGATTTGATAGGAAATATAACAGCGTTGAAAACATTTAAATCTGACCACAACTTAGACGAAGTTGTGATCTGTAGTCACGCAGATCCTGAGCTGCCGCCAGCAGAAACAGCCTAGTTAACCAGGCGAGCACCAGACAAGGCTGGTCCAGAGCCTGGCTGCGGGATTAAAAAAAAAGCTTTCAAAACTCATTGAATGGTATATCAGAGGTAAGATAATGCTAGATCAGTAACTGGATCTTGAACTACTGGGAAGTTGCATCCCGTGGGTCGTCATACAGAAACACACCTGCTAGCTTCTGTTCTCGGTTTTGACTGCTAAAACTCTTATAGGTCTTCAAGATGGTGACAAATGTGTACAAGGAATAATCGCATGCATATATTTTCTACGTCATATTTAAAATTAAAATATCAAAGACTTCCCTGTTGACTGACCAGTTAGGTAGTTGGGTTGTCCAGGGAGGTGAGAGGACGAGGAGTGAGGCCTGGAGGACGAGGAGTGAGGCCTGGAGGACGTCATAACTAGTGGAGTGGTAATTACAAGTGGAGGATGAACGAGCACAGTGGTCGGGAGGCAGGGAATTATTGGCCAGTCATTAACCATTGTTGTTGTGCGGTGTGCAACCTGGCAGTTATGGCACTCTAATGTGGCACTCTAATGTGGCCCTGTTGAGCCTGGTAAACAACACCAACCATATTATTATTATTATCTCTCTCCCCTTGTTCCCTCTCCTTCCTCTCTTTCTTCCTCTACCCTTGTTCCCTCTCCTTCCTCTCTCTCTCTCTCTCCCTCTACCCTTGTTCCCTCTCCTTCCTCCTCTTCTCTTCCTCTACCCTTGTTCCCTCTCCTTCCTCTCTCTCTCTCTCTCCCTCTACCCTTGTTCCCTCTCCTTCCTCTCTCTCTCTTCCTCTACCCTTGTTCCCTCTCCTTCCTCTCTCTCTCTTCCTCTACCCTTGTTCCCTCTCCTTCCTCTCTCTTTCTCTACCCTTGTTCCCTCTCCTTCCTCTCTCTCCCTTCCTCTACCCTTGTTCCCTCTCCTTCCTCTCTCTCTCTTCCTCTACCCTTGTTCCCTCTCCTTCCTCTCTCTCTTCCTCTACCCTTGTTCTCTCTCCTTCCTCTCTCTCTCTTCCTCTATCTTCCTCTACCCTTTTTTTTTACACAGGGTTTGACAAGGTTAAGGATCCCTAGCTTTATTGACAAGCTATTTACAGGTTAAGGATTCCTAACTTTATTGACAAGCTAAGAGCTGTTACCTACTTAGCTCATTTGAAAGCATTTTTATTGTTATGAGACATACAAGTAGGGAACAGGATGAAGTTGGAGCCATCTGTGGGCCAGCATTTTCATTTGATCAACTGACTTTATCTCGTTGACATCATTATGCTGTACGAATGTGTTCCATACTCGAGTCATCCTGGGTATGTATGATCTCAGATGGAGTGATGTTCTGGAGAAGGGTACAGCCAGAGTAAAGTTGCTGCTTTCTGCCCGTCTTGTGGCATAAAAGCTTGTTTCACGCTGTCCTCGAAGTGGATCCAAGTGTGGTATTTTGACAATATTGGCCTTGTACATAACAGTAAGGCCACCCACATCCCTCCTATGTTGAAGGCTCTGCTGAAATGACGGATCTATCCAGGATGGGTCCAGGCGAGAGATGTTTCGTCTTGCTCTGTTCTCTACTCTGTCAAGCAGTCGCAGATGAGAGGTGGGGGGGGGGCAGGCAAACCAAGAAAGTGGAGCATACTCAAGGTGGGAGCGTACTTGCGCCTCGTACAGAATCTTGCAACCCCTACTGTCAAGTAGATGCGAGATACGGCGAAGTGCTGTAAGCTTCCTGGCTGCCTTGTTTGCAAGATTTACAACATGGTTCTTCATGGTTAGTTTGGAGTCAAATTTCAGCCCAAGGATATCAACTTCTTCTCCAGGTGCCAACACCCTCCCATTCATCCTTACTACTGCACCAGCATTACCATCATGGTGCCTAGAGACGATCATCATTTGCGTTTTCTCAGGTGCAAATGTTACTTGCCATCTATTTCCCCAAGCTGATATAGCTCTCAGCTGGTGATTGATGTAGCTTAGAGCAGCTGGCATTTCTTCTCTTGGATAAGTGAATGTCAGTGTGCAGTCGTCTGCATATGCATGTGATTCTGGGATGAGATGAAGAAGGTCGTTGAAGTAGACATTCCATAACAATGGTCCCAGCACGCTTCCTTGTGGAACACTTGCCCCAATAGGATGTCTTGCTGATTCCGTTCCATTGAGAACTACACTTAGAGATCTACCATGAAGGTAATCCTCTCCTTCTTCTTCTCTCTCTCTCTTCCTCTACCCTTGTTCCCTCTCCTTCCTCTCTCTCTCTTCCTCGACCCTTGTTCTCTCTCCTTCCTCTCTCTCTCTTCCTCTACCCTTGTTCCCTCTCCTTCCTCTCTCTCTCTTCCTCTACCTTTGTTCCCTCTCCTTCCTCTCTCTCTCTTCCTCTACCCTTGTTCCCTCTCCTTCCTCTCTCTCTCTTCCTCTACCCTTGTTCCCTCTCCTTCCTCTCTCTTTCTTTCTCTACCCTTGTTCTCTCTTCTTCCTCTGTCCTTGTTCCCTCATCCCCTCGTCTTCCTCTCCCCTTGTTTCCCTCTCCTCCCTCTCTCTTCCTCTCCCGTTATTTCCCCCTCCTTTATCTCTCCCATATTTTCTCTTATCTTTTCATATCCCTTATCTCCTTTTTTCTATTTTTTCTCCCTTTTTTTTCTCTTATCTCTTCTGTCCTCTTAACTTTGCTCATATCCTCTTCTCCTCTTACCCCATCCTCATTTCTCTTCTATCCCTTTGTTTCCTGCTCTCAGAAATTCTCTTATCTTTTTTTTTTATTTTATCTTTCTTCTCATCCCATATTTTCTCTTCCCATCTGTCTTCTCATAATTTACACCTGAAAAATCCTGGAGGTATTAGTGCCAAATTTGCGCTTCCGAGCCAACCTTCAGTGCCAGCCATAGGCCGGGCAGACGGTGCAACATACCTTGCAAGAAGAGCAGCAGGACTGCCACCGTCAGCATTTATAATGCAAAAATCGCGAACAAGCGATACTAGATGCAAAACAACCATGAGGGGAGTTGAATGATAGCTCTAGGCCTTTCATGTTGCAATCAATACATCAGGAGCTTGCAGTGTTGCAGAAAAGAGGATATTCAAGCAAATACGATCACAGGGAGCGCCTTTGCAAAGCTTCCTCTGATCATAGTTGCTTGGACCTCCTCCTTTCTGCAACATTGCAAGCTCCTGATGTGTTGATTGCAACACGAAAGGCCTAGAGCTATCATTCAACTCCTCCCATTGTTGTTTTGCACAAGTATATATATTATATATATATGAGCCAGTGGAGTGTACGAGTGTGTGCACGAGCGGGTACGTGCACGGACCCATGGGGGAAGCCGTTACTGCGCCTCCAGCACCGAGCTGACCCATTTGGAAGTAAAGTTAGCTCTCGTTTGGGCGATATTTGGACAAGGCTGAGTGGGTGAAGTTGTCTCATGTTGAGAAGTTGGGTTAATGGTTGTTGCTGCTCTGTGGGGGGTAGGTAGGGTTGGGGACGGAGCCTTCGTTCTGGTGGGGGTTCTCCTGGGATTTTAAAATCGGGTGAACTCTCGGTTTGTTGAGTTACTTATACGACAGTTAAATTCTGGGAACAAAATCTGCCAGAGGTTTTCCCCATTATATAGCTCATCAGAACTGCGAGTGAAACGATAGTCTGTACATAGCAAGAGTCTTGCAAACAAGAGTTGCCAAACCAGTGGTGGTGGTGCTCTTTATAAAGCTCTTCTCCCCTAGAATGGAATATTGTTTAACTCTTGACAGCTCCGTTTAATTAAGTCAGGAGAAACTGCAGTTCTGGAACACGTACAGCGGAATTTCATTGCTAATATAAATTCAATCACTTAAATTATTGGGAACGTCCAAAAATCTCAGGAACCGTACAACCTGGAGCGCAGCGCAAGAAATATATATTACAATTTACACTTGGAGAATGTCCGCTCACTGAAATTAATCCTTACAGCAGACAAGGCAGGCTGCTGCTGCTGCTGCTGACGCTCCCACTGACAAGCTGCAGCTGCTGCTGCTGACACTCCCACTGACAAGCTGCTGCTGCTGCTGCTGACACTCCCACTGACAAGCTGCTGCTGCTGCTGACACTCCCACTGACAAGCTGCTGCTGCTGCTGCTGACGCTCCCACTGACAAGCTGCAGCTGCTGCTGCTGACACTCCCACTGACAAGCTGCTGCTGCTGCTGACACTCCCACTGACAAGCTGCTGCTGCTGCTGCTGACACTCCCACTGACAAGCTGCTGCTGCTGCTGCTGACACTCCCACTGACAAGCTGCTGCTGCTGCTGACACTCCCACTGACAAGCTGGCGTGGAATAAGTGCAGTTAAAAGTTCAAGACTTGAGAGTTCTCCAATCAGTTTCAGTTCCTGAAGAAAGTTTCTGACCAGCCGGGTTGTGCGATACTTATGCCGCTGTGTGCTGCAGTCACCAACAGCCTCACTGATCACATTATCAACACAGAGGTCTGGTTTGGGAGCGGGCTGCAGGAACGATGATCTGAAAGCATATTAAATAATCGAAAGGAACACGTAAAAGACCTAGGAATGATTATGTCAGCTGACCTTTCTTTTAAAGACCATAACAAGACAAAGATCACGACAGCCAGGAAGATGACGGGGTGGGTATTGAGAACTTTCAAAACAAGGGAAATAATGCCGATGGTGACATTCTTCAAATCACTAGTGCTCCCTCACTTAGAATATTGTTCAGTGCTGACGGCCCCGTTCAGGGCAGGAGAAATATCAGAGCTGGAACAAGTACAGAGATCGTTTACGGCTCACATTGAGCCAGTAAAGCACCTAAACTACTGGGAACGCCTGCAAGTCTTGAACATGTACTCACTTGAGCGGAGGAGAGAGAGGTACATGATAATATATACCTGGAAGGTACTCGAGTGCTTGGTACCAAATCTGCACACTGCCATAACAACATACTGTAGTGAGAGATATGGGAGGAAGTGTAAAATAAACCCAGTGAGGAGCAGGGGTGCTGTGGGGACAATAAGGGAACACTGTATCAACATCCGGGGTCCCAGACTTTTCAACATCTTACCAGAAGATATCAGAAACACTGCTGGAACAAGTGTTGAAGCCTTCAAGAAGAAACTGGACAAGTACCTTCACCAGGTACCAGATCAACCAGGCTGTGTTGGATATGTAGGGCAGCGGGCCTCCAGCAGCAACAGCCTGACCCATGGCCGGGTTCCGGGAGTAGTGAGACCCGAAAGTCATCAAATGTAAAGATATATCAAAGGTAAAGATAAGATGTGTCAACCTGTTTTGGGACATTTCAGTTATCTTTTTAGTAGGAAGATTGTGAGGGTTATATCTATACCTGGAGGAGGGTGTTCCGGGGGTCAACGCCCCCGCGGCCCGGTCCATGACCAGGCCTCCACAAGAATACTTTTAATTTGGCTGCAACAGTTGAAGCCTTATTGCTGTTTCGCAAATGATGATCTTGTAAGCGGCGAGCAACCCTCTCCAGCGTCACGGTGGATGGATCGTAGTTATGAGTTGGTGGGAGTAACGCAACTGTCCATTAATTGGTGCTTGAGAATATGTTTAATGTTTTAATTATTAATTTAATGTTTTAATTATTAAGGTTAGGAGTGTTTTTAAAACATGGCAGACCTATCATTGTGTGACAACTGAGATAATGTCCAAGTTATTTGTTGTAACAACCCACGTTATGTTCTCTAGTTACCATTTTTAACGTATTGTGTGCACGGCTGTGCTGAAGTATCGGTACCAGTATCGGTGGGTATCGGCTAATTTTGATGGTGTCAGTATCAGTTTAAAGCTAGGTATCGGTATTGGCAAAAAACTGATATTGTCCCATCGTTGTGTCAAAGATTTTATTATTGGCAACACTGAGCCGGAGGTGTAGTGCTTGACGCAGCCTTATGCCGGCTGCTCGCAACACAAGTGGTAGGTGAAATCTAACTCTTGGCAAACTACCGGTGCCTGTCAGCACCCTCTTTCCCCACTCAAAGGTCAGATGGCATTTTTGTCACAGATCGGAAAAGAACGTGAGCAGCTCTGTCTCTATCAACATAGCCTCGAATAATCACTTTTTTGTTCAGTATAAATTTTTGGACTTAGAATTTTGAATATTATTTTGTGTCTGCAGTTCATGTTTATTATGTGACCGTTGTTACTTTAAATTCTTTGTTCAACACAGTATTTGACAGGAAGGCCATCGTTATGGTTTAGAGCATTGGCGGGGAACCTGCGGCCTTAATTAAGGCAGCATGCGGCCTTCTAGGGCATTAAGTGCGGCTTTCTGAATTGATTATCTTCCTTGAAGTTATTATATAATAATTAACTTTTTACAGAATAACCAATATTTTTCCGTACATCTGATCAAAATTTCTTGAATGCGGCCTTATGAGACCTTTCAAAATAAAAGGTTCCCCCACCCCTGATCTAGAGCATCCGTAATAATAATAATAATAATAATAATAATAATAATAATAATAATAATAATAATAATAATATATTTCTGCAAGTACATGCACAAGGTATACAGTCCTAGCTGACATCAGTGACATACTACTACACAGACAGCCCCTTCTTATGCAGAGCATTTCGGGCAAATTAGGTCAATTTTGTCCCGAGATGCGACCCACACCAGTCGACTAACACCCAGCTACCCATTTTACTGATGGGTGAACATTGGACAGCAGGTATCTTAAGGAAACACGTCCTAATGTTTTTCAGCCTTACCGGAGATGGATCCCCCGGGCCTCAGTATGTGAGCTGAGTGCTCTAGCGATCCAGCTAAGGGACACTCAGCACTGATTACCTTTCGCGAACAAGTATCACACATCACCATTGTAGATTGAGTTTGTGTATTGTGTTATATTTGAAAACGGTGGTTTCACTACTTTTTTTTTTTTGGTCTAGGCAGTGAGTGTCTTGTGATAGATTTTAACTCGTGCGGGAGATGCTAGTCTCTACTTATGTTTGGTGCACTGTCTGGTGTGGACTCATTAAAGGGTATGTGGACGTAGTATTTACAAGTATTTACCCAGCTTTGTGAACTGAGCCAGTGTCAGGACTGGATGGACTTCGTCTCTGCCTTGTTGGTGTCTGCACACGGTATTGTACAGATACTTGCAGGTTCTGAGATGTTCGTGTGGTGATGTATCTTTCACATGACTAGTCAGGTGTGAGACAAGTTATCATTTTCATGTAGATGAATGGTTCAGAGAACCGACAAGTTGATATATTAGACACATGTGCAGTACTTGGCTATCTTTAATGAGGAAATGTTTTTGCCACACAGTGGCTTCATCAGTTCATACAAAGGAGAATGGTGAAGAACACGAGGAGTTTGAGGTAATCAGTCCCTCAGCCTTGAGCCAATGTAATCAGCCAATCAATCACGTGTCTAACCCTTGGATATGACCTTCTTCCACCTTGGTCAAATGTGATACCACCTACGACTGCTGCACCTCACCTACCTACAGTATATAAGCCACTTCTTCACACATATGTTGTATTCTTTTCAAGATTGATGGACTGACCACATCGACTCAAGGCTAAGGGACTGATTACCTCAAACTCCTCGTGTTCTTCACCATTCTCCTTTGTATGAACTGATGAAGCCACTGTGTGGCAAAAACATTTCCTCATTAAAGATACTCAGGTGTTGCACATGCGTCTAATTTATCATCATTTTCATGTTGACTGATATCTGACTTACAAGTTGACAGACTTACAAGGTATTCAGTTATTTATTGTGACTATTTCTCATGCAGAATGTAAATATGTTTTTACGAGATATCTTTATTCAATAAAGATGGATGTATTTTACACTTCTTGTTTGACCACGTCCCTAAGACTGCTGAATAGAAGTAAGATTTTAATTTTCAAACCATTGCCTACGTCAGGTCTTGTTTTGGAGGCAGAGGCGAGGATGTGTGTCTGTGTGTCACGTCCCACAGATTAAAAGTTCCTGCCGCACCTCTGTGGAACTTGACAAGTTCCTCAATTCAGTTGCTTATCAGCCGGGCTGTGGTGCTTACGTTGCACTGCGTGCTGCTAGCACCAGTAGTTTGATGAGTCTGTCAGCCAGGAGGAGGAGGCCTGGTCTTGGAGCGGGCTCCGGGGGGCGGTGACCCCTGGAAGCATCAGCATGGAACCTGGGTGTTAACACTGCCTGTGGTGATCCCTGGAACCATCAGCATGGAACCTGGGTGTTCACACTGCCTGTGGTGATCCCTGGAACCATCAGCATGGAACCTGGGTGTTCACACTGCCTGTGGTGATCCCTGGAACCATCAGCATGGAACCTGGGTGTTAACGCTGCCTGTGGTGACCCCTGGAACCTGGGTGTTCACACTGCCTGTGGTGACCCCTGGAACCATCAGCATGGAACCTGGGTGTTAACGCTGCCTGTGGTGACCCCTGGAACCATCAGCATGGAACCTGGGTGTTAACACTGCCTGTGGTGATCCCTGGAACCATCAGCATGGAACCTGGGTGTTAACGCTGCCTGTGGTGAACCCTGGAACCTGGGTGTTCACACTGCCTGTGGTGACCCCTGGAACCATCAGCATGGAACCTGGGTGTTAACGCTGCCTGTGGTGACCCCTGGAACCATCAGCATGGAACCTGGGTGTTCACACTGCCTGTGGTGACCCCTGGAACCATCAGCATGGAACCTGGGTGTTCACACTGCCTGTGGTGATCCCTGGAACCATCAGCATGGAACCTGGGTGTTAACGCTGCCTGTGGTGACCCCTGGAACCATCACCATGGAACCTGGGTGTTAACGCTGCCTGTGGTGACCCCTGGAACCATCAGCATGGAACCTGGGTGTTCACACTGCCTGTGGTGATCCCTGGAACCATCAGCATGGAACCTGGGTGTTCACACTGCCTGTGGTGATCCCCGGAACCATCAGCATGGAACCTGGGTGTTCACACTGCCTGTGGTGATCCCTGGAACCATCAGCATGGAACCTGGGTGTTCACACTGCCTGTGGTGATCCCTGGAACCATTAACATGGAACCTGGGTGTTCACGCTGCCTGTGGTGACCCCTGGAACCATCAGCATGGAACCTGGGTGTTCACACTGCCTGTGGTGACCCCTGGAACCATCAGCATGGAACCTGGGTGTTCACACTGCCTGTGGTGATCCCTGGAACCATCAGCATGGAACCTGGGTGTTCACACTGCCTGTGGTGATCCCTGGAACCATCAACATGGAACCTGGGTGTTCACACTGCCTGTGGTGACCCCTGGAACCATCAGCATGGAACCTGGGTGTTCACACTGCCTGTGGTGACCCCTGGAACCATCAGCTTTGGAACCTGGGTGTTCACACTGCCTGTGGTGATCCCTGGAACCATCAGCATGGAACCTGGGTGTTCACACTGCCTGTGGTGATCCCTGGAACCATCAGCATGGAACCTGGGTGTTCACACTGCCTGTTAGTTCACAAGTGCTCATAAAAAGACACTTGGTAAAAGAAATCTTTTATTAATGCGACGTTTTACCCACTTTCTCTCTTCACCCTCCCCCTCCCTCCATCCTACCATCCCCCTCCCCCTCCCCCTCCCTCCATCCTACCCTAACGCTCCCCCTCCCTAGATCCTACCCTCACTCTCCTTCCCTCACCCTCCTTCCCTCCCTCATACCCTCACCTACTTCCCTCCTTCATACCCTCACCTACTCTCCCTTCTCATGCACTACTTCCCTCCTCCCTCACGCCTCCTAGCCTCACCTACACCTACCTACTATCATATTATTTACTACCAGTACATGTACAAGGTATACAGTCCTAGCTGACATCAATGACATACTACTATATAGAATGTCGCTTATTATAAAGGACATTTCGAACAAATTAGGTCAGTTTTGTCCCAGGATGCGACCCACACCAGTCGACTAACACCCAGGTACCCATTTCCCAGGTACTCATTTTACTGATGGGTGAACATAGACAACAGGTGTAAGGAATCATGCCCAGTGTTTGCACCCTTGCCAGGAATCGAACCCGGACACTTAGCGCGTGAAGCGGAAGCTTTGCCACCGGGCTACAGGCCACCTTGCCTCCCTCCCTCTTACTTCCTCTACCCTCCTGTGATTATGCTTCCTACCTTCCCCTCTCCTTCCTCCCTTTCGACCCTCTCCCCTCAAACGGTAATGGTGTACTCACCCACCTAGTTGTACTCACCTAGTTGAGGTTGCAGGGGTCGAGTCCAAGCTCCTGGCCCCGCCTCTTCACTGGTCGCTACTAGGTCACTCTCCCTGAACCATGAGCTTTATCGTACCTCTGCTTAAAGCTATGTATGGATCCTGCCTCCACTACATCGCTTCCCAAACTATTCCACTTCCTGATTACTATGTGGCTGAATAAATGCTTCCTAACATCCCTGTGATTCATCTGTGTCTTCAGCTTCCAACTGTGTCCCCTTGTTACTGTGTCCAATCTCTGGAACATCCTGTCTTTGTCCACCTTGTCAATTCCTCTCAGTATTTTGTATGATGTTATCATGTCCCCCCTATCTCTCCTGTCCTCCAGTGTCGTCAGGTCTATTTCCCTTAACCTCTCCTCGTAGGACATACCTCTCAGCTCTGGGACTAGTCTTGTTGCAAACCTTTGCACTTTCTCTAGTTTCTTTACGTGCTTGGCTAGGTGTGGGTTCCAAACTGGTGCCACATACTCCAATATGGGCCTAACGTACACGGTGTACAGGGTCCTGAACGATTCCTTATTAAGATGTCGGAATGCTGTTCTGAGGTTTGCCAGGCGCCCATATGCTGCAGCAGTTATTTGGTTGATGTGCGCTTCAGGAGATGTGCCTGGTGTTATACTCACCCCAAGATCTTTTTCCTTGAGTGAGGTTTGTAGTCTCTGGCCCCTTAGACTGTACTCCGTCTGCGGTCTTCTTTGCCCTTCCCCAATCTTCATGACTTTGCACTTGGTGGGATTGAACTCCAGGAGCCAATTGCTGGACCAGGTCTGCAGCCTGTCCAGATCCCTTTGTATTTCCGCCTGGTCTTCGATCGAATGAATTCTTCTCATCAACTTCACGTCATCTGCAAACAGGGACACCTCAGAGTCTATTCCCTCCGTCATGTCGTTCACAAATACGAGAAACAGCACTGGTCCTAGGACTGACCCCTGTGGGACCCCGCTGGTCACAGGTGCCCACTCTGACACCTCGCCACGTACCATTACTCGCTGCTGTCTTCCTGACAAGTATTCCCTGATCCATTGTAGTGCCTTCCCTGTTATCCCTGCTTGGTCCTCCAGTTTTTGCACTAATCTCTTGTGTGGTACTGTGTCAAACGCCTTATTGCAGTCCAAGAAAATGCAATCCACCCACCCCTCTCTCTCTTGTCTTACAGCTGTCACCTTGTCATAGAACTCCAGTAGGTTTGTGACACAAGATTTCCCGTCCCTGAAACCATGTTGGCTGCTGTTGATGAGATCATTCCTTTCTAGATGTTCCACCACTGTGTGTGTGTGTGTGTGTGTGTGTGTGTGTGTGTGTGTGTGTGTGTGTGTGTGTGTGTGTGTCCACCAGACGGAGGAACAATTACCGCAGTATGGTTGACGAGCTCGTTGGGTCGTTAACTGCCTCGTATTTCTGCTAATGACGGCTCATTAGATTTGCCCGGCCCCTGGGAGGGACCCGGGGGGGCGGTAAATTGAAGACCATTATGCCAAGATTTGAACGAAGTCTTTTGAAGAGATCTTAATTGAGATAATTCCCGTTTTGAATTATATATATAACGTAAGTCTCTCTCTCTCTCTCTCTCTCTCTCTCTCTCTCTCTCTCTCTCTCTCTCTCTCTCTCTCTCTCTCTCTCTCTCTCTCTTCATCGTTAAGATCATTGGACATTTAGGTACAAAATATTGTACTTGGAGGAGGTTGATAAAATTTACTTGGCAGAAATTCTTTCTGGAGACGAACTTGATGGAGTGGTGGAAATTGAGGACAATTGGTGAGTAGGTAGATAACAGTGATGGGAGGAGGACAGGAGTGGGAGGAGGACAGGGGTGGGAGGAAGACAGGAGTGGGAGGAGGACAGGGGTGGGAGGAAGACAGTGGTGGAAGACAGTGGTGGGAGGAAGACAGGGATGGAAGACTGGTGGGAGGAAGACGGGAGTGGAAGACAGTGGTGGGAGGAAGACGGGAGTGGAAGACAGTGGTGGGAGGAAGACGGGAGTGGAAGACAGTGGTGGGAGGAAGACAGGGGTGGAAGACAGTGGTGGGAGGAAGACGGGGTGGAAGACAGTGGTGGGAGGAAGACAGGGGTGGAAGACAGTGGTGGGAGGAAGACGGGGTGGAAGACAGTGGTGGGAGGAAGACAGGGTGGAAGACAGGGTGGGAGGAAGACAGGGGTGGAGACAGGGTGAAGACAGCGGTGGGAGGAAGACAGGGGGGGGAGGAAGACAGGGGTGGAGAGGGTGGAAGACAGGGTGGGAGGAAGACAGGGGTGGGAGGAAGACAGGGGTGGAAGACAGGGGTGGGAGGAAGACAGCGGTGGGAGGAAGACAGGGGTGGGAGGAAGACAGGGGTGGGAGGAAGACAGGGTGGGAGGAAGACAGGGGTGGGACAGGTGGAGAAGACAGAGGGTGGGAGGAAGACAGGGTGGGGGAAGACAGCGGTGGAGAGGAAGACAGGGTGGGAGGAAGACAGGGTGGGAGGAAGACAGGGGTGGAAGACGGTGGGAGGAAGACAGGGTGGGAGGAAGACAGGGGTGGGAGGAAGACAGGGGTGGGAGAAGACAGGGGTGGGAGGAAGACAGGGTGGGAGGAAGACAGGGTGGGAGGGAGACGGGGATGGAAGACAGGGGTGGGAGGAAGACAGGGGTGGAAGACAGGGGTGGGAGGAAGACGGGGTGGAAGACAGGGGTGGGAGGAAAACAGGGGTGGAAGATAGGGGTGGGAGGAAGACAGGGGTGGAAGACAGGGGTGGGAGGAAGACAGGGGTGGGAGGAAGACAGGGGTGGGAGGGAAGGACGGGGGTGGAAGACAGGGGTGGGAGGAAGACAGGGGTGGAAGACAGGGGTGGGAGGAAGACGGGTGGAAGACAGGGGTGGGAGGAAGACAGGGGTGGAAGACAGGGGTGGGAGGAAGACAGGATGGTGGACAAATGGAAGTGTAGAAATTAAACCATTGATAAAGAGATGCCAGGTCAGTGATGATTATGATGACTCTAAGTCACTTTTTCTCTCTAGACTGGAATTTTGTTGTACACTGACTCAGCCTCTTTAACACAGGCAAAATTGCATATGTGAACAGTGTGTAGAGAACCTTCACTGCTCATATATATATATATATATATATATATTATATATATATATATATATATATATATATATATATATATATATATATATATATGTATATAAGTTAAGCATCTAAAGTATTGGGGACATCTGAAGTCATGAACTGTACTCCTTGGAACACAGGCGAGAAAGGTAACATCATAATTTACAGTTTTAAAATTCTGGAAGGACTGATCCCAAATATGCACATCGAGATTGCTTCCTCCGAGAACAAAAGACTTAGTAAACAATGCAAAATAGTGACAGTGAAACACAGGGATGTAGTGAGTGCACTAATATATAACTTAATAAGTGGGGATTAAGACTTGCACAATCTGTCATATATAAGGGAAATTACCAAGGAACTATTAGGTGTCTTCGAGATGGAACTAGATAAGTTCCTGATCAGTCGGGCTATGGTGCATACATGGAACTGCGTGTGACTAGCACCAAACAGCATGACTGATGAGGCCATGAAGCAGGAGGTCTGGTCTGGGACCGGGCCACAGGGGCGGTGACTCACAGAATAATCTACAGGTAATCTGTGTTAATTTAAATAATTGCTGATATTGTTTTGAATAATTTGTTATGGTTCTGATAAAGTAATTTGCCTCTGGTTGATCTTCTTTCAAGGCTCGTACCTTGATGCTGGTGGAGGGTTCAAGGCTCGTACCTTGATGCTGGTGGAGGGCACTTGACCAGAGTAATTGGAACTGCATTCCCTTCCTCGTATCAAACCTGATTGCCTCCCATTCCCAGGCACTCTATGGCTCTCAGGGTCACACGTTATTTAAAGTTATGGCCTCTTGTCCTCACTCTTGGTGCCACCACAAGAGTCCTCCATGTCTACTTTATATACCATTATCATATCTCCTTTCTTCGCACGAGCACATTTTTAGTACCTTTACTCTTTATCTCCTAACTCATATATCACAGTTCTGGAATATATATATATATATATATATATATATATATATATATATATATATATATATATATATATATATATATATATATATATATATATATATCTTAAATCTTCTGTGCCATATTATGTAATAAAATATTCCTATTGGTAAAAAAAATAGTTTAAAAGATGGGGTGGTAGGGGAAGTGGAATATTCAAATGGCTTCAGGAAGAAATCCAAATATTCTTCCTTGAAGCCTTTTTATCCACTTCTCCGAGGCTATGGGTCCCACAGTTTACACCAGAGGTGGACCCCAATATATATATATATATATATATATATATATATTATATATATATATATATATATATATATATATATATATATATATATATGGGCAGGCCTCCTGGTTTTGAATCACCAGGAGGCCTGGTCTGGGACCGGGTGACTGGGGTGTTGACTCCTGGAAGCCTCCTTCAGGCTGGGGTAACTGAAGAAGGAACGCTCCTCCATGGGGCGAAATCCTTAGCTCTACTTTTATTTGTCAGGAAATAGCATCCTGATGGTAATCTTAGGATAACTTCCTCAGTGTTGCAGGAAGCACCCTTGGTGCAACACACAGCTCCTCACTCTCAACACTAACATCGAAAGTCGAGAAAGAAGCAATCCTGACGGAGTGCGAAACGTTTAATAACAATTTGAGGCGTTTTTTGGCGTATTAGAAATTTAAGGTGCAATAATGGAGATGAGAGGAAATGTTGAATAAAGACGTGATAAGCAGGGCAGTTATTGATTTCAAGAAGACTGTCAGCATGTGCGGTCCACAACTCTTCATCGTCTTACCAGCAGGTATAAACAACTTTGCTGCGACAAAGGTACAGGTTTTCAAGGGAAAACTGAACTATTACATGCTACAAGTGCTAGATGATCCTGGGCTTGATGACTATACTAGCCTGCGGGCAGCTTGCAGCAACAGCCTGGTTGAGTCAGTAAGGAAGTCAAGCTTACAGCTATGGTAAAAGAACAGGGTGATGTGCCTCTGATAGATTTCGAGAGTTGTCCTCACAGCCCGGCTAGATGCTGTATTCTTGGTGTAGTTCTAATAAGGTGCTACATTAGGGTGTAGGTGAGGCGGCTGTTTACCTTCAGGTATTTGGCGGGAATATATTACCTCACCGTCAGAGAGTACGCTGAGTGAGCATTGAGTCCATTCTAGTAGTGTAGTGTGTGTGTGTGTGTATTTACTCACCTAATTGTGGTTGCAGGGGTCGATTCATAGCTCCTGGCCCCGCCCCTTCACTGGTCGCTACTAGGTCACTCTCCCTGCTCCATGAGCTTTATCATACCTCTTGTGTGTGTAAACATACACGTGCCTGCATACTTCGTATGTTCGATAATGTCAGGTCAGTATTTGGGGAACAGTGAAGTGGACACCTCACTGTCATGTTTCTTTATTTTTTGTGTAACTGTCATATATTCTCTGTCTGTCTGTCTGTCTGTCTGTCTCTCTCTCTCTCTCTCTCTCTCTCTCTCTCTCTCTCTCTCTCTCTCTCTCTCTCTTTCTCATTTATTTTTTTTTTATTTTGCAGGTAAGGTGGAGATGTGAGTGGTTTTCTACTGAGGTCTACGAGCAGACCGCGGAGCTACTAACCCTCCTGAAGTAGCCTTTAGGTATCCTTCAGTAGGTAAGCTGACACTTGGGATGTTCCTAGCTAGGTAAACTGACACCTGGGGGTGTTCCTAGCTAGGTAAGCTGACACCTGGGTGTGTTCCTAGCTAGGAAAGCTGACGCCTGAGGTGTTCCTAGGTACGTAATCTAACGCCTGGTTTGTTCCTAGCTAGGAAAGCTGACGCCTGGGGTATTCCTAGCTACGTAATCTAACGCCTGGTTTGTTCCTAGCTAGGAAAGCTGACGCCTGAGGTGTTCCTAGCTACGTAATCTAACGCCTGGTTTGTTCCTAGCTAGGAAAGCTGACGCCTGAGGTGTTCCTAGCTACGTAATCTAACGCCTGGTTTGTTCCTAGCTAGGAAAGCTGACGCCTGAGGTGTTGCTAGCTACGTAATCTAACGCCTGGTTTGTTCCTAGCTAGGAAAGCTGACGCCTGAGGTGTTCCTAGCTACGTAATCTAACGCCTGGTTTGTTCTTAGCTAGGAAAGCTGACGCCTGAGGTGTTCCTAGCTACGTAATCTAACGCCTGGTTTGTTCCTAGCTAGGAAAGCTGACGTCTGAGGTGTTCCTAGCTACGTAATCTAACGCCTGGTTTGTTCCTAGCTAGGAAAGCTGACGCCTGAGGTGTTCCTAGCTACGTAATCTAACGCCTGGTTTGTTCCTAGCTAGGAAAGCTGACGCCTGAGGTGTTCCTAGCTACGTAATCTAACGCCTGGTTTGTTCCTAGCTAGGAAAGCTGACGTCTGAGGTGTTCCTAGCTACGTAATCTAACGCCTGGCTTGTTCCTAGCTAGGAAAGCTGACGTCTGAGGTGTTCCTAGCTACGTAATCTAACGCCTGGTTTGTTCCTAGCTAGGAAAGCTGACGCCTGAGGTGTTCCCAGCTACGTAATCTAACGCCTGGTTTGTTCCTAGCTAGGAAAGCTGACGCCTGAGGTGTTCCTAACTACGTAATCTAACGCCTGGTTTGTTCCTAGCTAGGAAAGCTGACGTCTGAGGTGTACCTAGCTACGTAATCTAACGCCTGGTTTGTTCCTAGCTACGAAAGCTGACGCCTGAGGTGTTCCTAGCTACGTAATCTAACGCCTGGTTTGTTCCTAGCTAGGAAAGCTGACGCCTGAGGTGTTCCTAGCTACGTAATCTAACGCCAGGTTTGTTCCTAGCTAGGAAAGCTGACGCCTGAGGTGTTCCTAGCTACGTAATCTAACGCCTGGTTTGTTCCTAGCTAGGAAAGCTGACGTCTGTGGTGTTCCTAGCTACGTAATCTAACGCCTGGTTTGTTCCTAGCTAGGAAAGCTGACGCCTGAGGTGTTCCTAGCTACGTAATATAACGCCTGGTTTGTTCCTAGCTAGGAAAGCTGACGCCTGAGGTGTTCCTAGCTACGTAATCTAACGCCTGGTTTGTTCCTAGCTAGGAAAGCTGACGCCTGAGGTGTTCCTAGCTACGTAATCTAACGCCTGGTTTGTTCCTAGCTACGAAAGCTGACGTCTGAGGTGTTCCTAGCTACGTAATATAACGCCTGGTTTGTTCCTAGCTAGGAAAGCTGACCTCTGAGGTGTTCCTAGCTACGTAATCTAACGCCAGGTTTGTTCCTAGCTAGGAAAGCTGACGTCTGAGGTGTTCCTAGCTACGTAAGGTTTAGCTTCTACCTAGTCACTAATTTTATTGTTCCTAGAATCATCTGCCAGTGCGCGCGCTTCAGAGTGCGTGTGTGTGTGTGTGTGTGTGTGTGTGTGTGTGTGTGTGTGTGTGTGTGTGTGTGTGTGTGTGTGTGTGTGTGTGTGTGTGTGTGTGTTAGTGTGTGTTAGTGTGTGTGTGTGTGTGTGTTTTGTGTGTGTGTGTGTGTGTGTGTGTGTGTGTGTGTGTTAGTTTTGTGTGTGTGTTAGTGTGTGTGTGTGTGTGTGTGATGTGTGTGTGTGGTGTGTGTGTGTGTGTGTGTGTGTGTGTGTGTGTGTGTGTTTGTGAGTGTGTGTGTGTGTGTGTGTGTGTGTGTGTGTGTGTGTGTGTGTGTGTGTGTGTGTGTGTGTGTGTTAGTGTGTGTGTGTGTACCCCTAAGTCCCTAGTAACAGATAATGGAGGTGAATTCTGTAATGAGATTCTTGAAAATTTGTGCACCTTATACAAGATCTCTAAATCCACCATTGTTCCTCATCATCCTGCCAGCAATGGGTTAGCGGAACGTACCAATAAGAAAGTACTTGATGTCTTGAGAGCCACTATCAATCCCAACAGTGAAACTTGGGATGAAATTATACCTGATGTGCAGTGTGCTATAAATTCTGCTTACAATGTTTCTATAGGTGACACTCCACATTATGCATTGTATGGTGTAGATAAACGTTTGCCTTATGAGTTGCTATATTCTAATCCGAAACCAAATTACAACCCTGATGATTTCATAGCAACTCGTACCAGCTTAGCTCAAAGTGTTTTTAGAAGAATCCGTGAAACACTTCATAAATCAACAGCAGAATTTACAAGAATCGCAAACACTCGAGCAAAGCCATCCAAAATCAAAGTAGGTTCGAGAGTTATGCTGACTAACTTTAACAAAATGTCTGCAATGCCTAAGCTTGATCAAAAGTTTGTTGGTCCTTATCGAGTAGTTGAACATATCACTGGTAATAAGTATAAGGTTAGAGAAATTAGTACTGGTCAGTATAAAGAATCGCATTTAGATCATATGAAGTTAGTAAGTGATGATAATGATGTTCCAACCCAGACTAATGTGACAGACTCTGACAATCCTCCTGATCCTGTACTCTCTACCTCTGATACTCAGTCAGACGATCAACCTGAATGTCGTTATTCCCTACGTACACGACAGGTATTGAGAAATCCTCAAGTATCATTTGTAACTACCAATTCAGATTTGCCTCAAATACAGCATGAGTTAGCCAGTGCTACAGAGTTTGATCCTCTCAGAGATGACACCCATTCTGCATATGTCAATCTCACCCTAGCAGACTTGGGGTTAAATGTAAATAACCTGTATAGATGAATCATTACAGTATCAACTTATCAGTATTCAAGAATTTTTTTTTTGTGTTCACGTTCTCTCCGAATTCTGAGAGTTAACAGTCTAGATTTGAGTGCACCGAATCTGCCTTTCTTTTTAAACACTTCTTTCTTTGTATATATTCCTTCCTCAGAATCCATAGATCACATGAATACAGATCGATCGATCAAATTTTTTTTATAACTTCTATTGTGTAATCTCAACGTTGAGTCTCATTCGATGAGTTGTGCTATATTATACCTAGTATTGCATTACAGTTTCAGTTACGTAAGCTTCCATTCCAATATTCTACTTATGTATGTTATAATGTTCAATTGTTGTGTACTTTGACATTGTGTAGAATCAGCCCAAGCCGTACACTTGCCGTCTCTAGTTTGTATTAGTTGTATGTCGGGACGACATACGTTAGCGTCGCTGAGCTCTCAGTAGTAGTACCAGTTCCTAGTAACCAGTTACCAGTAACCAGTGTACCAGTAGATGACTCACTACCAACCGTCTCTGCGTGAATCACTGACTGTATTCATATTGCTGCTGACCATAGCAGGATTTCAAACACCCTCACCCGTAGGCACTCATGGGTCAGTCAAGATAGGGAGCAGAGAGAGGCAGGTCGGCTGTTGGCGCTTTCCATACTTCCCGTTATATATTATACGTACTACCAGCCTACTTGAGTATTCTTACCCTATCCACGTATTGAAAACCCACATGACGTGTGTGTGTGTTAGTGTGTGTGTGTGTGTGTGTGTGTGTGTGTGTGTGTGTGTGTGTGTGTGAGTGTGTGTGTGTGTGTGTGTGTGTGTGTGTGTGTGTGAGTGTGTGTGTGTGTGTGTGAGTGTGTGTGTGTGTGTGTGTGTGTGTGTGTGTGTGTGTGTGTGTGTGTGTGTGTGTGTTAGTGTGTGCTCACCTATTTGTACTCACCTATTTGTGGTTCCAGGGGTCCAGTCATAGCTCCTGGCCCTGCCTCTTCACTGATTGCTACTAGGTCCTCTTCTCTCCCTGCTCCATGAGCTTTATCATACCTCGCCTTAAAACTATGTATGGTTCCTGCCTCCACTACTTCACTTTCTAGGCTATTCCACGGCCTGACTACTCTATGACTGAAGAAATACTTCCTAACATCCCTTTGATTCATCTGAGTCTTCAACTTCCAATTGTGACCTCTTGTGTCTGTGTCCCATCTCTGGAACATCCCGTCTTTGTCCACCTCGTCTATTCTGTGCAGTATTTTATATGTCGTTATCATGTCTCCCCTGACCCTCCTGGCCTCCAGTGTCGTCAGGCCGATTTCCCTCAACCTTTTTTCGTAGGACAATCCCCGTAGCTCTGGGACTAGTCTTGTTGCAAACCTTTGCACTTTCTCTAATTTCTTGACGTGCTTGACTAGGTGTGGATTCCAAACTGGTGCTGCATACTCCAGTATGGGCCTGACGTAAATGGTATACAGAGTTCTTGAACAACTCCTTACTGGGTATCGGAACGCTATCCGTAGGTTTGCCAGGCGCCCGTATGCTGCAGCAGTTATCTGATTGATGTGCACCTCAGGAGATATGCTCGGTGTTATACTCACCCCCAGATCTTTTTCCTTGAGTGAGGTTTGCAGACTTTGGCCATCTAAACTATATTGTGTCTGCGGTCTTCTTTGCCCTTCCCCAATCTTCATGACTTTGCATTTGGCGGGTTAAAACTCAAGGAGCCAGTTGCTGGACCAGGCTTGTAGCCTGTCCAGGTCTCTTTGTAGTCCTGCCTGATCCTCATACGATTTGATTCTTCTCATTAACTTCACATCGTCCGCAAACAAGGACACTTCTGAGTCTATCCCTTCCGTTATGTCAATTCACATTATACAAGAACAGCACAGGTCCTAGGACTGACCCCTGTGGAACCCCGCTTGTCACAGGCGCCCACTTTGACACCTCATCACGTACCATGACTCGTTGTTGCCTCCCTGTAAGGTATTCTCTTATCCATTGCAGTGCCTTTCCTGTTGTGTGCCTGATCCTCTAGCTTTTGCAGTAACCTCTTGTGAGGAACTGTGTCGAAGGCCTTCTTGCAGTCCAAAAAAATGCAGTCAATCCACCCCTCTCTCTCTTGTCTTACTTCTGTCACCTTGTCATAAAACTCTAATAGGTTTGTGACACAGGATTTTCCCTCCCTGAAACCATGCTGGTTGTCAATTTATACACTGTTTCTTTCCAGGTGCTCCACCACTCTCCTCCTGATGATCTTCTCCATGACCTTGCATACTATACACATTAGTGATACAGGTCTGTAGTTTAGTGCCTCATGTCTGTCTCCCTTTTTAAAAATTGGGACTACATTTGCCATCTTCCATACCTCAGGGAGTTGCCCAGTTTCAAATGATGTGTTGAAGATCTTCGTTAATGGTACACATAATGTCTCTGCTCCCTCTTTAAGGACCCACGGAGAGATGTCTGGTCCCACCCCGCCTTTGAGGTGTCAAGTTTGCATAGCAGCTTCTTCACCTCCTCCTTGGTTATATGTACCTCATCCAGCACTTGCTGGTGCACCCCCCTGCTCTGATTTCCTGGAGTCCTACTGGTTTCCACTGTAATACTTCTTTAAATCTTGTGTTGAGCTCCTGACATACCTCCCGGTCGTTTCTTGTGAATTCCCCATCACCCTTCCTCAGTCTGATTACCTGGTCCTTGACTGTTGTTTTCCTCCTGATGTGGCTGTACAACAGCTTCGGGTCAGTCTTGACTTTCGATGCTATGTCATTTTCGTATTGCCGCTGAGCCTCCCTTCTTATCTGTGCATATTCGTTTCTGGCTCTTCGGCTAATCTCTTCATTTTCCTGAGTTCTCTGTCTTCTGTACCTTTTCCATTCTCTAGTACACCTAGTTTTTGCCTCCCTACACCTTTGGGTGAACCAAGGACTCATTCTGTTCTTCCCATTATTTCTGTTTCCCTTGGGAACAAACCTCTCCTCTGCCTCCTTGCATTTTGTTGCCACATAGTCCATCATTTCTTGTACTGGTTTTCCTGTCAGTTCCCTCTCCCACTGAATGTCTTGAAAGAAGTTCCTCAAGCCTGAGTAGTTCCCCCTTTTGTAGTTTGGTTTTTCCCACCCTATTCCTGCTACTCTCTCCACTTGGAGCTCAACTATGTAGTCGAAGCACAGAACCACATGATCACTAGCTCCCAGGGGCCTTTCATACATGATATCCTCGATGTCAGAACTACTCAAGGTGAATCCTCTCCTCTCTCTCTGGTAGTGTCTCTAACATGTTGATGCATGAGGTTTTCCAGTACCACATCCATCATCTTGGCTCTCCATGTTTTGGGACCCCCATGGGGCTCCAGGTTTTCCCAGTCAATCTCCTTGTGATTGAAATCACCCATTATTAGTAACTTTGCTCCCCCCATGTGTGCTCTCCTGGCCACCTCGGCTAGTGTGTCGACCATTGCTCTGTTGCTCTCATCGTATTCTTCTCTTGGCCTCCTGCAGTTCTGTGGTGGGTTGTACATTACTGCAATTATCACATTATGTCCCTCAGACTGGATTGTTCCTACTAAGTAGTCCCTTTCGCCCGTGCAATCCATTCCTTCCATTTTCTCAAACCCCCACTGGTTTTTAATGAGCAGTGCAACTCCTCCTCCCCCTCTCCTCCCTCTGTCTTTCCTGAGGATTTGATATCCGGATGGAAAGATTGAATCTGTTATTCTGGTGAGTTTTGTTTCTGTGAGTGCTATTATGTCTGGGGATGTCTCCTTGATTTTTTCGTGCCACTCCTCATACTTATTTGTTATTCCATCTGCATTTGTATACCACACCTTCAACTTCTTTTCGAAGATTGTGGTCTGGGAGGTGTATTGGGGTTGGGGAAGTGGGAGACCTGATAAGGAACTATGAGTGATTGCTGTGGGGGTGGAGTTTGTAATGCAGTGGGTGGGGGCATTGGATGTGGCATGGGTGTTTTGGTTTAGAGTGTTTCGTTGCACTGGGGTTAACCTGGTTGAGAGGCTTCTATAGGAAGTTGTGAGGGAGGCTGTATTTGATCTTCCTGTGTCTGTGATCTCCTGTCTGTCTTCTCCATCCCCTCTCTTTCCTCCTTTCGCCTGTGTACCATCTCTCTCTGTTTCTTCCTTTCTGCTTGTGTTCTGTCGCGGTCGAGATACACCTTCCTGTATGCTGGCATGTCCCTTAATCGTGCTTTCTCCTGCAGGATCCTGTTCCGAGTCGATTCTGCCTTGAAGGTCACTTTCACTGGCCGGGTTCTTTTTTTTACATACCCCCCTATTCACCGAAAATTTTCCAGCTGGGTCATGTCGTCTTCTCCTATTGCTTTCATGATGCTTTCAATTGCTTTTTTTTCCCTTGTTTTCTTGCTTCATATGTTTCCCCTTCAACTTCCTGGAGCCCATACACAAAGACTGACCTCACCCTTTCATGCTCCCACTGCATATCCCTGTGTATCCCCTCATTAAATTTGATTTCCTCCATTGCAGCTTTCCTTACTTCAGTTTCACTAGCTAATGTACTTGGGCTCAGTGGCCTGTCATTTTCCCTTCTCGGCTTTCCCTGGGCTCTGCTGTGGTCTGTTAGGGCCTCCACATATAGCTTAGCTCTTTCATTTACTACATTCTCCACTGATTGAGCTTCTACATGCAGTTTTGCTCCTTCTTTCCCTACAATCCCCTTATTTGTGACTGAGGTAGCAGTCTCTGTTGTCAATCCCAAAATGTTCTTTAGTTCTTTAGGCTGTTTCAGATTTTTCAGTTCCTCTTCTAAACTCTGTATCCTGGCCTCTGCTACTTTGACTTGCACCTCCCACTTCCTGCTTTCCATGTCTATCCTCTCTTCCATTCTCATTCTAAGTTCTTCTAGTTTCTTTTCCCATTCATGTTCCCTTTTTGTGAGCTCTGCTGCCCAATCTTCCTTTGCAGTTTCTTCCTCCTGTCCCTTGGTTTTTCTTGTTGCTCTCTGGCAACCCATTTTTGTTTTATCCTGATTGCCTCAGAGTGGGAAACCTATGTAATTCTGTATGTTAGGTTAGTATTGTGTATGTCAGAGGGTGGGGGGGGGGATGTAGAGGAGGAACTGTGGCTATGTGGGAGAGGGGTTGGGAGGGGGAGTGGGAAGGAGAGTGAAGCAAGTGGGTGAGTGGGAGAGGGAGAGGGGGAAGGAGGGAGAGGTGGGGAGGGGGAGGGTGAAAGACGGAGGGGAGGGATCAGGTGAAGGAGTGAGATGTCGGTGGGGGAGGGGGGAGTGTATGTGTGAGTCTGGCAATGTGTGTGTGTGTGTGTGTGTTGTGTGTGTGTGTGTTATGTGTGTGTGTTATTTGTGTGTTGTGTGTGTGTGTGTGTGTGTGTGTGTGTGTGTGTGTGTGTGTGTGTGTGTGTGTGTGAGTGATGTGTGTGTGTGTGTGTGTGGGTGGGTGGGTGTGGTGTGTGGGTGTGTGTGTGTGTTGGGTGGGTGTGTGTGAGTGATGTGTGTGTGTGTGTGTGTGTGTGAGTGATGTGGTGTGTGTGTGTGTGTGTGTGTGTGTGGGTGGGTGGGTGGGTGTGTGTGTGTGTGTGTGTGTGAGTGATGTGTGTGTGTGTGTGTGTGAGTGATGTGTGTGTGTGTGTGTGTGTGTGTGGGTGGGTGTGTGTGTGGGGTGTGTGTGTGTGGTGGGGTGGGTGTGTGAGTGATGTGTGTGTGTGTGTGTGTGTGTGTGTGTGTGAGGTGATGTGTGTGTGTGTGTGTGTGTGTGTGTGGGTGTGTGTGTGTGTGTGTGTGTGTGTGTGTGATGTGTGTGTGTGTGTGTGTGTGTGTGTTGGTGGGTGGGTGTGTGTGTGGGTGTGTGTGTGGGTGGGTGGGTGTGTGTGTGGGTGGGTGTGTGTGTGTGTGGGTGTGTGTGTGTGGGTGTGTGGGTGTGCGTGCGCACACTAGGCTACGCTACTCTTTTGAAGATTATAAATTTTTTTTTCACAATCAATTCCTTATTAATATACACTAATATATACTATATAATATTAATTGTGTACACTTGTGTTTGTGTGCACACTTGTGTTTGTGTGTGTGTGTGTTTACTAGCTTCTTGTTCTTTGAAAAAGAGGGGGGGGGGTCACGTTAACACTATTTGTTATTGTTGTTGGTTCACCGGTACTCTCCCGGCCCAGATCTTTGCACACTAGGCTACTTTACTTTTTGAAGATTTTTTTTTTTTATTATCACACCGGCCGATTCCCACCAAGGCAGGGTGGCCCGAAAAAGAAAAACTTTCACCATCATTCACTCCATCACTGTCTTGCCAGAAGGGTGCTTTACACTACAGTTTTTAAACTGCAACATTAACACCCCTCCTTCAGAGTGCAGGCACTGTACTTCCCATCTCCAGGACTCAAGTCCGGCCCCGGTTTCCCTAATCCCTTCATAAATTTACTTTGCTCACACCCCCCAACAGCAGCAAGTATTAAAAACCCTTTGTCTCCATTTTACTCCATCAAACACGCTCACCATGCCTGCTGGGAAATCCAAGCCCCTCGCACACAAAACCTCCTTTTCCCCCCCCCTCCAACCCTTCCTAGGCCGACCCCACCCCGCCTTTTTTCCCACAGACGATACACTCTTGAAGTCACGTTTCGCTCCATTCTCTCTACATGTCCGAACCACCTCAACAAACCCCCCTCAGCCCTCTGGAAAACAGTTTTGTAATCCCGCACCTCCCCTAACTTCCCCCAAAAACGAAATTTTCCCGCATATATTTACACCACCATTTCCCTCAGACATGACATCTCCCTGCCCCCCAGCCTTCTCCTCGCTGCAACTTATCACCCACGCTTTAAAACCCCCTAAAACGTTTGGAAAACTAACTCTCATACATTTTCCCCTCTTTGCCTCCAAGGACAAAGTTCTTTGTCTCCACAGACCCTAAGTGCCAACCACTCACTCTTTTTCCCTCATCAATTCAAATGATTCACCTATCTTTCATAGACCCATCCGCTGACACGTCCACTCCCAAAATATCTGAATACGTTCACCTCCTCCATACTCTCTCCCCCCTCCAATCTGATATTCAATCTTTCATCACCTAATCTTTTTGTTATCCTCAAAACCCTTTTACTCTTTCCTGTATTCCACCTTTAATTTTCTTCTTTTGCACACCCAAACCAAAATTCATCCACCAATCTCTGCAACTTCCTTCAGAATCTCCCAAGAGCACAGTGTCATCAGCAAAGAGCAGCTGTGACAACACTCCCACTTTGTGTGTGATTTCTTTATCTTTTAACCTCCACGCCTCTTGCCAAGACCCTCGCATTTACTTCTTTTAAACAACCCCATCTATAAATATATTAAACAACCACGGTGACATCACACATCCTTGTCTAAGGCCTACTTTTACTGGGAAAAAATTCCCCTCTTCCTTTCATACTCTAACTTGAGCCTCACTATCCTCGTAAAAACTCTTCCTGCTTTCAGTAACCTACCTCCTAACACCAAACACTTGCAACATCTGCCACATTGCCCCCCTATCCACCCTGTCATACGCCTTTTCCAAATCCATAAATGCCACAAAGACCTCTTTAGCCTTATCTAAATACGTTCATTTAAATATGTTTCACTGTAAACACCTGGCCACACACCCCCACCTTTCCTAAAGCCTCCTTGTTCATCTGCAAATCCTATTCTCCGTCTTACTCTTAATTCTTTCAATTATAACTCTACCATACACTTTACCAGGTACACTCAACAGACTTATCCCCCTATAATTTTTGCACTCTCTTTTATCCCCTTTGCCTTTTTACAAAGGAACTATGCATGCTCTTGCCAATCCCTAGGTACCTTACCCTCTTCCATAAAATTTATTAAATAATTGCACCAACCACTCCAAAACTATATCCCCACCTGCTTTAACATTTCTATCTTTATCCCATCAATCCCGGCTGCCTATACCCCCTTTCATTTTACCTACTGCCTCACGAACTTCCCCCACACTCACAACTGACTCTTTTCCCCACTCCTACAAGATGTTATTCCTCCTTGCCCTATACACGAAATCACAGCTTCCCTATCTTCATAACATTTTAACAATTCCTCAAAATATTCCTTCCATCTTCCCAATACCTCTAACTCTCCATTTAATAACCCCTCCTCTCCTATTTTTAAAATGACAAATCCATTTGTTCTCTAGCTTTCTTAACTTGTTAATCTCACCTTTCCCAAAACTTTTTCTTATTTTCAACAAAATTTGTTGATAACATCTCACCCACCTCTCATTTGCTCTCCTTTTTACATTGCTTCACCACTCTCTTAACTTCTCTCTTTTCTCCATATACTCTTCCCTCCTTGCATCACTTCTACTTTGGGAAAAACTTCTCATATGCTAACTTTTTCTCCCTTTACTACTCCTCTTTACATCCCTCATTCCACCATCGCTCCTCTTCCCTCCTGCACCCACTTTTCCCCGTAACCACAAAAATTCTGCTGAACACTCTAACACTACATTTTTAAAACCTAAACCCCCTACCTCTTCGAAACCCCCTTGCCTATGCTCTCATTAGCCCATCTATCCTCCCAATAGCTGTTTTATATCTTACCCTAACTGCCTCCTCTTTTAGTTTATAACCTTTACCCCCTCTCTTTTTCCCCGATGCTTCTATTCTCCTTGTATCCCATCTACCTTTTACTCTCAGTGTAGCTACAACTAGAAAGTGATCTGATATATCTGTGGGCCCCCCTATAAACATGTACATCCTGAAGTCTACTCAACAGTCTTTTATCTACCAATACATAATCCAACAAACTACTGTCATTTTTGGCCCTACATCATATCGTGTATACTTATTTATCCTCTTTTTCTTAAAAATAGTATTACCTATAACTAAACCCCTTTCTATACAAAGTTCAATCAAAGGGCTCCCATTATCATTTACCCCCTGGCACCCCCAAACTTACCTACCACACCCTCTCTAAAAGTTTTTCTCCTACTTTAGCATTCAAGTCCCCTACCACAATTACTCTCTCCCCTTGGTTTTAAAGGCTCCTATACATTCACTTAAAAATCTCCAAAATCTCTCTCTCTCCTCTGCATTCCCTCTTCTCCAGGTGCATACACCTTATTATGACCCCCCTTCTCGCATCCAACCTTTACTTTAATCCACATAATTCTTGAATTTACACATTCATATTCTCTTTTTCTCCTTCCATAACTGATCATTTAACATTACTGCTACCCCTTCCTTTGCTCTAAACTCTCTCAGATACTCCAATTTAATCCCATTTATTTCCCCCCACTGAAACTCTCCTACCCCCTTCAGCTTTGTTTCGCTTAGGGCCAGGACATCCAACTTCTTTTCATTCATAACATCAGCAATCATCTGTTTCTTGTCATCCGCACTACATCCACGCACATTTAAGCAACCCAGTTTTATAAAGTTTTTCTTCTTCTCTTTTTTAGTAATTGTATACAGGAGAAGGGTTACTAGCCCATTGCTCCCGGCATTTAGTCGCCTCATACGACACGCATGGCTTACGGAGGAAAGATTCTTTTCCACTTCCCCATGGACAATAGAAGAAATAAAAAGAACAAGAGCTATTTAGAAAAAGGAGAAAAACCTAGATGTATGTATATATATATATATGCATGTGCGTGTCTATGAAGTGTGACCAAAGTGTAAGTAGGAGTAGCAAGATATCCCTGTTATCTTAGCGTGTTTATGAGACAGAAAAAGAAACCAGCAATCCTACCATCATGCAAAACAGTTACAGGTTTTTGTTTCACAGTCATCTGGCAGGACGGTAGTACTTCCCTGGGTGGTTGCTGTCTACCTAATGCTTATTATAATAATAATTACGGGTGCCCACGTGTGTTTGTATGTGCGTACTTGTTTACTAGCTTGTCCCTCAGAAAAACGGGGGGGGGGGGTCACTAGGCTACACAACTCTTCTGGAGTTTACCTGGAGATATTTAGATAATTTACTAAACATTATCAGGGTTACCACTATCTATCTCCTGGTACTGAAATAGGGAGAGAGAGATGGTATGGCAACAACCAGCAGGGCGAGACACTGAGACTTTAGACACTAACCAAAATTAACCACAAATAGGCAAGTAATGTCGTCTGCACATCAATGGAGGTTCCTGCTCGTCGGCTGCTATCAACTCCTTCAATTTTGTAACTCCTTCAGGAACTTTATCATGCATTCAAGTTTTTATTTTCTTTTTCTTTTAAGACTTGGTATTCCCTCTTTTTTCTTTAGTACAGTATTATGGTCATAACAAGTCTGATGATGTTAGCTACCTTCACAACACCAACAGCTGGGGATTGACTAATTTTTTCTTACTTTCAGTATTTACTTAATCACTCTTTTATGACCTTATCACTACACTGCTGCTATAATCAACCAACATATGTATTTGTTAATATTTCAGAGTACACCGTTAACCCAATTAACTGTTTGGATATTTTGTGTCAACACTGCAGCCAGCAGCCTGATCAGCTGACTGCTACCCTCCCTCACTCACAATTCATTCAAATTTAAATTGTAAAATTCTTGATCTTATCGCATTATTCGCACTCTTGAAAGCTATTACACTCTTGTAGGTATGTTCACTGATTCACTCATGTACGATGACCGCTAATAATATCTTAGGACAGCCACTAGAACACTAAATCCTGGGAGCACTATTCAGCGATACTGCTTCACGTGTGTGTGTGTGTGTGTGTGTGTGTGTGTGTGTGTGTGTGTGTGTGTGTGTGTGTGAGTGTGTGTGTGTGTGTGTGTGTGTGAGTGTGTGTGTGTGTGCGTGTGTGTGTGAGTGTGTGTGTGTGAGTGTGTGTGTGTGTGTGTGTGTGTGTGTGTGTGTGTGTGTACTCACCTATTTGTACTCACCTATTTGTGGTTGCAGGGGTCGAGTCCTAGCTCCTGGCCCCGCCTCTTCACCGGTTGCTACTAGGCCCTCTCTCTCCCCGCTCCATGAGCTTTATCAAACCTCGTCTTAAAACTGTGTATGGTTCCTGCCTCCACTACGTCATTTTCTAGGCTATTCCACTGCCTTACAACTCTATGGCTGAAGAAATACTTCCTACTATCTCTCTGACTCATTTGTGTCTTCAACTTCCAATTGTGGCCTCTTGTTTCTGTGTCCCCTCCCTGGAACATCCTGTCTTTGTCCACCTTGTCTATTCCATGCAGTATTTTATATGTCGTTATCATGTCTCCCCTGACCCTCCTGTCCTCCAGTGTCGTCAGGCCGATTTCCCTTAATCTTTCTTCATAGGACATTCCCCTTAGCTCTGGAACTAACCTTGTCGCTAACCTTTGTACTCTTCTCTAGTTTCTTGACGTGCTTTATCAAGTGCGGGTTCCAAACAGGTGCTGCATACTCCAGTATGGGCCTGACATACACGGTGTACAGTGTCTTGAATGATTCCTTACTAAGGTATCGGAATGCTGTTCTCAGGTTTGCCAGGCGCCCGTATGCTGCAGCAGTTATCTGATTGATGTGTGCTTCCGGAGACATGCTCGGTGTTATACTCACCCCAAGATCTTTCTCCTTGAGTGAGGTTTGCAGTCTTTGGCCACCTAGCCTATACCTGTCTGTGGTCTTCTGTGCCCTTCCCCTATCTTCATGACTTTGCATTTGGCAGGATTAAATTCGAGAAGCCATTTGCTGGACCAGGTGTCCAGTCTGTCCAGGTCTCTTTGAAGTCCTGCCTGGTCCTCATCAGATTTAATTCTCCTCATTAACTTCACATCATCTGCAAACAGGGACACTTCTGAGTCTAACCCTTCCGTCATGTCGTTCACATATACCAAAAATAGCACTGGTCCTAGGACCGACCCCTGTGGGACCCCGCTCGTCACAGGTGCCCACTGTGATACATCATTACGTACCATGACTCGTTGTTGCCTCCCTGTCAGGTATTCTCTGATCCATTGCAGTGCCCTTCCTGTTATATGCGCCTGATGCTCTAGCTTCTGCACTAATCTCTTGTGAGGAACTGTGTCAGAGGCCTTCTTGCAGTCCAAGAAGATGCAATCAACCCACCCCTCTCTCTCTTGTCTTACTTCTGTTATTTTATCATAAAACTCCAGAAGGTTTGTGACACAGGATTTGCCTTCCGTGAATCCGTGCTGGTTGGCATTTGTACTCCTGTTCCGTTCCAGGTGCTCCACCACTCTCCTCCTGATAATCTTCTCCATAATTTTGCATACTATACACGTCAATGACACAGGTCTATAGTTTAGTGCCTCTTTTCTGTCTCCTTTTTTGAAAATGGGAACTACATTTGCCGTCTTCCATACCTCAGGTAGTTGCCCAGTTTCCAGGGATGTGTTGAAGATTGTGGTAAGTGGCACGCACAACATATCTGCTCCCTCTCTAAGGACCCATGGAGAGATGTTGTCCGGTCCCATTGCCTTTGAGGTATCGATGTCCCTTAGCAGTTTCTTCACCTCCTCCTCATCTGTATGTATGTTGTCCAACACTTGTTGGTGTATTCCTTGCTGGTGTCCCCATCTGGTCTGTCCCCCCCAGAGTCCTTCCTGTCTCTACTGTAAATACTTCCTTAAATCTCGTGTTGAGCTCTTCACATACCTCTTGATCGTTTCTTGTGAGTTCTCCACCTTCTTTCCTCAGCCTTATCACCTGGTCCTTGACTGTTGTCTTCCTCCTAATGTGGCTATACAGCAGTTTCGGGTCAGATTTGACTTTCGATGCTATGTCGTTTTCATACTGTCGCTGGGCCTCCCTCCTTATCTGCGCATACTCGTTTCTGGCTCTTCTACTAATCTCCTTGTTTTCCTGGGTCCTATGCCTCCTGTACCTTTTCCATTCTCTGTTGCACTTAGTTTTTGCCTCCCTACACCTTCGGGTAAACCAAGGACTCGTTTTGGTCTTCCTATTATTTCTGTTTCCCTTGGGAACAAAACTTTCCTCTGCCTCCTTGCACTTTGTTGCCACATGTGTGTGTGTGTGTGTGTGTGTGTGTGTGAGTGTGTGAGTGTGTGTATGAGTGTGTGTGAGTGTGTGTGTGTGAGTGTGTGTGTTGTGTGTGTGTGTGTGTGTGGTGTGTGTGTGTGTGTGTGTGTGTGTGTGTGTGTGTGTGTGTGAGTGTGTGTGAGTGTGTGTGTGTGAGTGTGTGTGTGTGAGTGTGTGTGTGTGAGTGTGTGTGTGTGAGTGTGTGTGTGTGTGTGTGTGTGTGTGTGTGTGTGTGTGTGTGTGTGTGTGTGTGTGAGTGTGTGTGAGTGTGTGTGTGTGAGTGTGTGTGTGTGAGTGTGTGTGTGTGAGTGTGTGTGTGAGTGTGTGTGTGAGTGTGAGTGTGAGTGTGAGTGTGTGTGTGTGTGTGTGTGTTGTGACAGCCGTCATACAACTCAGTGTTTTTGCTAATAATGAAAAATATGCAGATGAAGTTGATGTTGTTATTACGAACGCAGAGTTTTTTATTTCTTCTATATTGTGTTCGATTGTGTGTCCCACCTAGTTGTTGTTGTGGTTGCAGGGGTCGAGTCACAGCTCCTGGCCCCGCTTCCTTACTGGTCGCTACTAGGTCAATCTTGCTCCATGAGCTTTATCATACCTCTTCTTAAAGCTGTGTATAGATCCTGCCTCCACTACATCACTTCCCAGAAGAAATATTTCCTAACATTCCTGTGATTCATTTGAGTCTTCAACTTCCAACTGTGACCCCTTGTTGCTGTGTCCCATCTCTGGAACATCCGTCTGTCACTCTTGTCAATTCCTCTCAATATTTTATATGTCGTTATCATCCCCCTTTTCTCTCCTGTCCTCCAGTGTCGTCAGGTCGATTTCCCTTAACCTCTCCTCGTAGGACATGCCCTTTAACTCTGGGACTAGTCTTGTTGCAAACCTTTGCACTTTCTCTAGTTTCTTTACGTGCTTGGCTAGGTGTGGGTTCCAAACTGGTGTCGCATACTCCAATATGGGCCTGACATACATGGTGTACAGGGTCCTGAACGATTTCTTATTGAGGTGTCAGAATGCTATTCTTAGGTTTGCTAGGCGCCCATATGCTGCAGCAGTTATTTTGGTGATGTGCGCTTCAGGAGATGTGCCTGGTGTTATACTGACCCCAAGATTCTTTTCCTTGAATGAGGTTTGTAGTCTCTGTCATACCTAGACTATACTCCGTCTGCGATCTTCTTTACCCTTCCCCAATCTCAATGACTTTGCACTTGGTGGGGTTGAATTTCAGGAGCCAGTTTCCAGATCAGGCCTGTGGCCTGTCCAGATCCTTTTGTAGTTTCGCCTGGTCCTCGTCCGATTGAATTCTTCTCATCAGTTTCACATCATCTGCAAACAGGGACACTTCTGAGTCTATTCCTTCTATCATGTTCACAGACACCAGAAACAGCACCGGTTCTGGGACTGACCCCTGTGGGACCCCGCTCGTCACAGGCGCCCACTCTGACACCTTGTCACGTACTATGATTCACTGATGTCTTCCCGACAGGTTGTACAAGAATGGTATACAATACCGACAAGATGAAATTAAGACACATGTACAACATCTGGGTATCTTTATTGTAGACGTTTCGCCATCCAGTGGCTTTATCAATACAAATTCCAGGACATAACTTGAAGACAGAACTGTGTACAGAAGATGAGGTAATCAGTCCCTCAACCTTGGAGTAGGTGCGAAGAGCACCGTAGTCGTGGAGATTCTGAAGCAGAAGCAAGGCGCCTGACGCTTATATACTAACGTCAGGTGGAAATGGGACGTGTAGCAGACGAGGGCATAGTCACTGGTAGGCGGGATTCCCCAGTGGAAGTATGCTTCAGAATCTCCACGACTACGGTGCTCTTCGCATTAGTCCCAAGGTTGAGGGACTGATTACCTCATCTTCTGTACACAGTTCTGTCTTCAAGTTATGTCCTGGAATTTGTATTGATAAAGCCACTGGATGGCGAAACGTCTACAATAAAGATACCCAGATGTTGCACATGTGTCTTAATTTCTTCCCGACAGGTATTCCCTGATCCATTGCAGTGCCTTCCCTGTTATACCTGTCTGGTCTTCTAGCTTATGTACTAATCTCTTGTGTGGAACTGTGTCAAAAGCCTTACGGTCTAAGAAATTGCGATCTACCCTCCCCCCTCTCTCTTGTTTTACTGCTGTCACCTTGTCATAGAACTCCAGCAAGTTTGTGACACAGGATTTCCCATCCCTGAAGCCGTGCTGGTTGTCGTTGATAAGCTCATTTCTTTCTAGGTGCTCCACCACTCTTCTGATAATTTTCTCCATGACTTTGCATTCTGTACATGTTGTGACACTGGTCTATAGTTTATTGCTTCGTGTCTGTCTCCTTTTTTAAAAATTGGGACTACATTTGCTGTCTTGCATACCTCAGGTACTCGCCCTGTTTTGATAGATGTGTTGAAGATTGTTGTTAGTGGTACACATAGCGCCTCTGCTCCCTCTCTCAAGGACCCATGGAGAGATGATATCCGGCCCCATCGCCTTTTGAGATATCTAGCTCGCTTAGCAGCCTCTTCACTTCTTCCTCGGTTGTATGTATTGTGTCCAGCACTTGGTGGTGTACCCCACCTCTCCGTCTTTCCGGAGTTCCTTCTGTCTCCTCTGTGAACACTTCTTTGAATCTCATTTCTGGCTTTTCAACTGCTCTCCTCATATTCCTGGTTCCATTCTCTAGCACACTTGGTTATGGCCTCTCGACACCTTTGAGTGAATCAAGGGCTCATATCGTTATTTCTGTTACCCTTGAGTACAAACCTCTCCTCAGCTTCCTTGCATATTGTTGTCACATATTCCATCTGACTTCCCTGCCAGTGCTCTGTCCCACTGAACCTCGTGCAGAAAATTCTTCATGCCTGTGTAGCCCCTCTTTTGTAGTTTGGCTTCATTCGTCCTGCTCTTCCTACTTCCCTCTCCACTTGTAACTTTACTATGTATTCGAAGCTCAGAACCACATGGTCAGTGGCTCTGAAGGGTCTTTCATATGTGATGTCCTCAATATCTGCACTACACAAAGGTCCAGTCTTTGCTGGTTCATCCTCTCCTCTCTCTCTGGTATTGTCCCTTATGTGTTGGTACATGAGGTTTTCCAGTACCACCTCCATCATCTTAGCCCTCCACGTTTCTGTGCCCCCATGTGACTCCAGGTTCTCCCTGTCAATTTCCTAGTGATTGAAGTCACCCACAATCAGCAGCTTTGCCCTGCTACCATGAGCCTTGCTGGCCACTTCAGCCAGTGTATCAACCATCGCTCTCATCATACTCTTTGCCTTGGCCTCCTGCTGTTCTGTGGTGGGTTATACATCACTGCATTTACCACCTTGGGACGTCCAGACTGAAGTGTTCCTATTATGTAGTCTCTTGCTTCTCCTCTGTCTCCTCTCTCCAGGTCGTCAAAATCCCATTGGCGTACTCACCTAGTTGTACTCACCTATTTGTGGTTGCAGGGGTCGACATCAACATAACAGTACAACCGAGTATAAACTCCAATAATAATTTATGGGAATGAATGTTCAGTAAATTTAACTTCAGCAATCACAGAACTGACTGGGAGAATATTAGCCAAGAAGTATCAGATATGTCCTGGAGAAACACTGATGAGCACCCTCAGTCCTCACCAGTGGCTGGAAAAGCTGAACACAGAAGCATAAAAGGTCGGCATTAAAGGAACATAGATGACGATCAGATATAGAAAGAGACAGTAGAACAATAAATTCATTGGAGAGCATACAGAGAAGGAAGGTTGCCAAAGATTGTACAGAAGATCAAAAGTTACCAAACTCCTTAAAAATGTGATATGTCACAACGATGGAAAGATAATCTTAGCCGAGAGATCACAGAGATAGAACAACTTAGGTTGTCGTACCAGACAGAAGAAACACAAAGGGAACAAAATAAGAAAAACAAAGGGAACAAAATAAGAAACACAGCTGGAACAAAAGAAGAAACACAAAGGGAATATAAGAAACACAGGGGAACAGAATCATCCAGGATATTGCGAGATATCCCAAATGTTTCTATACGTATAGAAAATCCAAGTTAGGAACCACCTGTAGAATAGAACCATTAATAACAAGAGGTTCACATACTGACGATGAACGGAAAAAATGTATGAGCGGAATTCTAAAAGACAATTATAAATCTGTGTTCATCAATCCACTAAACGAGAGCAGGACAGAAAACAGAATTTTTTTGTTGCCCCTGAAGGCCACACACATTATATAACTGAGATATACCTGAAGGACGTTAACTGAGGTTGATGCCCCTGCGGCCCGGTCCCGGTCCCTGACCAGGTCTCCTGGAGGATCAAGGCCTGATCAGCCAGGCTGTTACTATTGGCCACATACAGTTCAACGTACGAACAACAACTTGGCTAGTCAAGCACTGACTTGAGGAACTTGTCTAGTTATCTCTTGAAGAAAGCCAGAGGTTTGTTGGCAGTTCCTCTCATGCACGGAGGGAGGGCGTTGAAAAGTCGGGAACCTCTTAAATTCATCGAGTTCTCTCTTAGTGTATATGTGTCGCAGCTCTGCTTTTAAGTGGATGTATTTTGCACCCTCTGCCAAGTTTCTTGTCAAACATGATTTCAGTGTGCAGGCTTGGGAACAGTCCCTCCAGGATTTTTCAGGAGCATATTACGTACCTTTCTCGCCTACATTCCAAGGAATACAGTCGAAGGGACTTCAAGCATTCCCAGTAGTTAACATGCTTGGTTATGTACAAGCAGTACAAGTTCTCTCTACATTTTCCAGCTCAACAGTCTCGCCTGTCTTGAAAGAAGTTGTTAGTATACAGCAGTATTCCAGCCTGGAATTCCAAAAATAAATAGAAAACATGCCCACTTATGCTGCACTTGGGCCAGATTCGTGGAATTCTTTATTTATAAAGACGTGCAAAATACCACCAGCATGAACACTTACTATGTTTTGGAGAAAGAGCTTTGATCAAGGTGAAATACCAGAGACCTTAAAGAATCAAGACACAGGTCTTGTACATAAGGGAGGCAATAGAGAGCTAGTCGAAAATTAGAGAGCAGTAGCCCTTATATCCTACATCATAAAAGTCTTTGAAAGAGTGATGAGACGCCAGGTTACATACTTTATGGAGCAGCACGATCTGCATAACACAACCCAGCATGGATTTACAGCAGTGATTATGCTTGTCACAACTTCTAAACCATTATGACAAAATTACGGAGCGTGAGACTTCACCTTCTCTTTCCCCCAAAAATAAAAGTTGTATAAACACCGAGATATTTGACAGATGTGATCATGGAGTGATTGCTGACCAGAAGAAGGTGATAGGTATAACCTGGAAAATAGACTATAAAATATTCAAGTATCTTACAAATAGGACAGAAAATAGTGACAAATGCAGTATTAACAAAAATATTCAGTAGCTCCAGACTCTGTCCTGGCGCCATGATTGTTTCTTATCCTTATAGTGAACATAGATAAAACACTCTCCACAGTTTCCTATCAGCATTTACAAATATAAAGATAAACAAGAAAATTATTTTATTGAGAGAGAGAGAGAGAGAGAGAGAGAGAGAGAGAGAGAGAGAGAGAGAGAGTACAAGAAGACTTGGTCTACCAGTGGGCAGTGACGTTCAGTGGTGACAAGTTCCAACTGTTAATACTATATTGACAGAATGAAGAAGACAAAAGGGACACTGTATACAAAATTCCTGGGGATCACCAGGTAGAAGGACGTGAAGACGTGACGGACCTAGGTGTAATAATGTCACATTAACTCTTAAACTGACCAAACACATCTACGTTCACATAAATACTGCTCCAAAAGTAGATCTACGTTTTTTAACATATTTTCAAATATAACAAAAAAAATGTAAATCAAAGTTTTTTTTACACGTTTTCAAATGTAAAAAAAAAAAAGAAAAAGAAGCTCTGTGTTTTTTTAACATACTTTAAAATGTTGAAAAAACGTAGATCAACGTTTGGACAGTTTAAGAGTTAATTAACACAGTAAGGTCAATGTTGGTTTAGAAAGACACGTAAGCAAACACTATAACATATTTATTAGAAAACGTTTCGGTCCTGGGACCTTGATCACTTCTAACATACATATAGGCGGAGAGTGAGATGTGACGCACGTGACCTGAGGAATGTCATAAGAACATAAGAATGGAGGAACACTGTAGAAGGCCTACTGGCCCATGTTATAGTGTTTGCTTACGTGTCTTTCTAAACCAACTTGTCGGTATTTATTACCAAGGTTTATACCAAGGTCAATGTTACACAAGGCAGTAAAACGACGGAGTGGATAATGACAGTTTTCAGGTCACGTGTGCTCTCTTGTTTAGAGTAATGTTCAGTGTTGACGGCCCCGTGCAGAGTTGTGGAGATATCAGAGGAAACTGGATAAGTATCTCTGTGTAGTGCCGGGTCAGCCAGGCTATGATGGTGGCTGCCAACAGCCACAGCCAGGTTGAAAAGGCAGGCAAGAGTGTGATTATGGTGAAGTTTTGGGACCAATCCATCGAGAATTTTCGAGGTGTGGATTATGGTGTATCTCTCTCGCCTACATTCCGAGGAGTACAGCTCAAGACAATACTCACGCCTGCTTTTAAGACAGTATCAAGTTTGCAGCTTACGGAAAGAAAAAGAGGTGCCACCAGCTAGCCAGTCAACTAACCAACCGAACAAACAACCAACCAACCAAACAACCAACCAACTAACCAAACAAACAAACAACCAACCAAACAAACGACCAACCAACCAACCAAACAAACAACCAACCAACCAAACAAACAACCAAACAACCAAAAAAATCGGCCAACCAGTCAACCAACCAACCAGCAACCACCACCTCTGTCGCCTTCCTACCACACGAAAACGTATGATTATAATATTTTTGCTGTAGTGTGCATCTCTGTTTCTCTCTCTCTCTCATATTCGAGGTAGCAGCAGCAGCAGCAGCAGCAGCAGCAGCAGCAGCAGCAGCAGCAGCAGCAGCAGTAGCAGCAGTAGGAGGAGGAGGAGCCAGGTCCTGCTTAAGGCTATCACAGTTGGCGGCAGAGAGTCTTAACTGACCCACAGTTGTCAGGGGAATGGCAGAGGTGCCAGTCTCACTGCTGGCATTCCTTGGCACTCTTCCCACGCTCCAGCCTCTAGTAGCATGGCCAAGGACCACCCTAAGAAAAGAGCAAGAAATTGGGCAGAGAAAGGTGGACGAGGGAAAGATTGTGAAGGAGGGGAGGAAGATTGTGAAGGTGTGGAAGATTGTGAAGGAGGGGAGGAAGATTGTGACGGAGGGGGAAGATTGTGAAGGAGGGGTGGAAGATTGTGAAGAGGGGGAAGATTGTGAAGGAGGGGTGGAAGATTGTGAAGGAGGGTGGAAGATTGTGAAGGAGGGTGGAAGATTGTGAAGGAGGGTGGAAGATTGTGAAGAGGGGGGGAAGATTGTGAAGGAGGGGTGGAAGATTGTGAAGGAGGGGTGGAAGATTGTGAAGGAGGGGAGGAAGATTGTGAAGGAGGGGTGGAAGTTGTGAAGGAGGGGAGGAAGATTGTGAAGGAGGGGTGGAAGATTGTGAGGAGGGTGAAGATTGTGAAGGAGGGGTGGAAGATTGTGAAGGAGGGGGAAGATTGTGAAGGAGGGGAGGAAGATTGTGAAGGAGGGGTGGAAGATTGTGAAGGAGGGGAGGAAGATTGTGAAGGAGGGGTGGAAGATTGTGAAGGAGGGGAGGAAGATTGTGAAGGAGGGGTGGAAGATTGTGAAGGAGGGGAGGAAGAGTGGTGAAGATGAGGGAGGAAGATTGTGAAGGAGGGGTGGAGGGAAGATTGTGAAGGAGGGGAGGAAGATTGTGAAGGAGGGGTGGAAGATTGTGAAGGAGGGATGGAAGATTGTGAAGGAGGGGTGGAAGATTGTGAAGGAGGGGTGGAAGTTGTGAAGGAGGGGTGGAAGATTGTGAAGGAGGGGTGGAAGATTGTGAAGGAGGGTGTGAGGAAAGTTGTGAAGGAGGGGAGGAAGATTGTGAAGGAGGGGTGGAAGATTGTGAAGGAGGGGGAAGATGTGAAGGAGTGTGAATTGTGAAGGAGGGTGGAAGATTGTGAAGGAGGGGGGGAGTGAAGATGTGAAGGAGGGTGAGATTGTGAAGGAGGGAGAAGTGTGAAGGAGGGGTGGAAGTTGTGAAGGAGGGGGGAAGATTGTGAAGAGGGGTGGAAGATTGTGAAGGAGGGTGAGATTGTGAGGAGGGAGGAAGATTGTGAAGGAGGGGTGGAAGCTTGTGAAGAGGAGGAAGTTGTAGGGGGGGAAGATTGTGAAGGAGGGGAGGAAGATTGTGAAGGAGGGGAGTTTGGAGGTGAGATTGTGAAGGAGGGAAGATGTGAAGAGGTGGAATTAAGGAGGTTGTGAAGGAGGGGAGGAAGATTGTGAAGGAGGGGTGGAAGATTGTGAAGGAGGGGAGGAAGATTGTGAAAGAGGGATGGAAGATTGTGAAGGAGGGGTGGAAGATGGTGAAGGAGGGATGGAAGATTGTGAAGGAGGGGTGGAAGATTGTGAAAGAGGGGAGGAAGATTGTGAAGGAGGGGTGGAAGATTGTGAAGGAGGGGAGGAAGATTGTGAAGGAGGGAAGGAAGATTGTGAAGGAGGGGAGCAGCATATGTGTAGATTATTATTATTATTATTATAATCAAAAAGAAGCGCTAAGCCACAAGGACTATACAGCAGCATATGTGTAGAGAATCTAGGATAACCCAAAAAAAGTCAGACAGGAGTGACTTATTTCGATTGGGAGAGAGAGAGAGAGAGAGAGAGAGAGAGAGAGAGAGAGAGAGAGAGAGAGCATATTTAGACATTGGTATTGATCTTAGAGGACGTATAAGTTCTCAAAGTTCGTCACAACTTTCACTGCCTTTAAAACAAATTGAACCAGAAACTATGGAAGACCTAAACATTCAACCCAGGAAGTGGTGACCAGGTGTGGGTGGTGACCAGGTGTGGGTGGTGACCAGGTGTGGGTGGTGATCATGTGTGGGTGGTGACCAGGTGTGGGTGGTGACCAGGTGTGGGTGGTGACCAGGTGTGGGTGGTGACCAGGTGTGGGTGGTGATCAGGTGGTGACTCACCTGGTACAGCAGGTGACTGGCAGAGTGCTGTGTGTACTCAGCAAGTGGTACTCTCAATGTTGTCCTCACCCTGTTGTCTTTTAGGGGTCGAGTCTCGGTTCCTGTTTGTTCTTCATAACTTTCACTTGATGGAGATAAGTAATTCGCTATCTCCTGGCCCCGCCAAGCCTATGTAAACAGACGTGTCATCACACACAATTATCAGAGGTTAATGTGAGGATCTAAGTTGGTGTATTCTCACTAGGGAGGTGAGAAGACATGAAAGATGCCAGTATACACTGCCCTAACAGTGTGGCAGGCAGTGTACAATAAAGACAGCGAAGGGCAGTGTTCTTTAATGGTACCATAAACACAATTTGAAAACACTGGAAATGTGTGGTGTTGGTAGTGGCAGTGTGAGGTGGTGGTGGCAGTGTGTGGTGGTACTGGCAGTATGTGGTGGTGGTGGTGGTTGTGGTAGTATGTGGTGGTGGCAGTGTGTGGTGGTACTGGCAGTATGTGGTGGCAGTATGTGGTGGTGGTGGTGGTTGTGGTAGTATGTGGTGGTGGCAGTGTTTGGTGGTGGTGGCAGTGTGTGGTGGTACTGGCAGTATGTGGTGGCAGTATGTGGTGGTGGTGGTGGTTGTGGTAGTATGTGGTGGTGGCAGTGTACTCACCTAGTTGAGCTTACCTAGTTGAGGTTGCGGGGGTCGAGTCCGAGCTCCTGGCCCCGCCTCTTCACTGATCGCTACTAGGTCACTCTCCCTGAACCGTGAGCTTTATCATACCTCTGCTTAAAGCTATGTATGGATCCTGCCTCCAGTGTGTGGTGACAGTGTGTGGTGGTGGTGACAGTGTGTGGTGGTGGTGGTGGTGGCAGTGTGGTGGTGGTAGTGGCAGTGTGTGGTGGTGGTGGTCGCGGCAGTGTGTGTGTGTGGTGGTGGTGGCAGTGTGTGTGGTGGTGGTGGCAGTGTGTGGTGGTGGTGGTGGCAGTGTTTGGTGGCGGTGGCAGTGTGTGGTGGTGGTGGCGGCATTGTGTGGTAGTGGTGGCAGTATGGTGGTTGTGGTAGTATGTGGTGGCGGCAGTGTGTGGTGGTGGTGGCAGTGTGGTGGTGGCGGCGGCACTGTTGTGGTGGCAGTGTGTGGTAGTGGTGGCAGTATGTGGTGGTGGCAGTGTGTGGTGGTGGTGCCAGTGTGGTAGTGGTGGCAGTGTGGTGATGGTGGCAGTGTGTGGTGGCGGTGTGTGGTGGTGGTGGCAGTGTGGTGGTGGTGGCGGCAGTGTGGTGGTAGCAGTGCGTGGTGGTGGCAGTGTGTGTGGTGGCAGTGTGTGGTGGCAGTGTGTGGTGGCAGT
>NC_069428.1:27158529-27173529 GCF_026875155.1 Cherax quadricarinatus | reverse complement strand
ATCTTGCAAAAAAGGCAGCCAGGAAGCTTACGACTTGCCCTATCTCGATCTGCTTACAGTGGGGTTGCAAGATCCCTTTCGAGGCACAAGACGTAAACTTGGGTATGTCCCCTTTCTTGGTTTGCCTGCCCCCCTCTCATCTGCGATGCTTGAAGATAGGAACAGAGCAAGGGGCGTCTCATCCCGCCCGGCCCAAACCTGGATAATCTGTCATTTCAGCAGGCCTTTTAACAAAGGAGGGATGGGGGTGGCCTTACTGTTATGTACAAAAGGGCCAAAATTTTAAAATACCACACTTGGATCCACTTTGGGACAGGGGTTAAAAAACTTTTTTGCCCCAAGAAAAGGGCAGAAAGCAGCAATTCACTTGGCTGTACCCCTTTTCAGAAAAATCACTCTCGAGTCATACTCCCAGGATGATCAGTATGGAAAACATTCGTACAGCATAATATGCAACGAATAACGTCAGTTGATCAAATGAAAAAAGCTGGCCCACAGAGGCTCCAAATTTATCCTTTTCCACTTGATGTCTCATAACAAAAAATGCTTTCAAGGCTGAGTGGTAACAGCTCTTTTTGCCCAAAAAAGTTAGGAATCCTTAACCCTTTAAAAAGCTGCAATAAACTAGGGATCCCTTTAAATGGCAAACCCTTTGTAAAAAAAAAAAAAAAAAAAAAAAAAAAAAAAAAAAAAAGGGGAAAAGGGGGAGGGAGAGAGAGAGAGGAGAGAGAGAGAGGAGAGGAGAGAGAGAGAGGGAGGAGAGAGGGAGAGGGGAGGGAGGGGAAAAGAGGGAGAGAGAGAGAGGAGAAGAGAGAGGAGAGAGAGAGAGGGGAGGAGAGAAGAGAGAGGGAGAGGGAGGAGAGGAGAGGAGAGAGAAGAGAAAGAGAGAGAGAGAGAGAGGGGAGAGAAGGGGAGTGAGAGAGAGGAGAGGAGAGAGAAAAAGGGGGGGGAGAGAGAGAGAGGAGGAGAGAAGAGAGGAGAGGAGAGGAGAGGGGGAAAAGAAGAGGAGGGAGAGAGAGAGAGAGAGATGAGGAGGAGAGAGAGAGAGGGGAGGAGGGGGGAGAGAGAGGGAGAGAGAAAAGGGGGAAAAGGGGAGAGAGGAGAGAAGAGAGGAGAGAGGAGAGGGAGAGAGAGAGAGAGGGAGAAGAGAGAGAGGGAGAGGGAGAGAGAGAGAGAGAGAGAGAGGAGAGAGAGGAGAGAGAGAGGGAGAGGGAGGAGAGAGAGAGGGGAGAGGAGAGAGAGAGGAGAGAGAGAGGGGGAGAGAGGGGGGAGAGAGGAGAGAGAGAGAGAGAGAGGAAAAGAGGAGAGAAAGAGAGAAAAGGAGGGGGGAGAGGGGGAGAGGAGAGAGAGGGGGGAGGGGGAGAGGAGAGAGGGGAGAGAGAGAGAGGAGAGGAGGGGTGAGAGAGGGGAGAGAGAGAGGGCGAGAGGGAGAGAGGAGAGAGAGAGAGAGGGGAGAGAGAGGAAGAGGAGGGGAGAGAGAGGAAGGGGAGAGAGAGGAGAGGGGAAAAGAGGGGAGAAGTGGGAGGAGGAGAGAGAGAGAGAGGAGAGAGAAGAGAGAGAGAGAGAGAGAGGGGAGAGAGAGAGAGAGAGGAGAGAGAGAGAGGGGAGAGGAGAGAGGGGAGAGAGAGAGAGAGAGAGAGAGAGAGAGAGAGAGAGAGAGAGAGAGAGAGAGAGAGAGGGGGAGAGAGAGAGGGGAGAGAGGAGAGAGAGAGAGAGAGAGAGAGAGGAGAGAGAGAGAGAGAGAGAGAGAGAGAGAGAGAGAGGAGAGAGAGAGAGAGAGAGGAGAGAGAGGGGAGAGAAGAGGAGAGAGTGAGAGAGAGAGAGGAGAGAGGAGAGAGAGAGAGAGAGAGAGAGAGAGAGAGAGAGAGGAAGAGGGAGAGAGAGAGAGAGAGAGGAGAGAATGTATGCTCACCTGTTTGTAAGGGTTGAGTTTCAGCTCTTGGAGCTTGTCGTACCTATTCTTCAATGTGCGTGTGTAGTTTGCCTCAATTACCTCGTCTAGATCATTCCATCTTTATACCGCCTTGACATAAAGTACCTGCTTGCATATTTGTATTCACCTAGTTGTGTTTGCAGAGGTCGAGCTACAGCTCCTGGCGCTGCCTCTCCACGCTCATCAAACGATATTACAGTATTGTAGTCATCGATCGTGTCTACCTGAAACTGTGTATATGATATCTGCCTTCAATGCCAGTCTCAAACACTCAAGGCTGAGCAAAGTACAGGACTTACTTACGTCCGTGAAACTTACGTTCAGCTTTATCTTCTGTCTCTCGCCTCCTCCTCCTTCTTCTCTTCCTCCTATCTCAAACATCCTGTTTCTATCCACTCGGTATTGTCTGTGTCACTGTCATGTCCTGGTCTTCCTCTACTGGAGCTGGCGGGTTGGAGGTCCTCCTAGTGCATCCACCTCTGTTGTGGTACAGATCCCAAGTGACCGTCTGTAGCTGTGTTGTCATGGGACGACTGTGTGACTTCTTGACCCCACCACATAATCTTGACCCCTCCACATAATCTTGACCCCTCCACATAATCTTGACCCCTCCACATAATCTTGACCCTCCACATAATCTTGACCTATCCACATAATCTGACCCCTCCACATAATCTTGACCTCTCCACATAATCTTGACCCCTCCACATAATCTTGACCTCTCCACATAATCTTGACCCCTCCACATAATCTTGACCTATCCACATAATCTTGACCCCTCCACATAATCTTGACCCTCCACATAATCTTGACCCTCCACATAATCTTGACCTCTCCACATAATCTTGACCCCTCCACATAATCTTGACCTCTCCACATAATCTTGACCTCTCCACATAATCTTGACCCCTCCAACATAATCTTGACCTCTCCACATAATCTTGACCTCTCCACATAATCTTGACCCCTCCACATAATCTTGACCTCTCCACATAATCTTGACCTCTCCACATAATCTTGACCCCTCCACATAATCTTGACCTCTCCACATAATCTTGACCTCTCCCCATAATCTTGACCTCTCCACATAATCTTGATCTCTCCACATAATCTTGACCCCTCCACATAATCTTGACCTCTCCACATAATCTTTACCTCTCCACATAATCTTGACCTCTCCACATAATCTTGACCTCTCCACATAATCTTGACCTCTCCACATAATCTTGATGTTTCCTCATAATGTACCTCCAGCAACGTTTACTCTGCTCCCTCATAATGTACCTCCAGCAACGTTTACTCTGCTCTAAGCCTCACGCGGCCTGTTACACATGTTCATGAAACTGTGTATGATGGAGTTTGCTTCTACCATCTTGTCATGTCGGTCATTCCAATGAAATACAACATGTTACTAAAGCCATATTTCCTGACGGTTTTATGGCTCATGTCAGTCTGTAGTGTCCACATGTGCTTCTTTGTCGTGGAGCAGCAGGGGTGCGGTGCGGACAATAAGAGAACACTGTATCAACATCCGGGGTCCCAGACTATTCAACATCTTACCAGAAGATATCAGAAACATGGCTGGGACAAGTATAGAAGCCTTCAAGAGGAAACTAGACAAGTATCTTCACCAGGTGCCAGATCAACCAGGCTGCGATGAATATGTTGGGCAGCGGGCCTCCAGCAGCAACAGCCTAGTTGACCAGCAAGCACCAGACGAGTCTGGTCCATGGCCGGGCTCACAGAGTAGAGAAACTCGAAATTCTTCAAAGGTATATCAAAGGTGGGTCCACACGTCTCAAACTTCTACGCTGTTAATTCCTCTTAGATTTACTTTCAGTCGTGATAATCTTTCTTTAGGTCGAATATTATATCATTCACAGAGCACAATAAAACAAATGCGAGGATAGTTGATTAGAATTTTAAAAACTATAGAAGTAAGGTCAGTGTTTGTTTATACTATGTCACTTGTGATCTCACATCTAGAATAGTGTTGCGTGTGCACAGCTCCATTCAGTCCAGGAGAAATATTAAGCTGGAAAATGTAAATATCGTTTATTGCCGGCATAGAGCCAATAAAGCGTCGAAGCTCCTGTGTTGGGAACGCCTCAAGGTACTTGGAATGTATTCTCTGGAGAGAAGAGAGAGAGAGCGAGAAAGAGAGAGATGCTTTATACATGCAAGATACTTGAAGATCAGGTCCGAAATACACACACCACCGTAAAACTGTACTTGTGAGTGTGTAAGATATGGGAAGAAGTGAGAGAGAGAGAGAAGCAGAGACTCCAAGGAAACCATCAATTACCTGCTTCTCTGAGTTTATACGGACAGTGAAGCGTCTCATTCTCCAGATCTATGATTTCCTCTGACTTAGATGTGGCAGTTAATATACAATAATATTCCAGCCTATAGTGGACCAGTGAATTAATGTATATAATTATTCAGCTTCTCAATTTCTTTGCGTTTAGGATAGCAAAACTGTTGTGATCCATGAACGTAAGATCTTATCAGTCCTAAGTTCTTCAACTTTCTCTTCCGCTATCTTCTATACGTCATTCCAGTTTTTATTTACCCAGGTTTTCTATAGCGGAATAACTGAAATTTGTCCTCGTTAAACATCATATTGTTTTCTGTGGCCCACGGGGAGATCTTGTTTGTATCCATCTAAAGTCGATTACTGGTCCTGAGGCCCGGTCCCAGACCAGGCCTCCCGGTGGCTGGCCTGATTGATCAGGCATTTGGTGCCAGCCGCACGCAGTCCAACATTTGCACTACAACCCGGTTAATCAGGAACTTCCTTGAGGAGCTTATCAGGTTCCCTCCTGAAGACAGCCACAGGTTAGTTGGTAATCCCCTTCAGCCAAGGGAAAAGTTTAAACGTTTTGGTCCCCTTATACTTACGGAGCTGTGTGTATACTAATGGCGTCCCTGCTTCTCATTCAGCTGGAAGATATATTGTGTTCTCAATGGATGCCAATCTCATACAGATTCTAGTATCGTCTGCCTAGGATGATACAGTGCTACGATATATGTCTCTGTCTATGTCTGTTATGAGAAAGAGAACTGCGGGAGCACTGTGCCTTGCAGAACTGCGGGAGCACTGTGCCTTGCAGAACTGCGGGAGCACAGTGCCTTGCAGAACTGCGGGAGCACTGTGCCTTGCAGAACTGCGGGTATGTCATGTGCCTTGCAGAAACTGGGGGCACTGTGCCTTGCAGAACTGCGGGAGCACTGTGCCTTGCAGAACTGCGGGAGCACTGTGCCTTGCAGAACTGCGGGAGCACTGTGCCTTGCAGAACTGCGGGAGCACTGTGCCTTGCAGAACTGCGGGAGCACTGTGCCTTGCAGAACTGAGCTCAACTCTGTAAGACCATCAAATTTGCCTTGTTGACTCTATGGGTTCGATTTGTTAGAAAGGTAAATATCCATCCGCTGGTGTTTCCAGTTATGTCTTGTGCTTGTGTTATATGTTATTACACCAGGATCACACTTGTTGAAGTTTCTGCAAACGTAGTGTATAATACATCAGCATTTTGCTTGTTATCCAGTATATCCTAGATTAAGATCAAGTGTTGCCCTGGGTTGTGTTGCCCTGGGTGTTGCCCTGGGTGTTGCCCTGGGTTGTGTTGCCCTGGGTTGTGTTGCCCTGGGTGTTGCCCTGGGTTGTGTTGCCCTGGGTGTTGCATTGGGTTGTGTTGCCCTGGGTGTTGCCCTGGGTTGTGTTGCCCTGGGTTGTGTTGCCCTGGGTGTTGCCCTGGGTTGTGTTGCCCTGGGTGTTGCCCTGGGTTGTGTTACCCTGGGTTGTGTTGCCCTGGGTTGTGTTGCCCTGGGTGTTACCCTGGGTGTTGCCTTGGGTTGTGTTACTCTGGGTTGTGTTACCCTAGGTTGTGTTACCCTGGGTTGTTTTGCCCTGGGTGTTGCCTTGGGTTGTGTTGCCCTTGGTTGTGTTGCCCTGGGTGTTGCCTTGGGTTGTGTTACCCTGGGTTGTGTTACCCTGCGTTGTGTTACCCTGGGTTGTGTTACTTTGGGTTGTGTTGCCCTGAGTTGTGTTGCCCTGGGTTGTGCTACCCTGGGTTGTGTTACCCTGGGTTGTGTTAACCTGGGTTGTGTTACCCTGGGCTGTGTTGAACTTGGTTGTGTTGTTGCCCTGGGTTGTGTTACCCTGGGATGTTCCACAGATGGGACACAACAACGAGGGGTCACAGTTGGAAGCTGAAGACTCAGATGAAGCACAGGGACGTTAGGGAATATTTCTTCAGTCACAGAGTTGTCAGGAAGTGGAATAGTCCGGGAAGTGATGATGTAGTAGAGGCAGGATCCATACATCGCTTTAAGAAGAGGTATGATAAAGCTCATGGAACAGAAAGAGTGACCTAGTAGCGACCAGGGAAGAGGTGGGGGCCAGGAGCTGTGAGTCGACCCCTGCAACCACAACTAAATGAGTACACACACACACACACACACACACACACCACTGTTAATGTACTTAGGGGTCATCAGCAACCGCCTTGTCGTGGAAAGTGGGTATGGTGTCATCCCGACACCCACGCCCACACAACACCCACACAGCACCCACGCCCACACAACACCCACACAGCACCCAGGCCCACATAACACCCAGGCCTACACAACTCCCAGGCCCACACAACACCCAGGCCCACACAAAACCCAGGCCCACATAACACCTAGGCCTACACTGCACCCAGACCCACACAACACCCAGACAAGCTATGAAACACTCATCCTCAGGGTCAGACACTGACCACACTGTAGAAAACAAACAACATTACCGGAAAAGTGTCTCATCACAGTGATGACGACTATGTTAAGTGTGCGTGCTTCTTGTGTTCCTTGTTTGCTTTGTTGTGTTCCTTGCTTGTATTGTTGTTCATTGAATTGTTTTGTTCCTTGTATTGTCTTCCTTGTATCGTTGTTCCTTTCTTGTATTGTTTTCCTTGTATCGTTGTTCCTTACTTGTATTGTCTTCCTTGTATCGTTGTTCCTTACTTGTATTGTTTCCTTGTATCGTTGTTCCTTACTTGTATTGTCTTTCCTTGTATCGTTGTTCCTTGTATTGTCTTCCTTGTATCGTTGTTCCTTACTTGTATTGTCTTCCTTGTATCGTTGTTCCTTTCTTGTATTGTCTTCCTTGTATCGTTGTTCCTTACTTGTATTGTCTTCCTTGTATCGTTGTTCCTTACTTGTATTGTCTTCCTTGTATCGTTGTTCCTTACTTGTATTGTCTTCCTTGTATCGTTGTTCCTTACTTGTATTGTCTTCCTTGTATCGTTGTTCCTTACTTGTATTGTCTTCCTTGTATCGTTGTTCCTTACTTGTATTGTCTTCCTTGTATCGTTGTTCCTTACTTGTATTGTCTTCCTTGTATCGTTGTTCCTTACTTGTATTGTCTTCCTTGTATCGTTGTTCCTTACTTGTATTGTCTTCCTTGTATCGTTGTTCCTTACTTGTATTGTCTCCTTGTATCGTTGTTCCTTACTTGTATTGTCTTCCTTGTATCGTTGTTCCTTTCTTGTATTGTTTTCCTTGTATGTTGTTCTTCTGGATGTGTTTCCTTGTATGTGTGTTCTTACTTGTATTGTCTTCCTTGTATCGTTGTTCCTTATGGTATTGCTTCTTGTATCGTTGTCTACTTGTATGTCTTCCTTGTATCGGTTGTTCCTTCTTGTATTGTCTTCCTTGTATCGTGTTCTTACTTGTATTGTCTTCCTTGTATCGTTGTGTCCTTACTTGTATTGTCTTCCTTGTATGTGTTACTTACTTGGATTGTTCTTCTTGATCGTTGTTCCTTCATTGTATTGTTTCCTTGTATCGTTGTTCCTTCTTGATTGTCTTCCTTGTGATGTTGTTCCTTATGTATGTCTTCCTTGTATCGTTGTTCCTTCATGTATGTTCTTGTATGTTGTTTTCTTGTATTGTCTCCTTGTATCGTGTTCCTTCTTGTATTGTTTCTTGTATTTGATTTAACTTGTATTGTCTTCCTTGTATCGTTGTTCTTATTTTATTGTTCTTGTATCGTGTTCCTTACTTGATGTCTTCCTTGTATGTTGTTCCTTACTTGTATTGTCCTCACTTGTATCTTGTCCTTACTTGTATTGCTTCCTTGTATCGTGTTTTACTTGTATTGTCTCCTTGTTCGTTGTCCCTTACTTGTATTGATTCCTTGTATCGTTGTTCTTCTTGTATTGTTCCTTGTCGTTGTCCACGTTTGTTATCCTATTCTCTTATTGTATTGTCTTCCTTGTATTTTGTTCTTTGTATGTCTTCCTTGTATCGTTGTTCCTTACTTGTACTGTTGTTCTTGGATGTGTTACTTGCATGGATGTGTTACTTGCATGGATGTGTTACTTGCATGGATGTGTTACTTGGATGGATGTGTTACTTGCATGGATGTGTTACTTGCATGGATGTGTTCCTTGCATGGATGTGTTACTTGCATGGATGTGTTACTTGCATGGATGTGTTCCTTGCATGGATGTGTTCCTTGCATGGATGTATTCCTTGCATGGATGTGTTCCTTGCATGGATGTTCCTTGCATGGATGTTACTTGCATGGATGTGTTCTACACACTCCACTAAGCCTCCCTCGCTCGTCAGCGTTGTTAATATTGTTTAGATTTAGATTTAGTCTCTCCTGGTGTAAATTGTTATGAATATTTTCTGGACAGCGTTCCAGGGAGCACAATTCGAGGGACTTAAAGCGTTCCCAACAACTTAGATATTTGGCTAAATTGCTGCAGGCAGTGAAAGGAGTTTTTAGTGTCCAGTAATACACCAGTCTAGAATATCATTATTGACTTTGAATCTGTTGTTTTGAAGGTTCTTGTTATCCAGCGTTTGAACGTTCTTGTTATCCAGCATATTCTCTATGGTTGTGATTGTAGCATTACTGTCATATTTGAAACTATGTAAGCAAGTAAGTTGATTTAGGTACAGGTACACATAAGCAAAATTATCATATCATACATAATAGGATGGTGAGTCCAGTGGATAGAATGATGCGTACTTTGTTCAGTTCACACAGGGCTGGACATGGGAACGCAGGATCGATTCCTGGCCAAGCCGCACTTCTGTTAATGATACTAACATATGTGTAAATTACCCTCCAGTACACAAATAACTCGCACATAGAAGAGAGGAGCTTACGACGACGTTTCTTTCCGACTTGGACCATTTACAAAGTTTATTGTGTATTATTCCAGTCAGGGTATTGTGCCTTTTTTTGTTATTTACCCTCCACGATAACTCTGAAATGTCAGACAAAGTGGCCTGTTTCTCCTCTCTTGAGTCCTTTAAGACTTTTATATTTGGTTCCAGGTTTATGTAACTGAGAGTAACTGTAATTTGCCTTCATTAAACATCATGTTGTTTTTCTGTGACCCACTGGAAGACTTGGTTTATATCAACCTAGAGGTTTGTTGTGTCCTCAGTGGTAGTCACTCTTATGTAAATTATAGTACCAACTGTAAAAGACGATACGGTGCTGTAAGTTACGTCTCTCTCGTATATGAGAATGAGAAAGATTTGTCATGAGTTCTGTGCCTCGTACCACAGTAATGAGTTCTGTGCCTCGTACCAGTCATGAGTTCTGTGCCTCGTACCACAGTAATGAGTTCTGTGCCTTGTACCACAGTAATGAGTTCTGTGCCTCGTACCACAGTAATGAGTTCTGTGCCTCGTACCACAGTCATGAGTTCTGTGCCTGTACCACAGTATGAGTTCTGTGCCTCGTACCACAGTAATGAGTTCTGTGCCTCGTACCACAGTAATGAGTTCTGTGCCTCGTACCACAGTAATGAGTTCTGTGCCTCGTACCACAGTCATGAGTTCTGTGCCTTGTACCACAGTAATGAGTGGTGCGCCTTGTACCATTGTCATGAGTGTTGTGCCTTGTACCAGTCATGGGGTGCCATGTCCATTGTTGTGTTGTGCCTTGTACCAGTCATGAGTGTTATGCCTTGTACCAGTCATGAGTATCACAGAAATTTGCACTGTGGCAGCCTCTACAATCACTTGGTGTGTCTATGAAGTTTGAAAATTGAAGATCTATCAACACACTGTTCCAGTTCTTCCATGTGCATGCATTTTGTGTACTGTTACACCATCTGATATCTGATAATGACTGCTGGCATGATGGCCTCTGCAGCAAGGTCTCAGATCTGGTCTTCTAAATTGGAAATATAACATTACGGATCTAAGATCTATTAAGCAATACGCAGGAAAGATAAGTCTGTTCTGGATGTACATAGAAGCTTCTAAGATTTACTTGTCTTGTTCATAAGACAGAAAGAAGAGTCTAATAATCCTGCCACAATGCCAAACTTTTGACAAGCTTCTGCTACCCACTCGTATGAGAGGACGGTAGTGTACCTCTCGGGATGTAACTTGCCTAAGGCTTTCTCAAGGTCTGTTTGCGTTACGTCAGTATTCTGTGTGTCATTCGGTGCATCCAAGCCACGTCATCTGCTTCCTGCACACTCTTCATCCACTCCAGAAACCAAGAGGTAACGTTTTCAGGGAAAGTGGTTGAAGGAGGGGGAGAAGAAGTTGGGTATATCACTCGGTTCTTCCATTTTTTCCTTTCTCTGGCTGTTTCTCTTCCCTTTCCGTGTCTTGCTTCGCAGTTGTTGCTCGGTGCTGAGTTTTCCTGGTACGTGGCGTGGTGTCCGTGAGCACACACTCGTGTTTCCTTTAGATTTAGAGAGATTACTAATGTTGATTCTGCGAGGTGGTGAGGCATCCGGAATGTTGATTGATGCCTCTGCAACATCACGTATCTTGAAAGATGAGTAATGTGTGTGAGGCGGTGTTAGCGGTGCAGGTGGTGTTAGTGGTGCTGGTGATGTTAGTGGTGCAGGTTCTGTTAGTGGTGCAGGTGGTGCTGGTGATGTTAGTGGGGCAGGTGGTGCTGGTGATGTTAGTGGTGCGGGTGGTATTAGTGGTGCTGGTGATATTAGTGGTGCAGGTGGTGTGGTGATGTTAGTGGTGCAGATGGTGTTAATGGTGCTGGTGGTGTTAATGGTGCTGGTGGTGAAGATAATGCTGATGATGCAGGCGGTGTTAGTGGTGCTGGTGGTGTTAGTGGTGTTAATGGTGCAGGTGGTGTTAGCGGTGCTGGGGGTGCTAGTGGTGCAGGTGGTGCTCCTGGTGTTAGTAGTGCAGGTGGTACTGGTGGTGTTTGTGGTGCAGGTGGTGTTAGTGGTACTAGTGGTGCAGATGATGCTGGTGGTGTTAGTGGTGCAGGTGGTGTTAGTAGTGCTGGTGGTGTTAGTGGTGCAGATGGTTTTAGTGATACAGATGGCGCAGGTGATGTTAGTGGCGCAGGTGGTGCAGATGGTGTTAGTGGTGCTGGTTGCGTTTGTAGTGATGGTGTTAGTGGTGCACGTGGTGCTGGTTGTGCTGTTGGTGTTAGTGGTGCATGTGGTGCTGGTGGTGTTAATGGTGCATGCACCGTGGTGTTAGTGGTGCTGGTGGTGCAGGTGTTGGTATTTGTGGTGCAGGTGGTGTTAATGGTGCTGGTGGTGTTAGTGGTGCAGGTTGTGCTGGTGTTAGTGGTGCTGGTGTTGCAGATGGTGCTGGTGATGTTATTGGTGAAGGTGGTATTAGTGGTGCAGATTGTGCTGGTGATGTTAGTGGTGCAGGTGGTGGTGGGGTGTTAGTGGTGCTGGTGGTGTTAGTGGTGTAGGTAGTGCTGGTGGTGTAGGTGGTGCTGTTGGTGTTAGTATTGCAGGTGGTGTAAGTGGTGATGGTGTTGGTGTTAGGGGTGCTAGTGGTGTTAGTGGTGCTGGTGGTGTTAGTGGTGCAGGTAGTGGTAGTGGTGCAGGTGGTGTTAGTGGTGCTGGTAGTGCAGATGGTGCTGGGGGTGTTAGTGGTGCTGGTGGTGCATATGTGTTGATGGTGCTAGTGGTGCAGATTGTGCTGGTGGTGTTAGTGGTGCAGGTGATGGTTGTGGTGCAGATGGTGCTCTGAGTGTTAGTGATGTTAGTTGTGCAATTGATGTTAGTGGTGCAGATTGTGCTGGTGGTGCTGTTGGTGTTAGTATTGCAGGTGGTGATGGTCGTGATGGTGGTGCAGATGGTGCTTGTCTTAATAGTGCTGGTGTGGTGTTAGTGGTACTGGTGGTGTTAGTGGTGCTGGTGTTAGTGGTGCATGTGGTGTTAATGGTGCAGGTGGTGCTGGTGGTGTTAGTGGTGCTGGTCTTAATGGTGCTGGTGGTGCAGGTGCTGTTAGTGGTACTGGTTGTGTTAGTGGTGCTGATGGTGCAGATGGTGCTGGTGGTGTTATTGGTGCAGGTAGTGTTAGTGGTGCTGGTGGTGTTAGTGGTGCAGATTGTGCTGATGGAATTAGTGGTGCAGGTGGTGTTGGTGGTGCCCAGACACAAACACCTGCTAAATGGTCCAAAATAGAAGGTTGCTAGCGAGTAATCACCCAGAAAAGTAGGGAAACACACACACAGGTGAGGGAGAGGACGCAGAAACGAAAGGGGCTAGGAAGAGAGACAGGGGCAGAGTCAGCAGAGGACAACCAGAGCCGGGCAGAGCAACAAGCGCAAGCACACACAGGACCGCCCTCAGAACCCCACAGCCAAACACGCTATCCCAACACAACCTACAATCCACACTTACAGCCCCCACCCCCACACTATGCTGTAGAATCCCACAGCACACTGCCAGGTCCCCCACCCCCACAGACTCCCCAGAATACTGTGTTGGAGAGGAAACTGAAGGTATGATACACCAACACTGATGGAATAACGAATAAGTGGGAAGAGTGGCACGAAAGAGTCGAAGAGGCATCACCAGACATCATAGCTCTCACAGAGACCAAGCTCACAGGAATGATAACAGATGCCATCTTTCAAATGAGATATCAGATCCTGGGGAAAGACAGAGGGAACAAAGGTGGTGGAGGAGTGGCACTGCTCATGAAAAACCAATGGGATTTTGAAGAGCTGGAGAGAGGTGACAGAGGAGAAGCAAGAGACTACATAATAGGAACATTTCAGTCTGGAGGTCCCAAGGTGGTAATTGCAGTAATGTATAACCCACCACAGAACAGCAGGAGGCTAAGGCAAGAGTATGAGAGTAATAGAGTGATGGTCGACACACTGGCTGAACTGGCCAGAAGGGCTCATGCAAGCAGGGCAAAGCTGCTGATTATGATGTTTACCTGGAGAGAGTTCCGGGGGTCAACGCCCCCGCGGCCCGGTCTGAGACCAGGCCTCCTGGTGGATCAGAGCCTGATCCATTATGTTTGGGAGGTCGCTAAAGGAGACCTAATTTAACCAATTAAATGGTCACACTTTGCCTTGGCAAATAACTGGTGTACCATCTCCATTTATAGATAAATGGAGATGGTACACCACGGGTGATGGTGCAGCACGTGTTTTGACCTGACGGCAAGATCTGACGCTGTCAGATATAGAGGACATCACATTTGAAAGACCCCCTTGGAGGCATTGACCATGTGGTTCTGAGTTTTGAATACATAGTAGAGTTACAAGTGGAGAGGGAAGCAAGAAGGACAGGACAAATGAAGCCATACTACAAGAGAGGGGACTACACAGGCATGAAGAATTTCCTGCATGGGGTTCAGTGGGACAGAACTGGTAGGGAAGTCAGTAAACGAGATGGTGGAATGTGTGACAACAATATGCAAGGAAGCTGAAGAGAGGTTTGTATCCAAGGGTAACAGAAATAATCAGAAAGCTAGGATGAGCCCTTGGTTCACCCAAAGTTGTAGAGAAACCAAAACTAAGTGTGGTAGAGAATGGAAGATCAGTCATAGACCTAGAAATGAATATGCACAGGTAGGGAGGCCCAACGACAATACGAAAATGACATACCAGCGAAAGCCAAATCTGACCCGATGCTGTTGTACAGCCACATCAGGAGGAAAACAATAGTCAAGGACCAGGTAATCAGGCTGAGAAAGGAAGGAGGGGAGATCACAAGAAACGACCAAGTATGTGAGGAGCTCAACATGTGATTCAAAGAAGAGTTCACAGGAGAAACAGTAGGAACTCCAGAAAGACAGAGAGGTGGGGTATACCATCAAGTGTTGGACACAATACATACAACCGAGAAAGAAGTGAAGAGGCTGTTAAACGAGCTAGATATCTCAGAGGCGATGGGTCCAGTTAACATCTCTCCATGGTTCCTGAGAGAGGGAGCAGAGGTGCTATGTGTACCACTAACAACAATATTCAGTACATCTATCGAAACAGGGCGACTACCTGATGTATGGAAGACAGCAGACGTAGCCACAGTTTTGAAAAAAGGAGACAGACACGAAGCATTAAAATACAGACCAGTGTCACTGACATGTATATTATGCGAAGTCATGGAGAAGATTATCAGGAGAAGAGTGGTGGAACACCTAGAAAGGAATGAGCTTATCAACGACAATCAGCACGGCTTCAGGGACGGGAAATCCTAGTGTCACAAACCTACTGGAGTTTACAAAGTCACACTGTGTGACTTTGTAAATGGTCCAAGTCGGACCGAAACGTCGTCGTAAGCTCCTCTCTTCTATGTGCGGGTTTTTTGTGTATCGTTCCAGTCACGGTATTGTGCCTTTTTTTGTTATCTACTGGAGTTCTGTGACAGGGTGACAGCAGTAAGACAAGAGAGAGAGGGGGGGTTGGGTAGATTGCATTGTCTTGGACTGTAAGAAGGCGTTTAACATATAGTTGCACGCAAGAGATTAGTGCAAAGCTGGAGGAGTCATGGTACGTGGCGAGGTGTCAGAGTGGGCGCCTTTGACGAGTGGGGTTCCACAGGGGTCAGTCCTAGGACCGTTGCTATTTCTGGTATTTGTGAACGACATGACTGAAGGAATAGACTCAGAAATGTCCCTGTTTGCAGATGATGTGAAGTTGATGAGAATTCAATCGGATGAGGACCAGGCAGAACTACAAAGGGATCTGGACAGGCTGCAGGCCTGGTCCAGCAACTTGCTCCTGGAGGTCAACCCCACCAAGTGCAAAGTCATGAAGATTGGGGAAGGGCAAAGAAAACCGCAGACGGAATACAGTCTAGGGGGCCAGA
>NC_069428.1:27121029-27156029 GCF_026875155.1 Cherax quadricarinatus | reverse complement strand
TTCCTACTTGTCTTCTTCCTACTTGTCTTCCTCCTACTTGTCTTCTTCCTACTTGTCTTCCTCCTACTTGTCTTCTTCCTACTTGTCTTCCCCCTACTTGTCTTCTTCCTACTTCTTCCTGCTTGACTTCTTCCTACCTAAGTTTTTCCATACCCAACAGAGAGTCAACTTACCATACCTTCGATATATCTTTGATGGATATCGAAAATTTGTCTACTGCTGCAGCTGGACACTGGGTCAGGCTTCTCTGGTGCTGGCCTGGTCAACCAGTAAGCTGGCCCACATACCCATCACACCCTGGTTGATCTGGCACTTGGAGGAGGTACTTGTCACGTTTCTTCTTAAAGACCTATACTTGGTAAGATGTTAAATAACCTGGGACCACAGATCTTGATACAATGTTCTCATACTGTGCCCACAGTGCTCCTACTTTTCGCTGGGTTTATTTTATATTTTCTTCCATATCTCTTACCAGTAGGTTGCTATGGTAGTGTGCAGACTTGGAACAAGGCCCTTAAGTACTATCCAGGTATATGTATCGTGTATTTGTCCCTCCTTCGCTCCAGTGAGTACATATTTATGATTCTGAGGCATTCCCAGTAATTTATTGGTTTTGTGCGAAACGTAAATGATCTCGCTATCTGTTCCAGCTCTGATATTTTCCCCACCCTGAACGGAGCCGTCAGCACTGAACAATTCTCTAAGCGAAAGGGCACAAGTGATCTGAGTAGTGTCACTATTGGCACTATTTCCCATGTTTTGAAAGTTCTCATTATCCACCGCGTCATTGTCCTGGTTTTCGTGGCAATTACTTTATTGTGTCCTTTAAAAACAAAGGTCAGCTGACATTATTACTCCTAGGTCCTTTACATCGTTCTAGTTGGTGATCCTCTTGCATTTTGGACAGTGTCCCTTTTCAGTTCTTCATTCGTTCCTATATAAGAGCTGGAACTTACCCATTGAATTTATGTTTGTTTCCACTGCTATGGAACACTACATTACTTATAATTTGTTGTCTTTACTTTCATTACTGAGATAAGAGTTTATCTGTATCTCCTTTGAATACAATATATATTATTATAATCTATATGTTTTATTACTATATATATATATTAATTAATATAATTTATATATATTTTTACCAAAACTGCGGCAGCAGGACTGACTACAAGTTGTCTGCCATAGACAACACAGCATACACAAATAATCCGCATGTAAAAGAGAGAAGCTTACGACGACGTTTCGGTCCGACTTGGACCATTGACAAAGTCACACTTTGTCAATGGTCCAAGTCGGACCGAAACGTCGTCGTAAGCTTCTCTCTTTTATATGCGGGTTATTTGTGTATCGTTCCAGTCACGGTATTGTGCCTTTTTTGTTATTTACAACATAACATACGCGTCACCTTTACCACCAAACTGCGGCAGGCCAGAACTCGACCCTACAAGTCGCCTCCAGAGACAACACAACATACGCGTCACCTTTACCAGTCAGCCAGCGATCCTACAAAGATCACGCATGCAGCAGAGCTACATGTTTTCTCATGATCCGAGGACACTCGTGGCACTGGTATCTCAAGGATTAATTTCAGCCTCCTCCTGCTGCATATGTGATCTTTGTAGGATCGGTTGCTGACTGGCAAAGATGACGCGTATATTATGTTGTCTCTGGAGGCGACTCGTAGGGTCGAGTCCTGGCCTGCCGCAGTTTGGTAAGTAATTAAAATCACTTGTTTTGTGATTTCATTGATAATATATTATATATATATTATATATATAATATATATATATAATTTATATATATATATATTTATTATATATATATATATATATATATATATATATATATATATATTTAGTACCACATCGTAGTCTATATGTTGGAAATCAATTTGACTACTTTCCCTCAATACCTTTCGCCCTCTGTTTGTTTACATTCACCGCATGACTACATTTATTAAGACGATTTACATAATCCGTGTAAACCACATCTGTTTTTGTTTTCTTGCAGCTCTCCGTAATTTTGCCATAGTGGTTTAGCAATCATGACAAGCTTGATCTTCTCTGCTGTAAATCCATGCTGGTTTGTGTTATGCAGTTGTGCTGTTTCGTAAAGTATATAATCTGGCGTCTCATCACTCAACGACTTTGATGATGTGGAATGTTAGGGCTACTGCTCTGTAATTTTTTGACTAGCGCTCTACTGCCTCCCTTATAAGAGCATAAGAAAGAAGGAACACTGCAGTAGGACTACTGGCCCATGCGAGGCAAATCCAAGTCACCTACCGGCTTAAGCCAATGACTCAACCAAGTCAGGTCAGGTCACATCCACGTAAGGAAGGAGCACGGAATCAGCCCTGTTAGCACAAGCTAATGTATTTAACAAACCTATTTTTAAAACTACACAATATTTTAGCTTCTATGACGGTACTCTGGAGTTTGTTCCACTCATCCACAACTCTGTTGCCAAACCAGTGCTTTCCTATATTCTTCCTGAGTCTGATTTTTTCCAACTTAAAACCATTGCTGCGAGTCCTGTCTTGGCTAGATATTTTAGCATGCTGTTTACATTCCCTTTATTTATTCCTGTTTTCCATTTATACACCTCAATCATATCCTCCCTAATTCTACGCCTTTCTAGAGAGTGCAGATTCAGGGCCCTCAGTGTATCCGCATAGGGAAGATTTCTGATACATGGGATCAACTTTGTCATCCTCCTCTGTACGTTTTCCAGTGCATTTATATCCATTCTGTAATAAGGTGACCAAAACTCTGCAGCAAAATCTAAATGAGGCCTAACCAAAGATATATAGAGTTGAACAACCTGAGAACTCCTATTATTTATGCTTCTAGATATGAAGCCAAGGATTCTGTTAGCTTTATAGGGAACACTAATGCACTGTTGTCTTGGTTTTAAATTACTGCTAATCAGAACTCCCAAATCTTTTCGCAATCAGTAATATTAAGATCTACATTATTTAGTTTATATGTGGCATGGTTATTTTCCTGTCCAATGTTTAGAACTTTGCATTTGTCTATATTAAACTGCACCTGTCACGTCTCCGACCACTGCATCAGTCTATTCAAAAAATCAATTCTGTCAACAATTCAACGTCCTGTTTTGGTGTCATAGACAAACCTGCTTATGTCGCTATTTATTCCCTCATCTATGTCGTTTATGTAAATTGTGACCAACAAGGGGCCCAACACTGACCCCTGTGGGACACCGCTTGTGACGGTTCCCCACTCTGATTTCTCCCCATTTATGAAAACTCTCTGCCGTCTATCAGTCACGCTTCTATCCAGAAAAATTTTTTCTTCCTATTCCTTCTGCCTTAATTTGCCTCAATAGTCTCTGATGTGGGAGTCTATCAAGAGCCTTACTGAGTCCATATACACAATATCATATTCATTACAATGATCTACCTCCTCAAATACCTTAATGAAAAAAAGTTAATAAATTCGTAAGGCAGGAACGCCCTTTTGTAAAACCATGCTGAGATTCGTTAATCAATTTATGCCTTTCAAAATGGTTACGAATTCCCTCGGCAATTATTGATTCCATAAATTTTCCTACTATGGAGGTTAGGCTTATTGATCTACAGTTCGAAGCTGAGGACCTGTCACCTGCTGTGTCTGCACTCTTAAGGTCTCTGGTATTTCACCTTGATCAAAGTTCTTTCTCTAAAGGATAGTGAGTGCTGGTGCTGGTGGTACTTAACACTATAGTGAAGAACTTCCACGAGTCAGGTCTAGGGGCTGAGTGAGCGGCCATGTTCTCTATTTCTTTTTCATCTCCTACCAATTTGCATCTAAATTTATATATTTCTGTCTTTATTAATAAAGTTCCATTCACCTCTCTCTCTCTCTCTCTCTCTCTCTCTCTCTCTCTCTCTCTCTCTCTCTCTCTCTCTCTCTCTCTCTCTCTCTCTCTCTCTCTCTCTCTCTCTCTCTCTCCTTATCCGCTCTATTAAGTCCTCTTAATATTTCGTATGTGGTAATCGATCTAGTCTTGTCCTCTGTGTCAGGGTCGCCAGGTTCATTTTCTTCAACTTTTTCTCGTGGTACATTCCTCTCGTTTCTGGTGCTAGAATGGCTGCAAACCTCTGAAGCTTTTCGAGTTTCTTCACGTGCTTGACCAGATGTGGGCTGCATGCTGGGGCTGCATACTCGATGATTGACCTAAGATATGTCCTATATAAGGTTCTGAAGGATGTGTACTCACCTAATTGTGGTTGCAGGGGTCGAGACTCAGCTCCTGTGTGTGTGTATGTGTGTGTGTGTGTGTGTGTGTGTGTGTGTGTGTGTGTGTGTGTTGTGTGTGTGTGTGTGTGTGGCACCTTAGAGTTGTACACTACCATCTAAATCACCCATGAAAACTGTATATTTCTCACATACTGTTTGCAGCAGACTTCCTGACTGACGTTATCTATGTTAGCTCAGATTAGTCTAGGTTGTCCTCTATCATTAAAAATTAAGCAGTTATAACATACGACAAAGGCAGTACACGAAGTGTAAGACATAGACGATAAAGCTAGTAACATGCGAACAGTACACAGCGATCTACCAAGTACAGTAGAAAGATCTGTGTCAGATATCTGTATCAGTGATTGTTGTGAGCCTCAGGTATGGTTGGTTACTTGGTAGTGTGCTTGGTAAAATAATAGGCTTGGAGGTGAGCCTTGGGTTCATTGGGTTAAGTAGGTACTCAGTGAGCTGGGTGGTGCTAGCTCCACGCCAAGGCCGTAGGCCTGTGAGAGACTGAGAGGTTACGTCCGGCAAGTCCAGTGGTTGTTTGAGAGGATGGAACAGCAGCAGGTTTACTGAGCTTTAGATTTAACTAGGCCCACTAGATAGCAGCACAAGTACTGTGGCTAGGTGTGAAATACGAAGGCCGGACTGGGCTTGTATAACCATTGTTGAAGACTCTTTAAACAGTCACCCATTTGACTGTTTTTGCATCAGTTTTTGCATCACTGTCTTTTGTTAGGATGTGATTACCATGGGTCCAAGGTACCATAGTAACTCCATCTGGTGGACGCTTTTTGCTGCTGTCACCTCAACATAGCTCAGGTGTTCTTTGACTTCATAATACCAAATTAGTCTGCTGACGCATTGTTACAGTTGCACCTGTGTTCTGTGAGGTTAGGGGTGGCTAAACAAAGGACCACAACGACGCAGATGTTCCAGTGGTTGAAAAAAAAGGATGCTCAGGGAGCAATTAGACACTACCAATAGAAAATCACCGGCATATGGAACTCTCAAAGTTGAAAGAGAAATTCTGGACCTTCCTCCAGACACAACAAATGCTTGTTAAGGCGATACTCTTCAGTCTGGGATTATACCAGTGGGAATGTTTGTGGCTCTTAGCTAAATTTGGTATTTGATGATGTTTTAAAGGTATCCCGCTGAGTTAATTCTTACTTACACTTGGGATTGTTTATCTCACCAGATTCGCTCAAGCTCACTAGAAGAATTTTTCCCCACTAATTGGCTGGATGCAAGACGTGAAGACAGGAATACAAGCGCTGTTATTTGTGTTTATTTACGAATTCTTGTACAGTTGTGAGACGCAGAGTTACTTGACGCTTGAGGTCGAGCACAGTGTTGTGATGGTGCCTCATGTGTTGACACATGTGTTGTCCTTGTTTCCTCCGTTGACATATGTGTTTCCTGTATTGACACATGTGTTTGTATCGTGTCTTGACACGTTTCCTGTGTTGACACATGTGTTTGTATCGTGTCTTGACACGTTTCCTGTGTTGACACATGTGTTTCCTGTGTCAGTAAGCCTCCACGAAAATGTGGCCACCACAGCCACAGTGTGCTGCCCACCTTGCATGTGTCTTGCTAGCACTGACAGTCCTGTTGATCAGGCTGACACTTAGGTGTCTCTTCCAAGACCGGGCTGGGATCACCTGGGGAAGGATTCGAATCATAGCTTCTGGCTCACATTCCTTACTAGTGACTAGCGGTTTTCTTAGACCTTGTAGTACCTATTCTTGAAACTGTGTATGGTTTATCTCCCACTTGTTGGTACTGAGAGAGTACAACTGGTGTGCCATGCACCCCTGGCACACCTCTGGTACACACTTGATACATACCTGGTACACTTCTGGTACACACCTGGTACGCGCTTGGTACATACCTGGTACACTCCTGGTACACTCCTGGTACACACCTGGTATGCACTTGGTACATACCTGGTACACTCCTGGTACATACCTGGTACACAGCTGATACACACCTGGTACACACCTGGTACACTCCTGGTACACACCTGGTACACACTTGCTACACACCTGGTACACACCTGGTACCCTCCTGGCACACCCCTGGTGCACACCTGGTACACACTTGCTACACACCTGGTACACACCTGGTACCCTCCTGGCACACCCCTGGTGCACCCCTGGTACACACTTGCTACACACCTGGTACACACCTGCCAAGGAAGATAGAAGAGGTAAAGTTTTAAAAGGTGTGAGAGTTCACTGGAAGATCTTGAGCAAGTGTAATAAAGTCTTAGTGGAGCCAGGAAGGTGGGCGGCAAGGCTTATTAAGGTGGGTGCCCAGATCCCACCCACCCACACACCCGCAAACTCACCCACATAGCTAGTTCTAGGTTACCTGTAGTTGTTTCTGGGGGTCACCGCCCCCGCTGCCCGGTCCCAGACTAGGCCTCCTGGTTGCTTGATTGACCAGCTGATGATAAATTAGACACATGTGCAACTCTTGGGTATCTTTATTGAGGAAACGTTTCGCCACACAGTGGCTTCATCAGTCCATCAATCTTGATGGACTGAACACATCGACTCAAGGTTGAGGGACTGATTACCTCATTCTCCTCCTGTTCTTCAAGTTTCTCCTACGTATGGACTGATGAAGCCACTGTGTGGCGAAACGTTTCCTCAATAAAGATACCCAAAAGTTGCACATGTGTATAATTTATCAACATGTCGGTTCTCTGAACCATTCATCTACAAATTGACCAGCTGCTAGTGCTGGGCGCAAGCAACCCAACCTATACACCACAGCCCAGCTGGTGAGTAGCCGATCGAGAAACCGTACAGAGTTCTATCTTAAAGACCAGCTAAGGGTCTGTAGGTAATTTCCATTATATATGAAAGGAGGGCATTACAAAATCCAGGCCCCCTTACACTTACTGAGTTCTCTCTCTTGATGTACTCGCTGTTCTCCGGCTTTTCATGAGGCGCGTCTCACACCATCTTGGTTCCATTTCAAGTTATTTTGGTGTGCAGGTTTGGGCCCAGAGTCCCTCAAGAATTCCCAAGTGTAAATTATGTTGTATCTTTCTCGTCTTAGTTTAAGAGACTTGGAGCGTTCCCAGGAGGTGGGATGTTTGACGGAATTTATAGGGGCGTGCACACCGCCCACACACCGCCCTCATCACGCCTACACACCGCCCACATACCGCCCCCCACACCGCCCACAAACCACTCAAGTCCATATATACAAGAACTGTCAGAGGAATATGTAAATATTGATTTAAATGTTTTCATAAATACTGAAGAAAATGGAGAAAATATTTTAGTAAGAAAAAACTGCAGTTGTGGGGAAGATCCAAGTGTTCCTCTCAGTGGAAGATCCAAGTGTTCCTCTCAGTGGAAGATCCAAGTGTTCCTCTCAGTGGAAGATACAAGTGTTCCTCTCAGTGGAAGATACAAGTGTTCCTCTCAGTGGAAGATCCAAGTGTTCCTCTCAGTGGCAGATCCAAGTGTTCCTCTCAGTGGAAGATACAAGTGTTCCTCTCAGTGGAAGATCCAAGTGTTCCTCTCAGTGGAAGATCCAAGTGTTCCTCTCAGTGGAAGATACAAGTGTTCCTCTCAGTGGAAGATACAAGTGTTCCTCTCAGTGGAAGATCCAAGTGTTCCTCTCAGTGGAAGATCCAAGTGTTCCTCTCAGTGGAAGATCCAAGTGTTCCTCTCAGTGGAAGATCCAAGTGTTCCTCTCAGTGGAAGATACAAGTGTTCCTCTCAGTGGAAGATACAAGTGTTCCTCTCAGTGGAAGATCCAAGTGTTCCTCTCAGTGGAAGATCCAAGTGTTCCTCTCAGTGGAAGATCCAAGTGTTCCTCTCAGTGGAAGATACAAGTGTTCCTCTCAGTGGAAGATACAAGTGTTCCTCTCAGTGGAAGATCCAAGTGTTCCTCTCAGTGGAAGATCCAAGTGTTCCTCTCAGTGGAAGATCCAAGTGTTCCTCTCAGTGGAAGATCCAAGTGTTCCTCTCAGTGGAAGATCCAAGTGTTCCTCTCAGTGGAAGATCCAAGTGTTCCTCTCAGTGGAAGATCCAAGTGTTCCTCTCAGTGGAAGATACAAGTGTTCCTCTCAGTGGAAGATCCAAGTGTTCCTCTCAGTGGAAGATCCAAGTGTTCCTCTCAGTGGAAGATCCAAGTGTTCCTCTCGGTGGAAGATACAAGTGTTCCTCTCAGTGGAAGATCAAGTGTTCCTCTCGTGGAAGATCCAAGTGTTCCTCTCAGTGGAAGATCCAAGTGTTCCTCTCAGTGGAAGATCCAAGTGTTCCTCTCAGTGGAAGATCCAAGTGTTCCTCTCAGTGGAAGATCCAAGTGTTCCTCTCAGTGGAAGATCCAAGTGTTCCTCTCAGTGGAAGATCCAAGTGTTCCTCTCAGTGGAAGATCCAAGTGTTCCTCTCAGTGGAAGATACAAGTGTTCCTCTCAGTGGAAGATCCAAGTGTTCCTCTCAGTGGAAGATCCAAGTGTTCCTCTCAGTGGAAGATCCAAGTGTTCCTCTCAGTGGAAGATCCAAGTGTTCCTCAGTGGAAGATCCAAGTGTTCCTCTCAGTGGAAGATCCAAGTGTTCCTCTCAGTGGAAGATCCAAGTGTTCCTCTCAGTGGAAGATACAAGTGTTCCTCTCAGTGGAAGATACAAGTGTTCCTCTCAGTGGAAGATCCAAATGTTCCTCTCAGTGGAAGATCCAAGTGTTCCTCTCAGTGGAGAATACAATGTGTTCCTCTCAGTGGAAGATCCAAGTGTTCCTCTCAGTGGAAGATACAAGTGTTCCTCTCAGTGGAAGATCCAAGTGTTCCTCTCAGTGGAAGATCCAAGTGTTCCTCTCAGTGGAAGATACAAGTGTTCCTCTCAGTGGAAGATCCAAGTGTTCCTCTCAGTGGAAGATCAAGTGTTCCTCTCAGTGGAAGATCCAAATGTTCCTCTCAGTGGAAGATACAAGTGTTCCTCTCAGTGGAAGATCCAAGTGTTCCTCTCAGTGGAAGATCCAAGTGTTCCTCTCAGTGGAAGATCCAAATGTTCCTCTCAGTGGAAGATCCAAGTGTTCCTCTCAGTGGAAGATCCAAATGTTCCTCTCAGTGGAAGATCCAAGTGTTCCTCTCAGTGGAAGATCCAAATGTTCCTCTCAGTGGAAGATCCAAGTGTTCCTCTCAGTGGAAGATCCAAATGTTCCTCTCAGTGGAAGATACAAATGTTCCTCTCAGTGGAAGATACAAGTGTTCCTCTCAGTGGAAGATCCAAGTGTTCCTCTCAGTGGAAGATACAAGTGTTCCTCTCAGTGGAAGATCCAAGTGTTCCTCTCAGTGGAAGATACAAGTGTTCCTCTCAGTGGAAGATACAAGTGTTCCTCTCAGTGGAAGATCCAAGTGTTCCTCTCAGTGGAAGATACAAGTGTTCCTCTCAGTGGAAGATCCAAGTGTTCCTCTCAGTGGAAGATACAAGTGTTCCTCTCAGTGAAAGATCCAAGTGTTCCTCTCAGTGGTAGATACAAGTGTTCCTCTCAGTGGAAGATCCAAGTGTTCCTCTCAGTGGAAGATACAAGTGTTCCTCTCAGTGGAAGATACAAGTGTTCCTCTCAGTGGAAGATCCAAGTGTTCCTCTCAGTGGAAGATACAAGTGTTCCTCTCAGTGGAAGATACAAGTGTTCCTCTCAGTGGAAGATCCAAGTGTTCCTCTCAGTGGAAGATCCAAGTGTTCCTCTAGGTGGAAGATCCAAGTGTTCCTCTCAGTGGAAGATACAAGTGTTCCTCTCAGTGGAAGATCCAAGTGTTCTTCTCAGTGGAAGATACAAGTGTTCCTCTCAGTGGAAGATCCAAGTGTTCCTCTCAGTGGAAGATCCAAGTGTTCCTCTCAGTGGAAGATCCAAGTGTTCCTCTCAGTGGAAGATCCAAGTGTTCCTCTCAGTGGAAGATCCAAGTGTTCCTCTCAGTGGAAGATCCAAGTGTTCCTCTCAGTGGAAGATCCAAGTGTTCCTCTCAGTGGAAGATCCAAGTGTTCCTCTCAGTGGAAGATACAAGTGTTCCTCTCAGTGGAAGATACAAGTGTTCCTCTCAGTGGAAGATCCAAGTGTTCCTCTCAGTGGAAGATCCAAGTGTTCCTCTCAGTGGAAGATACAAGTGTTCCTCTCAGTGGAAGATACAAGTGTTCCTCTCAGTGGAAGATACAAGTGTTCCTGTCAGTGGAAGATACAAGTGTTCCTCTCAGTGGAAGATACAAGTGTTCCTCTCAGTGGAAGATCCAAGTGTTCCTCTCAGTGGAAGATCCAAGTGTTCCTCTCGGTGGAAGATCCAAGTGTTCCTCTCAGTGGAAGATCCAAGTGTTCCTCTCAGTGGCAGATCCAAGTGTTCCTCTCAGTGGCAGATCCAAGTGTTCCTCTCAGTGGAAGATCCAAGTGTTCCTCTCAGTGGAAGATACAAGTGTTCCTCTCAGTGGAAGATCCAAGTGTTCCTCTCAGTGGAAGATCCAAGTGTTCCTCTCAGTGGAAGATACAAGTGTTCCTCTCAGTGGAAGATACAAGTGTTCCTCTCAGTGGAAGATCCAAGTACTCCTCTCAGTGGAAGATCCAAGTGTTCCTCTCAGTGGAAGATCCAAGTGTTCCTCTCAGTGGAAGATCCAAGTGTTCCTCTCAGTGGAAGATACAAGTGTTCCTCTCAGTGGAAGATCCAAGTGTTCCTCTCAGTGGAAGATCCAAGTGTTCCTCTCAGTGGAAGATACAAGTGTTCCTCTCAGTGGAAGATACAAGTGTTCCTCTCAGTGGAAGATCCAAGTGTTCCTCTCAGTGGAAGATCCAAGTGTTCCTCTCAGTGGAAGATACAAGTGTTCCTGTCAGTGGAAGATACAAGTGTTCCTCTCAGTGGAAGATACAAGTGTTCCTCTCAGTGGAAGATCCAAGTGTTCCTCTCAGTGGAAGATCCAAGTGTTCCTCTCGGTGGAAGATCCAAGTGTTCCTCTCAGTGGAAGATCCAAGTGTTCCTCTCAGTGGCAGATCCAAGTGTTCCTCTCAGTGGCAGATCCAAGTGTTCCTCTCAGTGGAAGATCCAAGTGTTCCTCTCAGTGGAAGATCCAAGTGTTCCTCTCAGTGGAAGATACAAGTGTTCCTCTCAGTGGAAGATACAAGTGTTCCTCTCAGTGGAAGATCCAAGTACTCCTCTCAGTGGAAGATCCAAGTGTTTCAGTGGAAGATACAAGTGTCAACACTCCACCTACCACCTAGAATGTTGGATATTTCACGATCAGATGCGTCGTGATAGTTTCGCGGGTGTGCGGACTGCTGGCACAAACAGCATGGATGACCGGGTCTGGGAAAGAGAAATTTGGCCTCAGGCCGGTCTTCCGAGGGGGGGAGGGGTAAACAGTGCCCTCGAAGCCAGTGACAGATAAAGATCATGTAAACCACACGCACAACCAGACTGTGATGGATATGTGGGTCAGCAGGCCGGCCAGCAGCAACAGCCCGGTTGACCAGGCAAGCACCAGACGATCCTGGCCCAGGGCCGAACTTCGGGAGTAGAAAAACTCTTGAAACTCATCAAAGGTATACCAGGGAAGGTGGGAAAAAAAACTTCTGAGTGAAGTAGATACATCAAAGGCATCAGACCTGACAAGATGTCACCATGGATACTGCGAGAGGCAGCAGAACCCGTCTGAACCATGGGTTCTGCAATTAGTGAAGACGGTGCAGGTGCCTGGAGCCTGGAAGGCAGTGGATATCATCCCTACCTGGAGGGGAGACGGACAGGAAACATTGATCTACAGGAGAACATCGTGAATCGTATGCAGGTAGAACATCAGTGACATGCGTGTCATGCAAGGTAATGGAGATCATCATTGACATGCGTGTCATGCAAGGTAATGAAGATCATCATTGACATGCGTGTCATGCAAGGTAATGAAGATCATCATTGACATGCGTGTCATGCAAGGTAATGGAAATGATCCATCAGTATGAATCACTGCGGTGTCATGCAAGGTAATGAAGATCATCATTGACATGCGTGTCATGCAAGGTAATGAAGATCATCATTGACATGCGTGTCATGCAAGGTAATGAAGATCATCATTGACATGCGTGTCATGCAAGGTAATGAAGATCAACATTGACAGGCGTGTCATGCAAGGTAATGAAGATCATCATCAGATGGTACAACACTTGGTTTTCATAAAAATATAACCAGCAGGGGTTCAGGGAGGGCAAATCTTGCCTTAGCAACCTGTTAAAATTTTATTACGAAGAACCAGAAGAGAGAGAGAGAGAATATGGAGGGAGGAAGGGAGAGAGGAATGAGGGGATTGCATATTCTTGAGCTGCAAGAAAGCACTTGATAAATTACCCCACAAGAGGCTGGGCCAGAAACTTGAGGTGCAGGCGGGAATAAGAGTGAACGTAATCATGTGGATCAAAGAATATCTTAGAGGAAAGAAGCAAGGAGTGTTAGAAAAGAGACCGATCCTAGCGGGGTTCCACAAGAATCGGTATTGGGACCCCGGTCCCAGACCAGGCCTCCTTGATTCTCCAGGAGGCCTGGTCTGGGTGTTGATCATCATCTCCCCGGAGAACGTCCATCAGAACAGAAGAACCTGGGAGACGTAACAACATGCAAAATACTCAGGGGAATTAATAAGATAGACAAGGACAGGCATTTTGAGAGGCGAGAAACAGGTACTCAGGGACACAGCAGGAAGTGAAGGACGTAGATGAGCCACAGGTATGTCAGGAAGTAGTTCTTAAGTCTTAGAGTAGTCGGGGAAGTGAAATGATTTCGACAAAGAAGTGGAGGCAGACTACATACATAGTTTTAAGAGCAGGTACGATGGGGCCCATGAGGCTACAAGGGAGTGAATGTAGCAAGTGGCAAGTTAAGAGGCGGAGCTATGAGCCAGAGACTCGACTCCTGCAATCACAACTAGGTGACTACACTGTATCAACGTCCGGGGCCCCAGACTATTCAACATCTTACCAGAAGATATCAGAAACACTCCTAGGGCAAGTGTAGAAGTCTTCAAGAGGAAACTGGACAAGTATCTTCACTAGGTGCCTGATCAGCCAGGCTGTGATGGATATGTGGGTCAGCTGGACACCAGCATCAATCGTCTGGTTGACCAGGCGAGCACCAGACGAGCCTGGCCCAAGGCCGGGCTCTGGGAGTAGAAAAACTCTAGTAACTCATCACAGGTATGTCAAAGTTAAAGGTACATACGTCTGTTACGGTAGCTGTGAATGTGGTCACATTCCTGTAATATACGATAGAATGCAGTAAGGTTACAACACGATACGTTTCCAATACAACACAACTGATAATTCACTATGTAACAAAATTTCACTTTTGTCGTGTTCCTGGGAAATAAACATCATTTCCCAATTCTTTATAATTAAACAAAATTTAAAATAAGCAGTTTTGGTCCCAGAACTTTGCTTTTGTGGTCAGGATACTTCTGGAACACTTTCAAGAAAGACTGATATTCTAGGGTTTTGCTTGGCAAATATAAAAACAGGGGCTCACAAACCAGCATTCACGCCGGGTCACCATCTGGAGAAGACCCGGGCCGGAAGTACCGGCAGATCAACAAGAAGAAGAAGAAGAAGAACCAGCATTCAGTTCAGCTCTGGCTGCCTGAGAAGACACATCAGAAGAAGTGAAATGGCATCAAGAGGCTGCAATTATTCTCCAGATACATTCTGCTACATATGTGGTCAATTCATTAAGACAAGAGCAAAGAAGTTCTCTGTAACAGCATCTAAAAAATGTGTGAGGCTTACAAAGCATATTTTGGCATGTCAGTTGTGGACCAAGACAAGACCTGGGCGCCTCATGTTGCTTGTGAACATTGGAAGGTAAGAAAGTCATTAGTTATATGAAGGGTAACATATTGAATAGGAACGTTTTTTAAATGAAATGTATGTAACAGAAACTAATTCTTTTTGTTCTTTTACGGGATGATATAGAGAAAAAAGAGCCATGAAATTTGTTGTTCCTAGAATATGGCGTCAACCCACTGATCACTCAACCAACTGCTACTTCTGCCTGGTGTATTCTTCCAAACACCGAACTGGGAAAAATGCACCTGTTATTTCTTACCCAGACCTTCCCTCTTCTATTGCACCAGTACCACACAGTGCTGATCTTCCTGTATCTACACCTCCAGAAAGAAGTCAACCGTCAGAAGAAGAAAGCAAATCAGAAAAGAAGAGCACAGTGAACAAGACTATGATCTCACAGATGCGCTGTTGGGAGGAATTCTTACTACCCAAACCAAACAGACCTCAATGACCTTATCAGAGATCTTGGTTTGACAAAGTCAAATGCTGAGCTTTTAATTTCAAGGCTCAAAGAGTGGGACTTGGTGGATGAAAGTGTGCAAGTGACAGGCCAAAGAAAACGTCACCAACATTTCTCAAGCTTCTTCACTAATGAAGACAGGTTGTGCTACTGTAATGATGTATCAGACCTGTTTGATGCAATTGGAATTGCATGCATCCAGATGAGTGGAGACTCTTCATTGACAGCTCCTCCAGAAGCCTAAAAGCTGTATTTCTGCACAATGGGAACAAGTATCCATCTCTCCCCTTGGCTCATTTAGTGCATCTTAAGGTGGACTACAACAGTGTCAAACTTATACTGGAAGCTTTGAACTATGATAAGTATGGCTGGGAAGTTATTGGAGACTTCAGACTGGTGGCATTTTAGATGGGACTCCAAGGAGGTTTTACCAGGTTTCCCTGTTATCTCTGTCACTGGGATAGTAGAGACAGAGCAGCACATTACCAGAGGAAGCAATGACCTCAAGGGACTGAGTTCTCAGTAGGAAGACATAATATCAAACATAAACCATTGGTGGATCCTCAAAAGGTTTTGTTCCCTCCATTACACATCAAACTAGGGCTAATGAAACAGTTTGTTACAGCTCTTGACAAAGAGTCTGCAACCTTCCAGTATCTTCAAGACTTCCTTCCCAAGCTATCAGAGGCAAAGGTAAAGGCTGGCATCTTCACTGGACCACAAGTCAGGAAAATCCTGGAGTGCTCAGAATTTCCAAAGGAGGGAAAGGAAGCCTGGGAGAGTTTCAGGGATCTTATAATAAAAACATGATGGGAGACTACATTTGGGAGCTTAAACGGGAAAGTGATTTGTTGCTGCTCGCAAACTTTGTAAATATGTTTCAGAAAGTTTAAAATAAAATTTGTGTAAATTTTATTTTATTTATGTAAATTTTATTTATTTTATTATATGTTTTTGTTTTACATCCAAAACTAGCAAAAAAATATTGAAATTTAGCCATTCTTTGTCAAAAATTCGCTCTTTAAGCCACAAAAGCAAAGTTTAAAAGGAATAATGGGCATCTTGTATTGTTGGAAAATAACACTTACTTACCAGGAACAAAAATTGTGTTACATAGTTTAATGAGAGCAGGAAGCTGACACAGAACAGTGATGCTGTGTAAGACAGTTGTGTCAGATGTTGCTCTTAATACCATCCACGCGCCCTAAACACTGTTGGGTCACCGCCCCCCGCGGCCCGGTACCAGACCAGGCCTCCTGTTTGAAGGCCTGGTGCTAGACCAGGCCTCCTGTTTGAAGCCTGGTGCTAGACCAGGCCTCCTGTTTGAAGGCCTGGTGCTAGACCAGGCCTCCTGTTTGAAGGCCTGGTGCTAGACCAGGCCTCCTGTTTGAAGGCCTGGTGCTAGACCAGGCCTCCTGTTTGAAGGCTGGTGCTAGACCAGGCCTCCTGTTTGAAGGCCTGGTGCTAGACCAGGCCTCCTGTTTGAAGGCCTGGTGCTAGACCAGCCTCTGTTTGAAGGCCTGGTGTTAGACAGGCTTCCTGTTTGAAGGCCTGGTGCTAGACCAGGCTCCTGTTTGAAGGCCTGGTGTTAGACCAGCTTCTGTTTGAAGGCCTGGTGTTAGACCAGGCTTCCTGTTTGAAGGCCTGGTGTTAGACCAGGCTTCCTGTTTGAAGGCCTGGTGCTAGACCAAGCTTCCTGTTTGAAGGCCTGGTGCCAGACCAGGCCTCCTGTTTGAAGTTCTGGTGCTAGACCAGGCCTCCTGTTTGAAGTTCTGGTGCTAGACCAGGCCTCCTGTTTGAAGTTCTGGTGCTAGACCAGGCCTCCTGTTTGAAGTTCTGGTGCTAGACCAGGCTTCCTGTTTGAAGGCCTGGTGTTAGACCAGGCTTCCTGTTTGAAGTTCTGGTGCTAGACCAGGCCTCCTGTTTGAAGGCCTGGTGCCAGACCAGGCCTCCTGTTTGAAGTTCTGGTGCCAGACCAGGCCTCCTGTTTGAAGTTCTGGTGCCAGACCAGGCCTCCTGTTTGAAGTTCTGGTGCCAGACCAGGCCTCCTGTTTGAAGGCCTGGTTCCAGACCAGGCCTCCTATTTGAAGTTCTGGTCGTCAAACATATATATGGTTTTAAGATTAGATGTTATGGGACCCACGTGACCAGAAATCAGCAAAGTCGGTCGATAAGAGTTCAGATGCTGGGCCATGAGCTATATTCCAACCCCTGAAAACAGGACAGGGTAAGAACACTGTTCTTATAGTATTCATTTTTCATTGGCTATATTGTACACTTCATGATATCACGTGAACACAAAAAAAAGAGTTAAATTTTATGTAGTTTAGTAGTGACTTGGGAAACTCTTACAAAGTTACTCTTACAAAGTTACTCTTACAAAGTTACTCTTACAAAGTTACTCTTACAAAGTTACTCTTACAAAGTTACTCTTACAAAGTTACTCTTACAAAGTTACTCTTACAAAGTTACTCTTACAAAGTTACTCTTACAAAGTTACTCTTACAAAGTTACTCTTACAAAGTTACTCTTACAAAGTTACTCTTACAAAGTTTTCTCTTACAAAGTTACTCTTACAAAGTTCCTCTTACAAGTTACCTTTACAAAGTTACTCTTACAAAGTTACTCTTAAAAAAGTTACTCTTTCAAAGTTCCTCTTACAAAGTTACTCTTACAAAGTTACTCTTACAAGTTACTCTTACAAAGTTAAATCTTACAAAGTTACTCTTACAAAGTTACTCTTACAAAGTTACTCTTACAAAGTTACTTCTTTCAAGGTTTCTTTACAAAAGTACACTTACAAAGTACTCTTACAAAGTTACTTTTTACAAAGTTATCTTACAAAGTTACTCTTAAAAGTTTCTCTTACAAAGTTACTCTTACAAAGTTACTCTTACAAAGTTACTATTACAAAGTTCTCTTACAAAGTTTACTCTTACAAAGTTACTATTACAAAGTTACTCTTACAAAGTTACTCTTACAAAGTTACTCTTACAAAGTTACTCTTACAAAGTTACTCTTACAAAGTTACTCTTACAAAGTTACTCTTACAAAGTTACTATTACAAAGTTACTCTTACAAAGTTACTCTTACAAAGTTACTCTTACAAAGTTACTCTAGAGCATCTTGAAACTCATTCTTTTTAGTTATGAAGCGTAGTGATGGAACTACCTCTTGCGTAACTCCTTCTGAGGATGCTGTGGCTGGTGCTGAGGATGCTGTGGCTGGTGCTGAGGATGCTGTGGCTGGTGCTGAGGATGCTGTGGCTGGTGCTGAGGATGCTGTGGCTGGTGCTGAGGATGCTGTGGCTGGTGCTGAGGATGCTGTGGCTGGTGCTGAGGATGCTGTGGCTGGTGCGAGGATGCTGTGGGGTCGTGCTGAGGATGCTGTGGCTCGTGCTGAGGATACTGTGGGCTGGTGCTGGGGATGCGTGGCTGTCTGAGGATGCTGTGGCTGGTGCTGGGGGGTGCTGTGGCTGGTGCTGAGGAACTGTGGCTGGTGCTGGGGATGCTGTGGCTGGTGCTGAGGATGCTGTGGCTGGTGCTGAGGATACTGTGGCTGGTGCTGAGGATGCTGTGGCTGGTGCTGAGGATGCTGTGGCTGGTGCTGAGGATACTGTGGCTGGTGCTGGGGATGCTGTGGCTGGTGCTGAGGATGCTGTGGCTGGTGCTGGGGATGCTGGTGCTGAGGATGCTGTGGCTGGTGCTGAGGATGCTGTGGTTGGTGCTGAGGAGCTGTGGGTGGTGCTGAGGATGCTGGGTTGGTGCTGAGGATGCTGGGGGTTGGTGCTGAGGAAAGCTGTGGCTGGGCTGAGGATGCTGTGGCTGGTGCTGAGGAATGCTGTGGCTGGTGCTGAGGATGCTGTGGCTGGTGCTGAGGATGCTGTGGCTGGTGCTGAGGATGCTGTGGCTGGTGCTGAGGATGCTGTGGCTCGTGCTGAGGATGCTGTGGCTCGTGCTGAGGATACTGTGGCTGGTGCTGAGGATGCTGTGGCTGGTGCTGAGGATGCTGTGGCTGGTGCTGAGGATGCTGTGGCTGGTGCTGAGGATGCTGTGGCTGGTGCTGGATGCTGTGGGTGGTGCTGAGGATGCTGTGGCTGGTGCTGAGGATGCGTGGCTCGTGCTGAGGATACTGTGGCTGGTGCTGAAAGGGTGCTGTGGCTGTGCTGAGGGTGCTGTGGCTGGTGCTGGGATGCTGTGCTGGTGCTGAGGATGCTGTGGCTGGTGCTGAGGATGCTGTGGCTGGTGCTGAGGATGCTGTGGCTGGTGCTGAGGATGCTGTGGCTGGTGCTGAGGATGCTGTGGGTTTGGTGGTGCTGAGGATGCCCGTGGCTCGTGCTGAGGATGCTGTGGCTCGTGCTGAGGATACTGTGCTGGTGCTGGGGATGCTGTGGCTGGTGCTGAGGATGCTGTGGCTGTGCTGGGATGCTGTGGGTGTGCTGAGGATACTGTGGCTGGTGCTGGGATGCTGTGGCTGGGCTGAGGATGCTTGTGGCTGGTGCTGAGGATACTTGTGGCTGTGCTGAGGATGCTGTGGCTGGTGCTGAGGAAAGCTGTGGCTGGTGCTGAGGATACTGTGGCTGGTGCTGGGGATGCTGTGGCTGGTGCTGAGGATGCTGTGGCTGGTGCTGGGGATGCTGGTGCTGAGGATGCTGTGGCTGGTGCTGAGGATGCTGTGGTTGGTGCTGAGGATGCTGTGGCTGGTGCTGAGGATGCTGTGGTTGGTGCTGAGGATGCGTGGGTTGTGCGAGGATGCTGTGGCTGGTGCTGAGGAGCGTGGCTGGTGCTGAGGATGCGTGGCCCGGGGCTGAGGGGCTGTGGCTGGTGCTGAGGATGCTGTGGCTGGTGCTGAGGATGCTGTGGCTGTGCTGAGGATGCTGTGGCTCGTGCTGAGGATGCTGTGGCTCGTGCTGAGGAACTGTGGCTGGGGCTGGGGATGCTGTGGCTGGTGCGAGATGCTTGGTGGGGCTGGGGATGCTGTGGCTGGTGCTGAGGGTACTGTGGGTGGTGCTGGGGATGCTGTGGCTGGTGCTGAGGATGCTGTGGCTGGTGCTGAGGATACTGTGGCTGGTGCTGAGGGTGCTGTGGCGGTGCTGAGGATGCTGTGGCTGGTGCTGAGGATACTGTGGCTGGGGCTGGGGATGCTGTGGCTGGTGCTGAGGATGCTGTGGCTGGTGCTGGGGATGCTGGTGCTGAGGATGCTGTGGCTGGTGCTGAGGATGCTGTGGTTGGTGCTGAGGATGCTGTGGCTGGGGCTGAGGATGCTGTGGTTGGTGCTGAGATGCTGTGGTTGGTGCTGAGGATGCTGTGGCTGGTGCTTGAGGATGCTGTGGGGTTTGGGGCTGAGGATGCTGTGGGGTGGTGCTTGGGGATGCTGTAGTTGGTGCTGGGATTTCTGTGGTTGGTGCTGGGGATGCTGTGGTTGGTGCTGAGGATGCTGTGGTTGGTGCTGAGGATGCTGTGGCTGGTGCTGAGGATGCTGTGGTTGGTGCTGAGGATGCTGTGGTTGGTGCTGAGGATGCTGTGGCTGGTGCTGAGGATGCTGTGGTTGGTGCTGAGGATGCTGTGGCTGGTGCTGGGGATGCTGTGGTTGGTGCTGAGGATGCTGTGGCTGGTGCTGAGGATGCTGTGGCTGGTGCTGGGGATGCTGGTGCTGAGGATGCTGTGGCTTGTGCTGGGATGCTGTGGGTTTTGGGGGGGGCTGAGGATGTGTGGTTGGTGCTGAGGGTGCTGTGGCTGGTGCTGGGGATGCTGTGGTTGGTGCTGAGGATGCTGTGGTTGGTGCTGAGGATGCGTGGGCTGGTGCTTTGGGGGTGCTGTGGTTGGTGCTGAGGAAAGCTGTGGTTGGTGCTGAGGGTGCTGTGGCTGGTGCTGAGGAAAGCTGTGGCTGGTGCTGAGGAATGCTGGTGGGTCGTGCTGAGGATGCTGTGGCTCGTGCTGAGGATACTGTGGCTGGTGCGGGGATGCTGTGGCTGGTGCGAGGATGCTGGGGTGGTGCTGGGGATGCTGTGGCTGGGGCTGAGGATACTGTGGCTGGTGCTGGGGATGCTGTGCTGGTGCTGAGGATGCTGTGCTGGTGCTGAGGATACGTGGCTGGTGCTGAGGAGCGTTGGCTGGTGCTGAGGATGCTGTGGCTGGTGCTGAGGGTACTGTGGGTGGTGCTGGGATGCTGTGGGGTGGTGCTGAGGATGCTGTGGCTGGTGCTGAGGTACTGTGGCTGTGCTGGGGATGCTGTGGCTGGTGCTGAGGATGCTGTGGCTGGTGCTGAGGATACTGTGGCTGGTGCTGGGATGCTGTGGCTGGTGCTGAGGATGCTGTGGCTGGTGCTGAGGATACTGTGGCTGGTGCTGGGGATGCTGTGGCTGGTGCTGAGGATGCTGTGGCTGGTGCTGAGGATGCTGTGGCTGGTGCTGGGGATGCTGGTGCTGAGGATGCTGTGGCTGGTGCTGAGGATGCTGTGGTTGGTGCTGAGGATGCTGTGGCTGGTGCTGAGGATGCTGTGGTTGGTGCTGAGGATGCTGTGGTTGGTGGCTGAGGATGCTGTGGCTGGTTTCTGAGGGTGCTGTGGTTGGTGCTGAGGATGCTGTGGCTGGTGCTGGGGATGCTGTAGTTGGTGCTGAGGATGCTGTGGTTGGTGCTGGGGATGCTGTGGTTGGTGCTGAGGATGCTGTGGTTGGTGCTGAGGATGCTGTGGCTGGTGCTGAGGATGCTGTGGTTGGTGCTGAGGATGCTGTGGTTGGTGCTGAGGATGCTGTGGCTGGTGCTGAGGATGCTGTGGTTGGTGCTGAGGATGCTGTGGCTGGTGCTGGGGATGCTATGGTTGGTGCTGAGGATGCTGTGGCTGGTGCTGAGGATGCTGTGGCTGGTGCTGGGGATGCTGGTGCTGAGGATGCTGTGGCTTGTGCTGGGATGCTGTGGTTGGTGCTGAGGATGCTGTGGTTGGTGCTGAGGACTGTGGCTGGTGTCTGGGGTGCTGAGGTCTTGGGGTGCTGAGGATGCATTGTAGGTTGGTGCTGAGGATGCTGTGGCTGGTGCTGGGGGTGCTGTGGTTGGTGCTAGAATGCTGTGGTGGTTGGTGCTGGGAATGCTTGTGGGCCGGTGGGGCGGGATGCTGTGGTTGGTGCTGAGGATGCTGTGGCTGGTGCTGGGGATGCTGGGGCTGAGGATGCTGTGGCTGGGGCTGGGGGTGTGTGGTTGGTGCTGAGGAGCTGTGGTGGTTGGATGCTTGGGGTGCTGAGGATCTGTGGCTGTGCTGGGGATGCGGTGCTGAGGATGCTTGTGGCTGGGATGCTGGGGATGTTGGGTTGGTGCTGGGAGCTGTGGTTGGTGCGAGGGTGCTGTGGTGGTGCTGAGGAAACTGTGGTTGGGGCTGGGGATGTGGTGCTGAGGATTCTGTGGCTGGTGCTGGGATGCTGTAGTTGGTTTGGTGGCTGGGAAAGCTGGGTTGGTGCTGGGAAAGCTGTGGTTGGGCTGGGGATGCTGTGGTTGGTGCTGAGGGTGCTGTGGTGGGCGGGATGCTGTGGTTTATGGAGGATCTGTGGTTTGGGGCTGAGGATGCTGTGGTGCTGAGGATGCTGTGGTGGTGCTGGGATGCGTGGTTGGTGCTGGGGAGCTGTGGTGGTGCGGGGATGCTGTGGTTGGTGCTGAGGATGCTGTTGGGCTGGTGCTGAGGTGCTGTGGTTGGTGCTGGAGATGCTTGTGGTTGGTGCTGGGCGGGTGCGGGGTTGGTGGGGTGGGATGCTGTGGTGGTGCTGGGGATGCTTGGTGGGTTGGTGGCTTTTGGGGATGCTGTGGTTGGTGCTTTGGGGTGCTGTGGTTGGGGGGCTTGAGGGTGCTGTGGTTGGTGCTGAGGGTGGGTGGTGCTGAGGATGCTGTGGCTGGTGCGGGATGCTGTGGCTGGTGCTGGGATGCTGTGGCGGGGGCTGGGGATGCTGTGGGGTGGGGGATGCGGGCTGGTCGGGGGTGCTGTGGCTGGTGCTGGGATGGTGGGTGGTGCGGGAGCTGTGGGTGGCTGGGGATGCTGTGGGTGGTGCTGGGGATGCTGTGACGGGGGCTGGGGAAGCTGTGGTGGTGCTGGGGATGCTGTGGCTGGTGCTGGGGATGCTGTGGCCTGGTGCTGGGATTTCTGTTGCGGTGCGGGGGTGCTGTGGCGGGGGCTGGGGAAAGCTGTGGCGGGGGCTGGGATGCTGTGGCTGGTGCTGGGGATGCTGTGGCTGGTCCCGGATGCTTGGTGTGCTGGTGCTTTGGGGATGCTGTGGCTGGTGCTGGGATGCTGTGGGTGGTGCTGGGGATGCTGTGCGGGTGCTGAGGAGCTGTGGCTGGTGCTGGGGATGCTGTGGCTGGTGTGGGATGCTGTGGCTGGTGCTTGGGGAGCTGTGGCGGTGCGGGATGCTGTGGGTGGTGCTGGGATGCTGTGGCTGGTGCTGGGATGCGTGGCTGGTGCTGGGGGTGCTGTGGCGGGGGCTGGGGATGCTTGGGGGGGGCTGGTGCTGGGGAGCGGTGGTTGGGGCTGTGGCTGGTGCTGGGATCTGTGGCTGGGGCTGGGGATGCTGTGGCTGGTGCTGGGATGCTGTGCGGGGGCTGGGATGCTGTGGTGGGGTGGGATGCTGTGGGTGGTGCTGGGATGCTGTGGCTGGGGCTGGGGATGCTGGGGCTGGTGCTGGGATGCTGTGGCTGGTGCGGGGATGCTGTGGCTGGTGCTGGGATGCGTGACGGTGCTGGGATGCTGTGTGTGCTGGGATGCGTGGCTGGTGCTGGGTGCTGTGGTGGCTGGGGCTGTGGGCTGGTGCTGGGCTGCTGTGCTGTTGCCTGGGGATGCTGTGGCTGGTGCTGGGATGCTGTGGCGGGGGCTGGGGATGCTGTGGCTGCTGGGGGATGCGTGGCTGGGGCTGGGGATGCTGTTGACGGTGGGGGATGCCCGGGCTCGGATGCTGTGGCTGGTGCTGGGGATGCTGTGGCGGGGGCTGGGGATGCTGTGGCGGGGGCTGGGATGCCTGTGGCGGGTGCTGGGGGTGCTGTGGGAGGTGCTGGGGGTGCTGGTGGGTGGTGCTGGGGATGCTGTGGCTGTGCTGGGGTGCTGTAGGGTGCTGGGGATGCTGTGGCTGGGTGCTGGGGGGCTTGGGTGGGGGAAGGTTGGGGCTGGTGGTGGGGATGCTGGGGGCTGGTGCTGGGGATGCTGTGCGGGTGCTGGGGATGCTGTGGCTTGGGGCTGGGGATGCGTGGCTGGTGCTGGGGATGCTGTGGCTGGTGCTGGGGATGCTGTGGCGGGTGCTGGGGATGCGGGGGCGGTGCTGGGGATGCGTGCGGTGCTGGGGGTGCTGTGGCTGGTGCTGGGGATGCTGTGGCTGGGTGCTGGGGTGCTGTGGCTGGTGCTGGGGGTGCTGTGGCTGGTGCTGGGGTGGGTGTGCGGGTGCTGGTGGTGCTGGGCTGTGGCTGGGGAGCTGTGGCTGTGCTTGGATGCTGTGGCTGGAGTGCTGTGGCTGGTGCTGGTGCTGGGGGTGCAGTGAGCGGTGCTGGGATGCTGTGGCGGGTGCTGGGATGCTGTGGCTGGTGTGGATGCTGTGGCTGGTGCTGGGGATGCTGTGGCTGGGGCGGGGTGGTGGCGGTGTGGGATCTGGGGTGCTGGGGATGCTGTGGCTGGTGCGGGGAGCTGTTGGCTGGGGGGCTGGGTGGTGGGGATGCTGTGGCTGGTGCTGGGATGCTGTGGCTGGGCTGGGATGGTGGTGCTGAGGATCTGGGCGTGCTGGGATGCTGTGGCTGGGGGTGGGGATGCTGTGGCTGGGGCTGGGATGCTGTGACGGTGCTGGGGATCTGTGGCTGGTGCTGAGGATGCTGTGGCTGGTGCTGGGGTGCTGTGGCTGGTGCTGGGAGCTGTGACGGGTGCTGGGGGTGCTGTGGCTGGTGGTGGGATGCTGTGGCTGGTTTCTGGGATGCTGTGGCTGTGCTGGGATGGGTGTGGCTGGTGCTGGGATGCTGTGGGTGGTGCTGGGGATGCTGTGGTGGTGCTGGGATCTGTTACGGGTGCTGGGCGTGGCTGGTGCTGGGATGCTGTGGGTGGTGCGAGGATGCTGTGGCTGGTGCTGAGGATGTGGTGCTGAGGGGTGCTGTGGCTGGTGCTTTGGGGTGCTGTGGCTGGTGCTGGGGAGCTGGGGCTGGTGCTGGGATGCTGTGACGGGTGCTGGGGATGCTGTGGTGCGGGTGCGTGGCTGGTGTGGGATGCTGTGGCTGGTGCTGGGATGCTGTGACGGGTGCGGGGATGCGTGGCGGGTTGGGATGCTGTGGCGGGTGCTGGGGATGCTGTGGCTGGTGCTGGGGATGCTGTGGCTGGTGCTGAGGATGCTGTGGCTGGTGCTGGGGATGCTGTGGCTGGTGCTGGGGATGCTTTTTACGGGGTGTGCTGTGGATGCGTTTGGGTGGTGCTGGGGATGCGTGGCGGTGCTGGGATGCTGTGGCGGTGCTGGGATGCTGGGGGGCTGGGGATGCTGTGGCGGTGCTGGGGGTGCTGTGGCTGGTGCTGGGAAAGCTGTGGCTGGTGCTGGGGATCTTGGACGGGTGCTGGGGATGCTGTGGCTGGTTGCTGGGGAGCTGTGGCTGGTGCTGAGGATGCTGTGGCTGGTGCTGGGGATCTGTGGGGTGCTGGGATGCTGTGCGGTGGCTGGGATGGCCTGTGGTGGTGCTGGGGATGCTGTGGCTGGTGCTGGGGATGCTGTGCTTGTGCTGGGATGCTGTTGGGGGGTGCTGGGGATGCTGTGGCGGTGCTGGGAATGCCCGTGCGGTGCTGGGGATGCTGTGGGTGCTGGGATGCTGTGGGGGGTGCTGGGGATGCTGTGGCTGGGTGCTGGGGATGCTGTGGGGTGCTGGGGATGCTGTGGCTGGTGCTGAGGATGCTGTGGTGGTGCTGGGGATCTGTGGCTGGGGCTGGGGGATGCTGTGACGGGTTGGGATGCTGTGGCTGGTGCTGGGGATGCTGTGGCTGGTGCTGGGGATGCTGTGGCGGGTGCTGGGGATGCTGTGGCGGGTGCTGGGGATGCTGTGGCTGGTGCTGGGGATGCTGTGGGGTGCTGGGGATGCTGTGGCTGGTGCTGGGGATGCTGTGGCTGGGGCGGGATGCTGTGACGTGCTGGGGATGCTGTTGGCTGTGGGTGGGGAGCTTGTGGCGGTTTCTGGGGGTGCTGTGGCTGGGGCTGGGGTGCTGTACGGTGCTGGGGATGCTGTGGCGTGCTGGGGATGCTGTGGCGGGGGCTGGGATGCTGTGCTGGTGCTGGGGATGCTGTGGCGGGGGCTGGGATGCTGTGGCGGTGCTGGGGATGCTGTGGCTGGTGCTGGGGATGCTGTGGGGTGTTTGGGGGTGCTGTGGCGTGCTGGGAGCTGTGGCGGTGCTGGGATGCTGTGGCTGGTGCTTGGGATGCTGTGCGGTCGGGATGCTGGGGGGTGCTGGGGGTGCTGTGGCGGGTGCTGGGGGTGCTGTGGGGGCTGTGTTGGGGGGATGCTGTTGGCGGTGCTGGGATGCTGTGACTGGTGTGCTGGGGATGCTGTGTTGGTGCTGGGATGCTGTGGTGGTGTGAGGATTTTTCTGGGAGCTGTGGCTGGTGCGGGGGTGCTGTGGGTGCTGGGGATGCTGTGGTGGTGCTGGGAGCTGTGGGGTGCTGGGGATGCTGTGGGGTCTGGGTCTGTGGTGCTTTGGGGTGGCTGGCATGGTTGTGCTGAGGATGCTGTGGTGGTGCTGGGGATGCTGTGGTTTTTTGCTGGGGATTTCTGTGGGGTGGTTGGGGAGCTGTGGTGGTGCTGGATGCTGTGGTTTGGGCTGGGGTTTCTGGTGGGGTACTGGGATGCTGTGGCGGGGGTGCTGGGGATGCTGTGGCGGGTGCTGGGTGTGTGCGGTGCTGTGTTGGTGCTGAGGATGCTGTGGCTGGTGCTGGGGATACTGTGCTGGTGCTGGAGATGTTTTGGTTGGTGTTGGGGATGCTGTGGTTGGTGCGGGGATGCTGGGGCTGGTGATGAGGATACTGTGGCTGGTGCTGGAGATGTTTTGGTTGGTGTTGGGGATGCTGTGGTTGGTGCTGAGGATGCTGTGGTTTGTGATGAGGATACTGTGGCTGGTGCTGGAGATGCTGTGGTTGGTGCTGAGGATGCTGTGGCTGGTGATGAGGATACTGTGGCTGGTGCTGGGGATGCTGTAGTTGGTGCTGAGGATGCTGTGGCTGGTGCTGATGTTCACTCAGCAACTCTCCTTAACTGTAACATCTCTTCAACGTTATCACTACCAGGTCCCTGAGATTAATCTTCCGCTCTACTGAGTACTGAGAGTTTGTCTTATACTCTTGTTTCACTTCTTATTCCTTCGGATTTTTTCCAGCTGATCATCACACTGTCTCCTCTGGCTCACTGGAGGCAAGACTCCTGTGGCTCACTGGAGGCAAGACTCCTGTGGCTCACTGGAGGCAAGACTCCTGTGGCTCACCGAGGCAAGGCTCCTGTGGCTCACCGGAGGCAAGACTCCTGTGGCTCACTGGAGGCAAGACTCCTGTGGCTCATTGGAGGCAAGACTCCTGTGGCTCACCGGAGGCAAGACTCCTGTGGCTCACCGTAACGAAAAGGATTATTTGGTGTTCTGGTAGCGGGTGGTTAATGATACGTGTCTTCGGAGGCTTCCTTGTTTATTTAAATAGTCGTGGTGGGTACACAGGCTTGTGTGTTTGTGCCCATGGCCCGGGCAGGGCCATCCCACGAGAGAGAGCTGGGAGTACTTGTGTCTTGCTGCTAGGCCGCTGTGTGAGTGAGAGCAAGGCAAGGGCAGGCAGGCTGAAGTAGCAACGCCTTTAGGTGGCAGCACCTGCATGGCGCGAAATATGAACTAAGCTGGCAGACAGCATAGGCTGTCTCTGCAGACAGTACAGGCTGTCTACAACCGGAGGCAAGACTCCTGTGGCTCACCGGAGGCAAGACTCCTGTGGCTCACCGGAGGCAAGACTCCTGTGGCTCACTGGAGGCAAGACTCCTGTGGCTCACTGGAGGCAAGACTCCTGTGGCTCACTGGAGGCAAGACTCCTGTGGCTCACCGGAGGCAAGACTCCTGTGGCTCACCGGAGGCCCAAAACTCCTGTGGCTCACCGGAGGGAAGACTCCTGTGGCTCACTTGGAGGGAAGACTCCTGTGGTTCACTGGAGGCAAGACTCCTGTGGCTCACGGAGGCAAGACTCCTGTGGTTTTACTGGAGGCAAGACTCCTGTGGCTCACCGGGGGCAAGACTCCTGTGGCTCACTGGAGGCAAGACTCCTGTGGGCCCCGGAGGCAAGACTCCTGTGGCTCACCGGAGGCAAGACTCCTGTGGCTCACTGGAGGCAAGACTTCTGTGGCTCACTGGAGGCAAGACTCCTGTGGCTCACTGGAGGCAAGACTCCTGTGGCTCACTGGAGGGGAAGACTTCTGTGGCTCACCGGAGGCAAGACTCCTGTGGCTCACTGGAGAAAAAGACTCCTGTGGCTCACTGGAGGCAAGACTCCTGTGGCTCGCCGGAGGCAAGACTCCTGTGGCTCACTGGAGGCAAGACTCCTGTGGCTCACTTGGAGGCAAGGCTTCTGTGGCTCACTGGAGGCAAGACTTCTGTGGCTCACCGGAGGCAAGACTCCTGTGGCTCACTTGGAGGCAAGGCTTCTGTGGCTCACTGGAGGCAAGACTTCTGTGGCTCACCGGAGGCAAGACTCCTGTGGCTCACTTGGAGGCAAGGCTTCTGTGGCTCACTGGAGGCAAGACTCCTGTGGCTCACTTGGAGGCAAGGCTTATGTGGCTCACTGGAGGCAAGACTCCTGTGGCTCACTTGGAGGCAAGACTCCTGTGGCTCACCGGAGGCAAGACTCCTGTGACTCACCGGAGGCAAGACTCCTGTGGCTCACCGGAAGCAAGACTCCTGTGGCTCACTGGAGGCAAGACTCCTGTGGCTCACTGGAGGCAAGACTCCTGTGGCTCACTGGAGGCAAGACTTCTGTGGCTCACTGGAGGCAAGACTTCTGTGGCTCACTGGAGGCAAGACTCCTGTGGCTCACTGGAGGCAAGACTCCTGTGGCTCACTGGAGGCAAGACTTCTGTGGCTCACTGGAGGCAAGACCTTTTGTGGCTCACTGGGGGCAAGACTCCTGTGGGTCACTGGAGGCAAAAACTCCTGTGGCCACAGGAGACAAACTCCTGTGGCTCACTGGAGGCAAGACTTCTGTGGCTCACTGGAGGCAAGACTCCTGTGGCTCACAGGAGACAAGACTCCTGTGGCTCACTGGAGGCAAGACTTCTGTGGCTCACTGGAGGCAAGACTTCTGTGGCTCACTGGAGGCAAGACTCGAGACACTGGTGTTAGTGCGTGTTAAGTCGATAGATTTACCTCTAACTCAGCCTCCAATATTTCCAGGTGTCTTAGAGTGGATTTAATTAATTTCTAATATTCGTAATTTATGTTTGTAAATTATTTAATTTAGGTGAAATTACTGATAACTGACCTATTTCTCCCTCTCATTATCGTATGTTTGATTATTTATCTTGTAGCCCAGCTAGCCCTGGCCGGTGTCCAGAGTTGTGCTCTGTTGAGACGCTCTCTAGCCAGACTTCCCTGTTGACGGCCTGTTCTACCAGGCTGTTGCTGACCGTATCCCACTGGTCTGCATAGACATCATAGTCTGGCTAATCTGGCACAGCCTGTGTGAACTGCTATAAATACATACACAGTGTTGCGGCATGCGTGGTTGTGTCCTAGCAGCTGGGATACAGTGTGCTGTTACCTTGCAAAGTAAGGCTGTGTACATTCAAGTGAGCAAGTGAACAATGGTGTGTGTGAGAGTAACCTGAAGGAGAGAGTTCACTTTTGAGCGTGCAGCTGCTGGTCACAGCGTGCAGCTGCTGCTGCTCTAGCAGCGGCTGCTGACAATGTCCTCGGCCTGCAGCACTTCGTCGCTCAGAGATAAGGAAGGTTGAATAACACTCCCTTGCACCGACACCAGATATGTAGGTTCACTGATAGTTAAGTGAATGTTGCAGCCGCCTCGTACAGCAGTGATGTGACTTATCCGTGAGAGCTGAGGCTATCTCTTAGCTGCTGGCTTACTGCCTGCTGGAGGCTGCCTGCTGGAGGCTGCTTGCAGGAGGCTGCCTGCTGGAGGCTGCCTGCTGGAGGCTGCCTGCTGGAGACTTCCTGCTGGAGGCTGCCTGCTGGAGACTTCCTGCTGGAGACTTCCTGCGATGGGCCTGCTGGAGGCTGCATGCTAAAGGGCGCCGGCGGGAGACTCCCTATGGAGGGGGGCAGTATCACCCAGTTTTCCCATACTCCCCCCTAGCTGTCTGACGGAGGCTAGTACTATTCACCCCATTTTCACCTTATATACCGTTAATCCATAGAAAATTATCCATATAATGACTCCATGGGTACAGAAGGCCCCGCTTTACAGCCTTCATTAAAGGCTTTTCGCAAATACGCGGTCCACTTATACCCGTCTTCTTTTTATTCAACTCCTACAATAAAAAATTTTCCCCGGGGTCACCGGGTGTCTCTCTCGGACTCGTGGGGCCACAGTAACAGCCTATTATCGGCCCTGATCCATGGGGAGGCCTGGTCGGCCCGGGCCGCGGGGGCTTGACCCGGAAAAACCCTCCAGGAAACCCCAGGTAACCACTCACTAAAGCTAAGTACGAAAATATTTTAAGGAAGTAATGGTTACTTCATATTTTTTTCTTTGTCTTAGCTTATTGTCACGTAATATTGCTTTTTTAAGTGAAACAAGAAAATTTTTCATTTTTACAGGGGGTCTACAGCTGTAAAGAGAAACCCCCGGAACCAAACCCTGCGAAAAGCGGGCCCCCCCCAGACTCTCTCCTCGCTTTCCTCATACCAGGGCTACTAACTTTAAAAACTGTATGACAGAAATTTAGAGGCTAACAACACACAGGGGGAAAGAGGATTCGAAATGAAACTCACAAAATCGAAAATAAATCTTGAAAACAAACCAGGGCACGGGTGGGGTTTTGAATCTCGGCAAATAGTCGTAAAACCCACCCGTGAATCTTACTGTAGCCACGGGGTACGGCTAAAAAAATTTCATCCAACACTATTTTTCTATACCCCATTGGGGAGGTTAGCTGGCCCCATTTGAGACCTATGCAACCCAAGCCAGAGACGGCCAAAGCAGCCAGCCAGCAAAGCAACGGGGGGGCTGAAAGCTACTTACTGCTGCTGGCTGCTAGAGCCACCCCCCACCAACCAGCCCACCCGGCACCAATAAAGGGGGATGTCTCGAGCATCCACTGATAATTTTCCCGGGAGGAGAAGGATTTTTTCCGGCTTGCAGTATGGAGAATAATTGAAAACTAATCACGTTTGTGATTACGCTGCATTTGAGCGATGGTGAAACCCAACCCCCCTTCTTGGGGAAAAAAGAAGACAAAAAACCTTCTTTTTGGGTCCTTGATGAAAGGGGAGGATTCTTGGTCCAAGGCACTGGATTTGGTCCCCACCCCATTCCCACTTTGATTTTCAGGGGTTGCCTGATGCGAGCGCTGTTTTGGTTCAGCGGTGCCTGATCGACGTTACGGTTCACGGTGCCCTGATGCAGCGCTGTTTGGGTTTCAGGGGTGCCTGATGCAGCGCTGTTTGGGTTCCGTCCCGTGCGGCGTGATTTTTTCAGGGGTGCCTGATGGAGGTTGACGGGTTCAGGGGTGCCTGATGCGACGCATTGGTTCACCCGGTCCCTGATGCGAGCGCTGAGGGTTCGCGGTGCCGGAGCTAGCGCTGACTGTTCGAAGTAGTGGCTTTGCCTGCCCCAGTTAATGAGAGACCGGTTTTTACCTCTTTTAATTTGACAATTAGGGAAAAGTTTTACCTGTTTTTCCACTGACAGTGCGCCGCCTTCCGCATTTGGGGGGGTAATTGATAGGTACATTGATTGGGAATAGTAGACTGATGATTGATAGGTAAATTGAAAAGTACGTTGGGAGTGGGTTAAAGATAGGTTTGGGAGTAGATTGATAGTGGGGATGTAGGGTTGGGGGATAGGTTGGTAGGGGATAGGGAGATGGGGCGTTGGCAAATAGTTTGGGGAGGAGGTATAGGGTTTGGGATTTGATTGGGGAGAGAGGTAGGCAGTTGGGAGATAGGGTTGGGGGGTAGGTAGATAAGTAGTAGGGAGGTTTTAGGTAATAGGAGTTTTCTCACTTTGGGGCCTAATTTAACCCCCGCCAATATTCGAGTCTTTTTTCATTATTGTCTTGGGGTGTAATATTGTAATTACCCATAATTAATATCTACTGTGTACAGCAGTTGTAAAATTTTCCCGACATTTTTCCCTCCACAGGGTAGTTGTAATATTTTTTTCCACTTTATTTAAAGTCTCAAGGGGAAAACTTGTGATAAATTTGGGGCGGGGAATTTTTTTGTTCGCTTGATTGCCGCGCGAAGATTCAACACTTATGCGATTTGTGAAAGTTTTTTGAGGGGGACGTTTCGCCAACAGTGGTTTTTTTAGTCCAATACAGAGAGGGTCTGGTTCACCGGAGTCGGGGTTTTCAGCCTGGAGTCGGTGTGTTCACCGGATCGTGTGTTCACCTGGAGTCGGGTGTATTTTGCCTGGGGTCGGGGTGTTCACTGGAGCGGTTTTCCCCTGGATCGGTGTTTCAGCCCGGAGTCGGGGTTTCAGCCCGGAGTCGGTGTTTCAGCCCGGGTCGGGGTGTTTGCCTGGGGGGCGGTGGTTCAGCCAGGAGTCGGGGTGTTCACCCGGGGTCGGTGTGTTCAGCCCGAGTCGGTGTTTTTCAGCCCGGGGTCGGTGTGTTCAGCCGAGTCGGGGTGTTCAACCCGGAGTCGTGTGTTAGCCGGGGGTCGGGGCGTTCTCCACGATCTTGAGGGTTTAGGGGTGTCTACCCCTTATACTCCTCCTCATCTCCTTTATTGTTCTCTGTCTTTATGAAGAAGCCACGGTGGCGAAGCACAAAATTTTTCATTCTTCAAATTTCGTTTTTTCTCAACCCTTTTTATCACTAGTTCGGGGGTGTACTGGTGGAGATGAGGGTATACCTGGGAATTTCACCACACTCACACAGGGAAACGCTCAGTAAATGGGGAAAAAATAATAAAAATAAAAATTTAAAATAATAATTAATAATTAATTTTAATTTGTCAAAAACGTAATACAACTTAAAAAAACCCTAGTTTTAAATCAGTGCCTCTGTACAAAAACCCTTTTATGCAAGTATTGGCAACTAGGTTAATTTTTTAAGATTCGACCCCACCGTCGAATAACACCCTGGTACCTACGATTGTTTGGGTAACGGGGCAGCAGGTGCCTTAAAGGGAAAAGCCCAATTTTTTTTTTACCCTACCGGGGGTCGACCCGGGACCTCAGGATGAGGTAGTGCGCTACCAACCCAGTACGGACACATGGGTCCTTTCATGTGGCATCATTGCATTACTGGCGTCCAATATTGGCATGGTAAGGCGCAACGCCGGGGTATATACAGTAATTATATGCTGGAGACAGTGCAAGACCGAGGGTATCAGTCCCGTCAGTCTTGAGAGAAAGTGTTCAGTGCCGTAGCTTTGATCATTCTCATTAATGAAGACTCAGGGATAGCGGGGATAGTGGAAGCGCTATCCCCGATGTGTTGTCTGTGTATTGAATTGAGGGAAGGCAGTGATGGGCGGTGTTGATAAACACACACAGGTATCCCACACGTCGTGTTGGTAGTGGTACCCTGGGAAACACAAGTTTTAACAGTAACTTCTGAAGCATTAAACTTCTGCTACTGGTGAAGGAGGTTGTTACTGCTGCGCCTGTCTGCTCCCGGACCAGCTCTTCTGTTGACTTAATCAGACAGGCTGTTGGTGCTAGGAACAGTAGTCTTAGGTCAGTACCACATGCAGGATGATCAGTAACTCGGGAAAAGCCCGTCTAGTTCTTCCTGAAGGCAGCTAGAGGTATTTTGGTAATACTTCTTGCGTATGTAGTGTTGAAGAGTCTTGGTCCTTTTACACTTACCGAGTTTAAAAGGACCCTTAATACACTTATTACATTGGTGCTTTTCATGGTGAGTATTTTGTGTCTTTCGAGATTTTCGCTCTCGTTAGGGCAAAATTTTAAGAAAACCTTTGGGTTATTGTAAACATCGTGGATACTTAGTGTAAACCTCCCGGATATTGAAACACACTTCAGGGATACCCAAAGTAAACTCTGAGGAACTAGATTTACACTCAGGATAAGCATTTCACATTTCAGTATACCGTAGATGCTTTAAAAGTAAATTTATTCATGTACCTCAGGCAGAGAGAGAGAAAAGAGGGGAAAAAGAGAGAGAGAGAGAGAGAGGGAGGAGAGAGAGAGAGAGAGAGAGAGACCACGACAGCCTCTCAAACATGAATGGAATCACTGAATCTCTGTCGTATTTACAATATTAAGATGGATGGATGGGGTCATGTTTTGAACTGTGTGAGTGGTATCTGTCACTCACTACCACCAGCTGTGTGAGTGGTATCTGTCACTCACTACCACCAGCTTTTGTGATGGTACCTGTCACTCACTACCACCAGCTGTGTGAGTGGTACCTGTCACTCACTACCACCAGCTGTGTGAGTGGTACCTGTCACTCACTACCACCAGCTGTGTGAGTGGTACCTGTCACTCACTACCACCAGCTGTGTGAGTGGTACCTGTCACTCACTACCACCAGCTGTGTGAGTGGTACCCGTCACTCACTACCACCAGCTGTGTGAGTGGTACCTGTCACTCACTACCACCAGCTGTGTGAGTGGTACCTGTCACTCACTACCACCAGCTGTGTGAGTGGTACCTGTCACTCACTACCACCAGCTGTGTGAGTGGTAAACCCGTCACTCACTACCACCAGCTGTGTGAGTGGTAAACCCGTCACTCACTACCACCAGCTGTGTAGTGGTACCTGTCACTCACTACCACCAGGGTGTGTGAGTGTACCTGTCATCACACCACCAGCTTTTGTTTAGTGACCCGTCACCATACCAACCCACTGGTGAGTGGTACCTGTCATCACAACCCCAGCTGTGTGATGGGACCCGCCACACCACCCCTGTGTGAGTGGTACCTGCACCACTACCACCAGCTGTGTGAGTGGTACTGTCACTCACTACCACCGCTGTGTGAGGGTACCCTGTCACTACTCCACCACTGTGTGAGTGGTACCCGTCACCACTACCACCAGCTGTTGATGGACCTTCACTCACTACCACCACTGTGTAGTGGTACCTGTCACCCTACCACCAGCTGGTATGGTACCCGTCCCCCACTACCACCACTTTGGGGGACCCGTCCTCACTAAAACCATTGTGATGGTACCTGTCACCATAAACCCCCCAGCGTGTGAGTGGTACCCGTCACCCCCACCACCGCGTGAGTGGACCTTCCTCACTACCACCAGCTGTGTGAGTGGTCCTGTCACTCACTACCCCCAGGGTTGGGG
>NC_069428.1:27101289-27120529 GCF_026875155.1 Cherax quadricarinatus | reverse complement strand
GATTTTTTATAGAGTTTTAATATGATGTATAAAAATATTATGTGTATGATATTTATATGATGTTATATGTATATATGATGTATGATATGTATATATGATGTATGATATGTATATATGATGTATGTATATATATATGATGTATGATATGTATATATGATGTATGATATGTATATATGATGTATGATATGTATATATGATGTATGATATGTATATATGAGGGTATGATATGTATATTGATGTATGATATGTATATATGATGTATGATATGTATATATGATGTATGATATGTATATATGATGTATGATATGTATATATGATGTATGATATGTATATATGATGTATGATATGTATATATGATGTATGATATGTATTAATGATGATTGTATATATATGATATGTATTATGATGTATGATATGTATATATGATGTATAAATTTTATGATACTTTATGATGTATGATATGTATATATGATGTATGATATGTATATATGATGTATCTATGATATCATATATAATGATGTCTACGATCTTTACATACATATATACATGAAATCATCATGCATGTACTACATTCATATATATATGATCAATATCTTCTAGATGTATCTACAATCATTTTATGATCACTAATATCATATTCATTTTATAATATACATGCTACTGACATCTAATAATACAAATTCATATTGACATCATAATTATCATACATCATGCATGTATTCATATGCTACATGATTAGATCATTACACATCATCATCAATACTACCTCATACTGATCTCATGACATTATACTCACATTACACATTTTCATATATGCATACATCAATCATATATATCCTACATCATACATCATATAACCTATTACATCACACACAATCATCTGACTACTATCATACTACATCTACTTCATACTTCACTACATATCTTACATCTTTTACATCATCATACTATCACATGTAATCATATCTTATATCATTTGCATCACACACCTCATACATCATACACATATCATACATCATACACACAATCATAATCACATATCACCATCATACATCACACACACACATCATACATCACATACACACATCATACATCACACACACACATCATACATCACATACACACATCATTACATCACACACACACATCATACATCACATACAACATACATCACACACACACATCTTTAAAATCACAATACAAAAACATCATACATCACATACACACATCATACATCACACAAAACACATCATACATCACACACACACATCATACATCACATACACACATCATACATCACATACACACATCTACATCACATACACACATCATACATCACATACACACATCATACATCACATACACACATCATACATCACACACACACATCATACATCACATCCCACACATCATACATCACATACACACATCATACATCACATACACACATCATACATCACACACACATCATACATCACACACACACATCATACATCACACACACACATCATACATCACACACACACATCATACATCACATACACACATCATACATCACAACACACATACTTACATCACATACACACATCTTTACATTCACACACACACATCATACATCACATACACACATCATACATCACATACACACATCATACATCCACACACACACATCATACATCACATACACACATCATACATCACACACACACATCATACATCACATACACACATACATCACACACACACATCATACATCACATACACACATCATACATCACATACACACATCATACATCACACACACACATCATACATCACATACACAAAATCATACATCACATACACACATCATACATCACATACACACATCATACATCACATACACACATCATACATCACATACACACATCATACATCACACACACACATCATACATCACACACACACATCATACATCACATACACACATCATACATCACATACACACATCATACATCACATACACACATCATACATCACATACACACATCATACATCACATACACATCAATACATCACATACACACATCATACATCACATACAACATCATACATCACACACACACATCATACATCACACACACAATCATACATCACATACACACATCATACATCACATACACACATCATACATTACACGTGGATATATATAATAACAACAGTGTTGAGAATATCGTGAAAAATAATATTATTTTCATTATTGTAAAAAAAAACAAACGAAGAGTTGTCAGAGAAGAAAAATAAGAGAGACAACAAACGAAGTTGAGGAAAACACAAACATAAAAAAGTGAACAACTTAACAAGGCATAAGTGGCACTTACAGTGCCACTAACTTACCCACTGGTCAGCAGTGCCACCCACGCTGAGTCAGCAGCTCGATGAGCTGTCAGCAACTCACCTGTGGGAGACACAAACAATCATCACTGTCTCTCGGTTAACAAACGAACGATCAAGTCGACACTACGTTATACAAGTGTACTAATTATAACGTAAGGCACTAGTACAAGTGTGTGTGTGTGTGTGTTTGTGTGTGTGTGTGTGTGTGTTTGTGTGTTTGTGTGTGTGTCTGTGTGTGTGTGTGTGTGTGTGTGTGTGTGTGTGTGTGTGTGTGTGTGTGTGTGTGTGTGTGTGTGTGTGTGTGTGTGTGTGTTTTGTCTGTGTGTGTGTGTCTGTGTGCGTGTGTTTGCTTGTGTATGTGTGTGTGTGTGTGTGTGTGTGTGCGTGTGTTGTGTGTGTGTGTATGTGTCGTCTCATTAGTAGTACATGATATATGGAGTGAGGGTATATCTGTTGTTTTTTTAGTGGATGTGGAATCTCGCCTGTGTCTAAGCTCTTCTCCATAGCATAATTAGGGCCGTGTGAGGGGTTTCTTGCAGTTTTTAATGAACACGAGTTCCAGGAGTCTGGGCCTGGTGCTGAAGTGCATGGGCATTGTCGTCGATGGCTTTCTCAAAGTCTAGTGGAGTTAGGGGTTATGTCATAAATAGGGCTACATTGGCAGGGTTTGAGGCCTCCATCATGAGAAAAAATTGTTTGGATTGTCTATCTGGTTATGGCTCGTGAACACTGAGTCATACTGCGATTCAGTTTCTCGGACTCATTTCTTTGTTGTCTGTGTGGTCCGTCTTGTCTGAGATGGGCCCTATACTAGAAAGTGGTTTACGACTTGTTTTTGGCATATGAAAGAAATTATTTCGATTTTCTTTCAATTTCATTAATTGCTTTTAGCTGATTAATGATGCGCAGGAACAACGTGTCCCAGGATGCGCAGGAGCGTGTCCCAGGTATGCCTCAGGAACAAACGTGTCCCAGACGCCGCAGGAACGTGTCTCAGGATGCCGCAAGACCAGTGTCCCAGGATGCCGCATGAAAAACACGGCCCATTTATGCCGCGGGACCAACGTACGCAATGAATGCCCGCGGGACCAGTGTCCCAATGATGCGCGGGACCAACGTACCAATGTGCGCAGACGCCACAATGCGTCACCACGGCCGGCCAAAGACACTGGTATACAAACACAACCAGAAGATGAGGTAACAGTCCCTCAACCTTGAGGACTGAAATTACTCATCCTTCTGTTACATAGTTCTACTGTCGTTCAAGTTATGTCCTGGAATTTGTATGATAAAGCACTGGATGGCGGAAACGTTACAATAAAGGATACCCAGATGTCGCACATGTGTCTAAATTTCTTTAAAATCACCAACTAGCGGAAACTGCAACCACACTTCACTGCGCACACACATCACACTCACTAGTTCTTGCCATTACCCTCCCTCCCCCTCCCCCTTCCCATCCCCCTTCCCCCTCCCCCATGCATTCCTCCTAGCAATAAATAACAATTAACATCACAAATTACCTGTTAAATAGTCGCAATTAGCACCTCCGAATATTTTACCCTTATGTTTTTTTATATTGTCCAGTGTTTTATAATATTGTTCCTGTGTTTTATAATATTGTCCAGTGTTTTATAATATTGTCCTGAGTTTTATAATATTGTCCGTGTTTTATAATATTGTCCAGGTTTTATTTATTGTCAGTGTTTTTATAATATTGTACAGTGTTTTATAACATTGTTCCCCCGATTATAATATTGTCTGTGTTTTTATAATATTGTCCTGTGTTTTATAATATTGTCCTGTGTTTTTATAATGTCCAGTGTTTTATAATATTTCCAGTGTTTTATAATATTGTCCAGTGTTTAGAATATTGTCCAGTGTTTTATAATATTGTCCTGGGTTTTATTAATATTGTCATGTGTTTATAATATTGTCATGTGTTTTATATATTGTCCTGTGTTTTATAATATTGTCCAGGTTTTATAATATTGGCCAGTGTTTTATAATATTGTCCTGTGTTTTATAATAAATGGTACTGTGTTTTATTAATTTTGTCCAGTGTTTAAAATATTGGTCCGTGTTTTTATAATATTGTCACGTGTTTTATAATATTGTCCAGTGTTTTATAATATTGTCCGTGTTTTATTAATATGGTCCCAGTGTTTTTAATATTGTTCCAGTGTTTTATAATTTGTTCCTGTGCCTTTTATAATATTGTCCAGGTGTTTTATAATATTGTCCAGTGTTTTATAATATTGTCCAGTGTTTTATAATATTGTACTGTGTTTTATATATATTGTCCAGTGTTTTTTAATATTGTCCGTGTTTATAATATTGTCCTGTGTTTTATATTATTGTCCTGTGTTTTTTATATTGTCCTGTGGTTATAATATTGTCTTGTGTTTTATAATATTCGTCCTGAGTTTTATAATATGTCCTGTGTTTTTATAATATTGTCCAGTGTTTTATAATATTGTCTGTGTTCTTATAATATTTGTCCTGTGTTTTATAATTTGTCCTGTGTTTTATAATATTGACTGTGTTTTTAATTTGTCCTGTGTTAATAAAATATATATGTCCTGTGTTTTATTAATATGTCCTGTCGTTTTATAATATTGCAGTGTTTTATAATATTGTCTGTGTTTTATAATAGATTGTCCAGTGTTTTTTATATTATTGTCGTGTTTTTTAATATTGTCTGTGTTTTATAAATTATTGTCCTGTGTTATAATATTGTCTGGGTTTTTAATATTGTCTGTGTTTTATAATATTGTCCAAGTGTTTATAATATTTGTCCAGTGTTTTATAATATTTTCCTGTGTTTTATAATATTGTCCAGTGTTTTATAATATTGTCCTGAGTTTTTATAATATTGTCCTGTGTTTTATTATATCTTCTGTGTTTTATAATATTGTCAGTGTTTTATAATATTGTCCTGTGTTTTAGATATTGTCCTGTTTTGTTTTATTATATCTTTCTGTGTTTTATAATATTGTCCTGTGTTTTTAATATTGTCCTGTGTTTTATAATATTGTCCTGTGTTTTATATATTGTCCTGTGGTTTTTTATATCTTTCTTCCCCGCGTGTTTTATAATATTGTCCTGTGTTTTATAATATTGTCCTGTGTTTTAGTAAGTATTGTCCTGTGTTTTATAATTTTGTTCTGTGTTTTATTAATATTGTCTGAGTTTTATAATATTGTTCCTGTGTTTTATAATATTGTCCTGTGTTTTAAAATATTGTTCTGTGTTTTATAATATTGTCCTGTGTTTTATATATTTCTGTGTTTTATAATATTGTCCTGTGTTTTATAATATTGTCTGGTTTTAAAATTTGTCCGTGTTTTAATAATTTGTTCCTGTGTTTTATAATATTGTCCAGGTTTTATAATATTGTCCTGTGGGTTTTATAAATATTGTCCTGTGTTTTTAATAATATTGTCCTGTGTTTTATAAATATTGTCCAGGTGTTTTTAATATTGTACTGTGTTTTATAATGTTGTCACTGTGTTTTTATATTGTCTGTGTTTTATAATTTTGTTTCCTGTGTTTTTAATATTGTCTGTGTTTCATAATATTGTCGGTGTTTTATAATATTGTCAGTGTTTTATAATATTGTCTGTGTTTTATAAATATTGTCCTGTGTTTTATAATATTTGTCCTGTGTTTTATAATATTGTTCCTGTGTTTTATATTTTGTTCCTGTGGTTTTTTAATATTGTCCTGTGTTTTATAATATTGTCCAGTGTTTTATAATATTGTCCTGTGTTCTTCTATCAGCCGTCTTCCGTGTCGTGTCTGGAGCCTCGTCCGACAACTCCGCAAACGATACAAAATTATGCAGGAATGCTGGCACCCTGTTCTGTTTTAACACCCAGTATTATGTGTGTGCCCGGTGTGCCAACACCTTCCTGACCACACAGAGTTATGTGGGGTGCAGTGTGCCGGACACTTCCTCATCGTGTTCACCTCCAGTTAACTTAAGCTTTCCACATGTAAGTTTATTTAGGCAATGTACAATAAGTATTATTATAAACATATCGTGAATTACCCTGGATAACCCAAAAGTCCTACGCTTGTAACTTTGGTTATTACGTAACGAAACGTGTGTGTTCTACACGGCAGGCTGTTGCCCTCTTAATTAAGCTATATAATATATATATATATATATATATATATTATATATATATTATATATTTATATATATATATATATATATATATATATATATATATATATATGCAAGGAATTCGCAAGAGCAGGCGAATATACAAAAAACACTGACTCTGGCTGAAGGAGGACTCGAAACCTTTACAGCTTTTCATCTCATACCCTGATGCATCAGCCCTACTAGAGATTTGACATACATATACTAAATATATATATATTATATATATATATATATATATTATATATATATATATATAATCATAATATATAAATATTTATATATATATATATATATATATAATCACGAAGCAAGCAATACGAGATGCAAAATAACTATAGGGGGAATTGAATGATTGCTCTAGGCCTTTCGTGTTGCAATCATCACAACCATCAGGAGTTTCAATGTTTGCATTTCTGCAATACTGCAAGTCCTGATGTGTTGAATGCACACGAAAGGCTACAGCTATCATATTCAGCCTCCTCCTGTGGTTGTTTTCCATATAAGGTTTAGATATTTCTGGGTGATGGTGTCAGTGGGACCTGGGAGAGAGAGAGGATAACACAGCCGGACGGTGTGTGTGTGTTGCCCTGAGGCTGCAGTGTGTCACTGCTCGGCTGGCGATCAGTTAGTTCAACTGCTTTTTATACACACGTAAGATGTGCTTATTGCAGTGGTCGGAGAGGGCGCTGCCAAAGTCGGCTACATTGTGCACAACTTAACCAACATACGAGGCTTTGGTTCAGGGTTGTAATCTACCTTCCACTGTAACCCTTCTTCCACTGTAATCCATCCTGCACTGTAACCCATCAGGGAAAACAAAGAAGCCAAGGCACCATTCTGACTTGAACTTTATTAACAATTCACTAAATCACGATATGAGACGAAGATGGGGTAGTCAAAGACTTGGAAATTGCGCAATCGTAGTAGAGTGATCCCTTTGTTAGGACGGAGAGCAAGCAGTGCCCTACGAGTCAGGAGGAACAGGCAGTGCCACGCCAGATCTCCAATCCTCAGCCACCAGGAAGTATTATGGTTGCTATACCTCTACCCAGTCTATTTCCTCCTCTTACCATCTACCTTTCTTACTGTACTAGTCTACGTTGCTGGTGCTAGAAAACAGCAGACAGCCAGAGGAGCAGCAGCAGGCACAAGCACAGCACCAGCAGATAGCACAGCAGCAGCACCAGCAGAAGCACCAGCAGCACAGCAGCACGCAGCAGCAACACCAGCAGCAGCAAGCAGAACAGCACCAGCACCAGTCAGCACCAGCGAAGCATCTGCAGCACCAGCTGCACCAGCAGCAGCCACAGCAGAACAGCAGCACCAGCACCAGCAGCACCAGCTCCAGCACAACCCTCCCCCCCCCCCCCACCAGTACAGCAGCAGCAGCACCAGCAGCATCAACCCCAGGCAGCAGCAGCACCAGCAATACAAGCAGCAGCAGCACCAGCTCCAGCACCAGCACCAGCACACCAGGAACACCAGCAGCTGCAGCAGCAGCACCAGCAGCAGCGCACTAGCAGCTCCAGCAGCCACCAAGCCATCTCCAGCACAGCAGCACCAGCAGCAACAGCACCACCAGCAGCACCAGCAGCAACAGCCCAGCACCAGCAGCAACCAGCACACACCAGCAGCACCAGCACGCAATAGCACCAGCATGCAGCAGCAGCAGTTCCAGACAGCCCAGACAGCATCAGCAGCAATAGCACAGCAGCAATAGCACCAGCAGCAACAGCACCAGCAGCAATAGCACCGCAGGCAACAGCAACAGCACAGCGCCACCAGCACCAGCAGCAAAGCAGCAAAAGCACCAGCTGCAAACAGCAAACTGCACCAGGAGCACCAGACAGAGCAACAGCAGCAAAAGACAGCAGCAAACAGCAGCTAGCAGCACCAGCAGCACAGCATCACAGCACCAGAGCCACAGCACAGCAGCACCCGCAGCAACGCACCAGCAGCACGCACCAGCAGCAAACAGACCAGCAACAGCAGCAGCAAAACAGCAGCACCAGCAAGCAACAGCACCAGCAGCACCAGCAGCAACAGGCACCAGCAGCACCAGCAGCAGCACAGCAGCCAGCAGCAGCAGCAGCAGCAACAGCACCATCAGCACCAGCAGCCACCAGCACCACCAGCACCAGCACCAGCACCACATCAACAATAGCACCGCACCACCGCAGCACAGCACCCAAGGGCACCAGCAGCAAACGCACAGCAGCACCCACCAGCAGCAACAGCACAGCAGCAGCAGCATAGCAGCAGCCACCAGCATCAGCAGCACAGCAGCAACAGCCCAGCAGCACCAGCCCAGCACCAGCGCGCATCAGCAGCAGCAGCACCAGAGCAGCAGCACCAAGCAGCACCAGTAGCAACAGCACAGCCGCAACAGCACCAGCAGCACCAGTAGCAACAGCCACCAGCAGAACAGCACCAGTAGCACCAGCACCACCAGCAGCAACAGCACAGCAGCCCAGTAGCAACAAGCACTGCAGAACAGCAGCCACAAGCAGCACCAGCAGCACTCCCGAAGCACCAGCAGAAAACAGCACCCGCAGCACCAGCAGCACCAGCAGCATCAGCAGCAACAGGCCAGGCAGCACCAGCAGCCAAAACAAGCACCAACAGCCACAGCAGCACCAGCAGCACAGCAGCGTAGCCACCTGCAGCAACAGCAGCAGCAGCAGCACCCAGCAGCAAACACCAGCAGCAGGCAGCACCAGCAGCACAGCCACCAGCAGGCACCAGCAGCAACAGCACCAGAAAGCACCAGCAGGCAGCAGCACCCAGCAGAAAAAACAGCACCAACAGCACCAGCAGCAGCAGCAGCAGCACCGCACTCAGCAACCACCAGCAGGCACCAACAGCACCAACAGCACCAAGCAGCAGCACCAGCAGCACAGCAGCACCAGCCAGCACCAGCCGCACAAGCAGCACCAGCATGGAAAATCATAAATACGTCACTCGTCCCGTGGAAGATAGAAGACTACACACACACACACGCAATGGATCCAAGGACTGGAGTCCAACCATCTCTTGTAGAAGGCAAGTTCCCGCGGTAATACCTTCACAACAACAAAAATAACAATAAACAGGCGATGTCCGCCTTCACCAAAGTAAGATTTAAATCAAGAAAAACAAAAGAAGCAAAACACCATGAAAGGCTTTGGTTTTATCCAGGGTATCTGCCGAGTAAAACTGTACCGTAACCATCTTATCCAGGTATCTGCGAGTTCTGATACTCGCTACATCTTATCCAGGGTTTTGCCCGGTACTGATTCTCGCTACCATCTTATCCAGGGTATCTGCCCGAGTACTGATACTCGCTACCATCTTATCCAGGGTATCTGCCCGAGTACTGATACTCGCTACCATCTTATCCAGGGTGTCTGCCGAGTTTCCTGATACTCGTACCATCTTATCAGGGTATCTGCCCGAGTACTGATACTCGCTACCATCTTATCCAGGGTATCTGCCCGAGTACTGATACTCGCTACCATCTTATCCAGGGTATCTGCCCGAGTACTGATACTCGCTACCATCTTATCCAGGGTATCTGCCCGAGTTACTGATACTCGCTTACCTTCTTATCCGGGGATATCTGCGCAGAAGTTACTGATACTCGCTACCATCTTATCCAGGGTATCTGCCCGAGTACTGATACTCGCTACCATCTTATCCAGGGTATCTGCCCGAGTACTGATACTCGCTACCATCTTATCCAGGGTATCTGCCCGAGTACTGATACTCGCTACCATCTTATCCAGGGTATCTGCCCGAGTACTGATACTCGCTGCCATCTTATCCAGGGTATCTGCCCGAGTACTGATACTCGCTACCATCTTATCCAGGGTATCTGCCCGGAGTACTGTTACTCGCTTGCATTCTTATCCAGGGTATCTGCCCGAGTACTGATACTCGCTACCATCTTATCCAGGGTATCTGCCCGAGTACTGATACTCGCTGCCATCTTATCCAGGGTATCTGCCCGAGTACTGATACTCGCTACCATCTTATCCAGGGTATCTGCCCGAGTACTGATACTCGCTACCATCTTATCCAGGGTATCTGCCCGAGTACTGATACTCGCTGCCATCTTATCCAGGGTATCTGGCCCGAGTATGTTACTCGTTACCATCATATCCAGGGGTTCTGCCCGAGTACTGATACTCGCAGCCATCTTATCCAGGGTATCTGCCCGAGTTTAATGATACTCGTACCATCTTATCCAGGGTATCTGCCCGAGTACTGATACTCGCTACCATCTTATCCAGGGTATCTGCCCGAGTACTGATACTCGCTACCATCTTATCCAGGGTATCTGCCCGAGTACTGATACTCGCAAATAAATACCTTCTTTCCAGGGTATCTGCCCGAGTACTGATACTCGCTACCATCTTATCCAGGGTATCTGCCCGAGTACTGATACTCGCTACCATCTTATCCAGGGTATCTGCCCGGTACTGATTACTCGCTGCATCTTATGGTCAGGGTATCAGCCCGAGTACTGATACTCGCTACCATCTTATCCTGGTATTTTGCCGAGTACTGATCTCGTACCATCTTATCCAGGGGTATCGCCCGAGTACGATATCGCTACCATCTTAAATCCAGGGTAATCTGCCCGAGTTGACTGATACTCGCTACCATTCTTATTCCAGGGTATCTGCCCGAGTACTGATACTCGCTACCATCTTATCCAGGGTATCTGCCCGAGTACTGATACTCGCTACCATCTTATCCAGGGTATCTGCCCGAGTACTGATACTCGCTACCATCTTATCCAGGGTATCTGCCCGAGTACTGATACTCGTACATCTTTTCCATGGGTATCTGCCCGATTAACTGATACTCGTACCATCTTATCCAGGGTATCTGCCCCGAGTACTCATACTCGTAATACTTTATCCATGGGTATCTGGCCCGGTACTGATATCGTCACCACTTATCAGGGTATCTGCCCGAGTACTGATTACTCGTACCTCTTATCAGGGTTATTATGCCCGAGTACTGATACTCGCTGCCATCTTATCCAGGGTATCTGCCCGAGTACTGATACTCGCTACCATCTTATCCAGGGTATCTGCCCGAGTACTGATACTCGCTACCATCTTATCCAGGGTATATGCCCGAGTACTGATACTCGTACCATCTTATCCCAGCGGTATCTGCCCGAGTACTGATACTCGTGCTCCATTCTTAGTCCAGGAGTATCTGCCCGAGTACTGATAACTCGCTACCATCTTATCCAGGGTATCTGCCGAGTTACTGATACTCCCCCCCCACTACCTCTTATCCAGGGTATCCTGCCCGAGTACTGTTCGCTACCATCTTATCCAGGCGTAACTGCCGAGTACTGATACTCGTACCATTTATCCAGGGTATTGCCCGAGTACTGATACTCGCTACCTTTATCCAGGGTATCTGGCCGAGTACTGATACTCGCTGCCATCTTATCCAGGGGTAATTGCTCGTAGTACTGATACTCGTACTTCTTATCCAGGGTATCTGCCGAGTACTGATACTCGCTACCATCTTATCCAGGGTATTCTTGCCGAGTAATGATATCGCTACCATCTTATCCAGGGTTATCTGCCCGAGTACTGATACTCGCTACCATTTTATCCAGGGTATCTGCCCGAGTACTAATATTTCGCTACCATCTTATCAGGGTATCTGCCCGAGTATGATACTCGCTACCATCTTATCAGGGTATCTGCCGAGTACTGATACTCGCTTCCATCATTATCCAGGGTATTGCCGAGTACTGATATCCGCTGCATCTTATCCAGGGTATCTGCCCGAGTACTGATACTCGCTACCATCTTATCCAGGGTATCTGCCCGAGTACTGATACTCGCTACCATCTTATCCAGCGGTATCTGCCGAGTACTGATACTCGCTACCATCTTATCCAGGGTATCTGCCGGTACTGATACTCGTACCATCTTATCAGGGTATCTGCGAGTTACTGATACTCGCTACATCCTTATCCAGGGTATCTGCCGAGTACTCATACTCGCTACCATCTTATCCAGGGTATCTGCCCGAGTACTGATACTCGCTACCATCTTATCCAGGGTATCTGCCCGAGTACTGATACCGCTACCTTCTTATCCAGGGTAATCTGCCCGATTACTGATATCGCTGCCATCTTATCCAGGGTATCTGCCGAGACTGATACTCGCTGCCATATATCCAGGGTATCTGCCCGAGTACTGATACTCGCTTTATCTTATCACAGTGTATCTGCCGAGTACTGATACTCGCTACCATCTTATCCAGGGTATCTGCCGAGTACTGATACTCGCTACCTCTTATCCAGGGTATCAGGCCCGGAGTACTGATACTCGTCATCTTATCAGGGTATCTGCCGAGTACTGATACTCGCTGATCTTAACCAGGGTATTGCCCGAGTACTGATACTCGCTTACCATCTTATCCAGGGTAATCTGCCCGAGTACTGATAATCGACTTTTCCATCTTATCCAGGGTATCTGGCCGAGTACTGATACTCGCTACCATCTTATCCAGAGTATCTGCCCGAGTACTGATACTCGCTGCCATCTTATCCAGGGTAACTGCCCGAGTACTGATACTCGCTGCCATCTTATCCAGGGTAACTGCCCGAGTACTGATACTCGCTACCATCTTATCCAGGGTATCTGCCCGAGTACTGATACTCGCTGCCATCTTATCCAGGGTATCTGCCTGAAGGCAGGATAGCTAACGGGCGAGTACTATCACTCAAGCTCCCTGTCACCTCTCAAAAGTTCAGATAGGAAATATTTTTTTTTGCAGAGGACAAACTCAGAATAAATATCCAAGGCAGGATAGGAGAGTAAGCCAAGGATAAATATCCAAGGCAGGATAGGAGAGTAAGCCAAGGATAAATATCCAAGGCAGGATAGGAGAGTAAACCAAGGATAAATATCCAAGGTAGGATAGGACAGTAAACCAAGGATAAATATCCAAGGCAGGATAGGAGAGTAAACCAAGGATAAATATCCAAGGCAGGATAGGAGAGTAAACCAAGGATAAATATCCAAGGCAGGATAGGAGAGTAAAACCAGGATAAATATCCATGGCAGGTTAGGGAGAGTAAACCAAAGAAAAATATCCCAAGGCAGGATATGAGAGTAAACAAGGATAAAAATCAAGGCATGATTTTGGAGAGGTTAAACCAGGAAAATAATCCCAAGGGCAGATAGGGAGAGTAAACCAGGATAAATATCCAAGGCAGGATAGGAGAGTAAACCAAGGATAAGTATCCAAGGCAGGATAGGAGAGTAAACCAAGGATAAGTATCCAAGGCAGGATAGGAGAGTAAACCAAGGATAAGTATCCAAGGGCAGGATAGGAGGTAAACCAGGATCAAAAAAAAAAAAAAAAAAAAAAAAAAAAAATGGTATCCAAGGCAGGATAGGGAGGTAAGACCAAGGATAGTATCCAAGCAGGATTAGGAGAGTAACAAGGATAGTATCAAGGCAGGAATAGAGAGGTAAACAAAGGATAAGTAAATCAGGCAGGTTAGGAGAGTAATCCAAGGATAGTATCCAAGGAGGCTGGGAGGAGTAAACCAAGGATAAGTATCCAAGGCAGGATAGGAGAGTAAACCAAGGATAAGTATCCAAGGCAGGATAGGAGAGTAAACCAAGGATAAGTATCCAAGGCAGGATAGGAGAGTAAACCAAGGGATAGGTATTATTGTGAACCATATTTTTACATTCAACCTTTGAGATGTTCGACTGAGTGTCGTGTTTGTGTCAAGAGTATGTCGTCGTAAGAGGTGAGTACCTCCTGACACGGGTCCGTGTCAGATAATGCCCTCGGACACTCGAGAGAGAGAGAGAGAGAGAGAGAGAGAGAGAGAGAGAGAGAGAGAGAGAGAGAGAGAGAGAGAGAGAGAGAGAGGTAGAGGTGCTGGAGTTCAGTGTCACGCCCTGGTCTTGAGTACATGGTTGTACTACCATGGTGGTCTGCATCACGGGGGTCTGGTGTGCTCTTTAAGACCAACATTGTGGACACATCTCAGAGATGCAATGCAATACTTCCTTCTATTTTTTTCCTGTTCCTCTTCCTGTTCTTCTGTCGTTGCTCTTCCTCCTCTTTCTTCCTGTTTCTCTACTGCTACTCTTCGTCATAATCTCCCCTTTTCTTCTTCCTGTTCTTTTTTCTTCCTCGTGCTGTTGTCTGGTCATATAAGTTGTTTATCGTGGTTTTTATTACGTGTGTTGATGACTTGTTTTCAGAGAATGAAGTAGAGGATGAGCGTGGGGGGGGGGGGGGGCTGGAGCACAGCCACCACCACGCCAAACTACAGAAATTATTGCAAACTTGAGCGCCACGCCAGATGCTCTCTCACACACACGCCCCCTGACAAGCTGCTTCACCACGCCCTCGGTGTGCTAACAAGCTGCTTCACCACGCCCCCTGTGTTCTGATAAGCTTGGCTCACCACGCCCCCTGTGTCCTGACAAGCTTGCCTCAACACGCCCTCCTGTAGCCTGACAAGGTGCTTGTTTCACTACACACATAAACAAGCAGACGGAGCACAGGCTCGGAGGGGAGGGGGGGTTAAGGGCTGCAAACTTCACTAAAGGAAACGGATCTTGGGGTGAGCATCATACCGAGCACATCTCCTGAGGTGGACATCAGCCAAATATCTGGTGAAGCACATGGGCGCCAGGCAAATTTAAGAACAACGTTTCGACATCTATGTAAGGAATCATTCAAGACACTGTACACTGTGTACGTCAAGCTCATATTGGAGTATGCAGCATCAGTATAGAACCCACACCTGGTCAAACACATCAAGAAATTAGGGAAAATGCAAAAGTTTGCAACACGATTAGTCCCGGAGCTAAGGGGTATGTCCTATGAGGAGAGGTTAAGGGAACTCAATCTGATGACAATGGAAGACAGGAGGGATAGGGATGAGGGTCATGATAACGATATACAAAATACTGAGAAGAAATGACAAGATGAACAATGACAGAATGTATCAGAGATGGGACACTGGAACAAGAGAACTCAGCTGGAAGTTGAAAACTCAGATGAGTCATAGGGATGCTAGGAAGTATTTCTTCAGCCTTAGGGTTGTCAGGAAGTAGAACAATTTGCAGAGTGATGTAGTGGAGGTAAGATCCATACTTAGCTTTAAGAAGAGGTACAATAAGGCTCTTGGAGCAGGGAGAGAGTGCACCTAGTAGTGACCAGCGAAGAGGCGGGGCCAGCAGCTGCAACTCGACCTCTGCAACCACATATAGGTCAGTACATAATGACTCGCCACGAACCTTTAATCCCGCTGGCTCCCTCACTTCCACCCTCCCACCCTCCATCACTACCTCCCTCCCACCCTCCATCACTACCTCCCTCCCACCCTCCATCATTACCTCCCTCCCACCCTCCATCACTACCTCCCTCTCACCCTCCATCACTACCTCCCTCCCACATCCATCACACCTCCCTCCCACCCTCCATCACTACCTCCCTCCCACCCTCCATCACTACCTCCCTCCCACCCTCCATCACTACCTCCCTCCCACCCTCCATAACTACCTCCCTCCCACCCTCCATCCCCTACCTCCCTCCCACCCTCCATCACAACCTCCATCCCACCCTCCATCACTACCTCCCTCCCACCCTCCATCACTACCTCCCTCCCATCCTCCATCACTACCTCCCTCCCACCCTCCATCATTACCTCCCTCCCACCCTCCATCACAACCTCCATCCCACCCTCCATCACTACCTCCCTCCCACCCTCCATCACTACCTCCCTCCCACCCTCCATCACTACCTCCCTCCCACCCTCCATAACTACCTCCCACCCTCCATCGCTACCTCCCTCCCACCCTCCATCACTACCTCCCTCCCACCCTCCATCACTACCTCTCTCCCACCCTCCATCACTACCTCCCTCCCACCCTCCATCACTACCTCCCTCCCACTCTCCATCACTTACTCCCTCCCAACCTCCATCACTTCCTCCCTCCCTCCCTCCCTCACTTCCTCCTTCCATCACTCCCTCACTTACATCCTTCCTCCCACCCTCCATCACTTCCCCTCCCACCCTCCATCACTTCTCCCTCCCTCCCTCCCTCCCTCCCTCCTTCCTACTTAAATCCCTCCCTTACACCCTCCCTCCCACACTTCCACCCTCCATCACTACCTCCCTCCCAACCTCCATCACTTCCTCCCTCCACCCTCCATCACTTCCTCCCTCCCTCTCTCCCCACTTCCTCCTTCCATCCCTCCCTCACTTACACCCTCCCTCCCTCCCACACTTCCACCCTCCCACCCTTCATCACTACCTCCCACCCAACCTCCATCACTTCCTCCCTCCCACCCTCCTTCACTTCCTCCCTCACTTCCTCCTTCCATCCCTCCCTCACTTACACCCTCCCTCCCTCCCACACTTCCACCTCCATCACTACCTCCCTCCCAACCTCCATCACTTACTCTCTCCCACCCTTCATCACCTCCTCACTCCCTCCCTCCCACCCACCGTCACTTCCACCCTCCTTTCCCCTTCCTCACTTCCACCCTCCATCCCCCCCTCACTTCCACCTTCCATCCTCCCTCACTTCCACCCTCCTTTCTCTCCCTCACTTCCTCCATCCCTCACTTCCACCCTCCTTCTCTCCCTCACTTACTCCATCCCTCACTTCCACCCTCCATTTCTCCCTCACTTCCTCCTTCCCTCCCCCAAAAAACGCCCATAACAGCATTAAATCTTGCGGAAACAGGTGCTTAGGAGCAGAGGTTCCTGACACTTGTTCACACACACACACACACACACACACACACACACACACACACACACACACACACATACACACACACACAAACACACACACACACACACACACCCACACACACACACAAACACACACACACACACACACACGCACACAAACACACTCACACACACACACACACACACACAACATAAACACACACACACAAAAACACACTCACACACAAACACACACAAACACACACACACACAAACACACTCACACACACACACACACACACACACACAAACACACACACACAAACACACACACAAACACACACACACACACACACACACACACACACCACACACACACACACACACACACACACACACGTGATGTATAACCCACCACAGAACAGCAGGAGGCCAAGGCAAGAGTACGACGAGAGCAATAGAGCAATGGTTTACACACTGGCTACAGTGGCCAGAAGAGCTCATGCATGCAGGGCAAAGCTCCTGATCATGGGTGACTTTAACCACAAGGAGATCGATTGGGAGAACTTGGACCCGCATAGGGGCCAAGATACATGGAGGGCTAAGATGATGGAGGTGGTACTGGAAAACTTCATGTACTAACACGTAAGGGACAATACAAGAGAGAGAAGAGAGGATGAACCAGCAAGGCTGGACTTAGTATTCACCTTGAGTAGTGCAGATATCGAGGACATCACATATGAAAGACCCCTTGGGGCCAGTGACCATGTGGTTTTAAGCTTCGAATACACAGTAGAGTTACAAGTGGAGGGAGAAGCAGGAAGGCCAGGACGAATGAAGCCAAGCTACAAGAAAGGGGACTACACAGGAATGAGGAACTTCCTGAACGGGGTTCAGTGGGACAGAGAACTGGCAGGGAAGCCAGTTAATGCAAGGAGGCTGAGGAGAGGTTTGTACCCAAGGGTAACAGGAATAATGAAAAAGCCAGGATGAGCCCATGGTTTACCCAAAGTTGTAGGGAGGCAAAAACCAAGTGTGCTAGGGAATGGAAGAAATATAGAAGGCAAAGGACCCAGGAGAATAAGGAAAGCAGTCGTAGAGCCAGAAACGAATATGCACAGATAAGAAGGGAGGCCCAAAGACAATATGAAAATGACATAGCAGCGAAAGCCAAATCTGACCCGAAACTGTTGTACAGCCACATCAGGAGGAAAACAGCAGTCAAGGACCAGGTAATCAGGCTAAGGAAGGAAGGAGGAGAGACAACAAGAAATGACCGTGAAGTATGTGAGGAACTCAACAAGAGATTCAAAGAAGTGTTCACAGAGGAGACAGAAGGGGCTCCAGAAAGACGGAGAGGTGGGGCACACCACCATGTGCTGGACACAGTGCACACAACCAAGGAAGAAGTGAAGAGGCTTCTGAGTGAGCTAGATACCTCAAAGGCAATGGGGCCAGATAACATCTCCCCATGGGTATTGCGAGAGGGAGCAGAGGCACTATGTGTACCCCTAACAACAATATTCAATACATCTATCGAAACAGGGAGATTGCCTGAGGCATGGAAGACAGCAAATGTAGTCCCAATCTTTAAAAAAGGAGACAGACAGACATGAAGCATTAAACTACAGACCAGTGTCACTGACATGTATAGTATGCAAAATCATGGACAAGATTATCAGGAGAAGAATGGTGGAACACCTAGAAAGGAATGATCTCATCAACAGCAGCCAACATGGTTTCAGGGACGGGAAATCCTGTGTCACAAACCTACTGGAGTTCTATGACATGGTGACAGCAGTAAGACAAGAGAGAGAGGGGTGGGTGGATTGCATATTCTTGGACTGCAAGAAGGCGTTTGACACAGTTCCACACAAGAGATTGGTGCAAAAACTGGAGGAACAAGCAGGGATAACAGGGAAGGCATTACAATGGATCAGGGAATACTTGTC
>NC_069428.1:26951289-27096289 GCF_026875155.1 Cherax quadricarinatus | reverse complement strand
AATGACCCACGTATAGTGAAATAAGAGAAATAATCAGGAAAGAGAGTGCCTTGAAAATGTGTTCTCTCTCTCTCTCTCTCTCTCTCTCTCTATCTCTATCCATCTATATATCTATCTATCCATCTATCTATCTCCATCTATCTCTCTCCCACGGGACCAGCATCAATGCGACACAGGTAAATGCTGAAAATTCACAGAGGAGCGAAAGGTTTGTGTATTTCTTAAGGTGGTGGTGGTGGCCAACTCACTACACAGCTTCAAGACTAGATATGACAAGGCCTGATGGCCAGACGTCAGTGATGCTGATCAAAGAAGTCAACAAGGTGAGGCCATGAGCTTGGTCTCGACCCTTGCAAACACAACTCATTGAGTACACACATACGGACACAGTAGAGACCAGCGAAGAGGTGGGATCAGGAGCTATAACTCGACCCTCTTCAACCACAAATAGGTGAGCACACGAACACGCGCGCGTGCAAACATAGTAACAACCACTCCAACAGGACTAACAACCACTCCAGCAGTACTAACAACCACTCCAGCAGTACTAACAACCACTCCAACAGTACTAACAACCACTCCAACAGTACTAACAACCACTCGAAAAAGTACTAACAACCAGTCCAACAGTACTAACAACCACTCCAGCAGTACTAACAACCACTCCAACACTACTAACCACTCCAACAGTACTAACAACCAGTCCAACACTACTAACAACCACTCCGGCAGTACTAACAACCACTCCAGCAGTACTAACAACCACTCCAACACTACTAACAACCACTCCAACACTACTAACAACCACTCGAAAAAGTACTAGCAACCACTCCAACAGTACTAACAACCACTCCAGCAGTACTAACAACCACTCCAACACTACTAACCACTCCAACAGTACTAACAACCACTCCAACACTACTAACAACCACTCCAGCAGTACTAACAACCACTCCAGCAGTACTAACAACCACTCCAACACTACTAACAACCACTCCAACACTACTAACAACCACTCGAAAAAGTACTAACCACTCCAACAGTACTAACAACCACTCCAGCAGTACTAACAACCACTCCAACACTACTAACCACTCCAACAGTACTAACAACCACTCCAAACACTACTAACAACCACTCCAGCAGTACTAATAACCACTCCAGCAGTACTAACAACCACTCCAACACTACTAACAACCACTCCAACACAAACAACCACTCGAAAAAGTACTAACAACCACTCCAACAGTACTACTAACCACTCCAGCAGTACTAACAACCACTCCAACACTACTAACAACCACTCCAACACTACTAACAACCACTCCAACACTACTAACAACCACTCCAGCAGTACTAACAACCACTCCAGCAGTACTCACCACTCCAACAGTATTAACAACTCCAACAGTACTAACAACTCCAACAGTACTAACAATTCCAATAGTATTAACCACCCCAACAGTACTAACAACCACTCCAACAGTACTAACAACCACTCCAACAGTACTAACAACAACTCCAACAGTACTAACAACAACTCCAACAGTACTAACAATTCCAACAGTATTAACCACTCCAACAGTACTAACAACCACGCCAACAGTACTAACAACCACTCCAACAGTACTAACAACCACTCCAACAGTACTAACAACCACTCCAACAGTACTAAAAACAACTCCAACAGTACTGACAACTCCAACAGTAGTAACAACAACTCCAACAGTACTAACAATTCCAACAGTATTAACCACTCCAACTGTACTAACAACCACGCCAACAGTACTAACAACCACTCCAACAGTACTAACAACAACTCCAACAGTACTAACAACCACTCCAACAGTACTAACAACCACTCCAACAGTACTAACCACTCCAACACTACTAACAATCACTCCAACACTACTTACAACTACTCCAACACTAACAACTACTCCAACACTGCTAATAACCATTACAACACTAACCACTCCAAAACTACTAACACCCACTCCAACACTAACAACCACTCGAAACTTCTAACAACCACTCCAAAACACTAACAACCGCTCCAACACTACTAACAACTACTCCAACACTACTAACAACCACTCCAAAACTACTACAACCACTCCAACACTACTAACAACCACTCCAACACTACTACTAACTACTACACCACTGCTAACAACCATTACAACACTACTAACAACCACTCCAAACTTCTAACCACTCCAAAACTACTAACAACTACTCACACACTACTAACAACCACTCCAATACTATTAACCACTCCAATACTACTAACAACCACTATAAAACTAATAACAACCACTATAAAACTACTAACAACCACTCCAACATTAACAACCACTATAAAACTACTAAAACCACTCCAACACTACTAACAACCACTCCAACACATACTAACAACTACTCCAACACTACTAACAACCACTCCAACACTAACAACCACTCCAACACTACTAACAACCACTCCAACACTATTAACAACCACTCCAACACTAACAAGCACATCCAACACTAACAACCACTCCAACACTAATAACAACCACTCCAACACTACTAACAACCACTCAACACTACTAACAACCACTCCAACACTACTAACAACCACTCCAACACATGCTAACAACCACTATAAAGCTACTAACAACCACTCCAACACTACTAACAACTACTCCAACACTACTAACAACCACTCCAACACTAACAACCACTCCAACACTACTAATAACCACTCCAACACTAACAACCACTCCAACACTATTAACAACCACTCCAACACTACTAACAACCACTCCAACACTACTAACAACCACTCCAACACTACTAACAACCACTCCAACACTACTAACAACTACTCCAACACTTACAACCACTCCAACACTAATAACAACCAATCCAACACTACTAACAACCATTACAACACTACTAACAACCACTCCAACACTACTAACAACCATTACAGCAAACATCAACCCTCACTGCTGCTATCAGTCGTCAACTCATCAACGCCCACCTCACGTCTCAGTCCAATTTATAAGTAGTATAAAGTTAGTCCGAGTACTTAAGTATACTCGACGATCAGTAAAGTTTATCACCATGGCCCTTTCCATGGCCCGTGGCCTCGTGGTAAAAGCTCTCGCTTCACACGGTGAGGGTCGTGGTTCGATTCCCGGCAAGGGTAGAAACATTGGGCGTGTTTCCTTACACCGGTTGTCTATGTTCACCCATCAGTAATAAAAGGTACCTGGGTGTTAGTCGAATGGTGTGGGTCGCATCCTGGGACAAAACTGACCCAATTTACCCGAAATGTTCTGTGTAACAAGCGACTTTCTATATAGTAGTATGTCAGTGATGTCAGCTAGGACTGTATACCTTGTACATGTACTGGTAGTAAATAAAGATATATTATATTATAGTTCTCTCAGCGGCCCTCTCTAGTCCTCTCCATAGCCCCTCTCTATAATCCTCTCTATGGCTCTTTAGTCCTCTCCATGGTTCCTCTCTATAGTCCTCTCCACGGCCCTTTCTAGTACTCTCTATGGCCCTCTCTACAGTCCTCTCTGTGGCCCTCTCCATGACCTTCACTACAGTCCTCTCCATGGTTTTTCTCTACAGTCCTCTCCATGGCCTTCTCTACAGTCCTCTCCATGGCCTTCTCTACAGTCCTCTCCATGGCCTTCTCTAGAGTCCTCTCCATGGCCTTCTCTACAGTCCTCTCCATGGCCTTCTCTACAGTCCTCTCCATGGCCTTCTCAACAGTCCTCTCCATGGTTTTTCTCTACAGTCCTCTCCATGGCCTTCCTCTACAGTCCTCTCCATGGCCTTCTCTACAGTCCTCTCCATGGCCTTCTCTACAGTCCTCTCCATGGCCTTCTCTAGAGTCCTCTCCATGGCCTTCTCTACAGTCCTCTCCATGGCCTTCTCTACAGTCCTCTCCATGGCCTTCTCAACAGTCCTCTCCATGGTTTTTCTCTACAGTCCTCTCCATGGCCTTCTCTACAGTCCTCTCCATGGCCTTCTCTACAGTCCTCTCCATGGCCTTCTCTACAGTCCTCTCCATGGCCTTCTCTACAGTCCTCTCCATGGCCTTTGAGAAGTTGCCAATGCAGCGGCTGGCCGGGAGTCGGGATCCCCATAATTTAGTAAGCCTCGTAAAGGATAGGGGGTTCGACTCCCGGCCGGTCACAGTATTATTGGTTGCCTGGAAGAACTCTTTTGTGGATGCATTAATATATATATATATATATATATATATATATATATATATATATATATTATATATATATATATAATATATATATATATGCAAAACAACCACTCTGAAAGAATAGAGAAATTCCAAGCGCTTTCGTGACTACTCACATTATCATAGTTCCTTGATAATGTGAGTAGTCACGAAAGCGCTTGGAATTTCTCTATTCTTTCAGAGTGGTTGTTTTGCATATTTTGAAATCACCTGTTTACTGTGATCTTATTGCATATATATATATATATTATATATATATATATATATATATATATATATATATATATATATATATATATATATATATATATATGCTTAAATGTGCGTGATGTAGTGCGGATGACAAGAAACAGATGATTGTTGATGTTATGAATGAAAAGAAGTTGGATGTCCTGGCCCTAAGCGAAACAAAGCTGAAGGGGGTAGGGGAGTTTCGGTGGGGGGAAATAAATGGGATTAAATCTGGAGTATCTGAGAGAGTTAGAGCAAAGGAAGGGATAGCAGTAATGTTGAATGATCAGTTATGGAAGGAGAAAGAGAATATGAATGTTTAAATTCAAGAATTATGTGGATTAAAGTAAAGGTTGGATGCGAGAAGTGGGTCATAATAAGCGTGTATACACCTGGAGAAGAGAGGAATGCAGAGGAAGAGAGAGAGATTTTGGGAGATGTTAAGTGAATGTATTGGAGCCTTTGAACCAAGTGAGAGAGTAATTGTGGTAGGGGACCTGAATGCTAAAGTAGGAGAAACTTTTAGAGAGGGTGTGGTAGGTAAGTTTGGGGTGCCAGGTGTAAAATGATAATGGGAGCCCTTGATTGAACTTTGTATAGAAATGGGGTTTAGTTATAGGTAATACATATTTTAAGAGAAAGAGGATAAATAAGTATACAAGATATGATGTAGGGCGAAATGACAGTAGTTTGTTGGATTATGTATTGGAAGATAAAAGACTGTTGAGTAGACTTCAGGATGTACATGTTTATAGAGGGGCCACAGATATATCAGATCACTTTCTAGTTGTAGCTACACTGAGAGTAAAAGGTAGATGGGATACAAGGAGAATAGAAGCATCAGGGAAGAGAGAGGTGAAGGTTTATAAACTAAAAGAGGAGGCAGTTAGGGTAAGAATAAACAGCTATTGGAGGATAGATGGGCTAATGAGGCATAGGCAATGGGGTCGAAGAGGTATGGGGTAGGTTAAAAATGTAGTGTTAGAGTGTTCAGCAGAAGTTTGTGGTTACAGGAAAGTGGGTGCGGGAGGGAAGAGGAGCGATTGGTGGAATGATGATGTGAAGAGAGTAATAAGGGAGAAAAAGTTAGCATATGAGAAGTTTTTACAAAGTAGAAGTGATGCAAGGAGGGAAGAGTATATGGAGAAAAAGAGAGAGGTTAAGAGAGTGGTGAAGCAATGTAAAAAGAGAGCAATGAGAGGAGTGGGTGAGATGTTATCAACAAATTTTGTTGAAAATAAGAAAAAGTTTTGGAGTGAGATTAACAAGTTAAGAAAGCCTAGAGAACAAATGGATTTGTCAGTTAAAAATAGGAGAGGAGAGTTATTAAACGGAGAGTTTTAGGTATTGGGAAGGGAGGGAATATTTTGAGGAATTGTTAAATGTTGATGAAGATAGGGGGAAGCTGTGTTTTTGTGTATAGGGCAAGGGGGAAAAAACTCTTTTTAGGAGTGGGAAAAGCCAGTTGGGGGGGGAAGTTCGTGAGGCAGTAGGTAAAAAGAAAGGGGGTAAGGCGCCGGGATTTATGGGGTAAAAAATAGAAAGTTAAAAGCAGGTGGGGGAAAGTTTTGGAAAGGGGGGTGCAATTATTAAAAAAATGTTTTGGAGAGGGTAAGGTACCTGGGATTGGGGAGAAACATGATAGTTCCTTTTTAAAAGGGGGAAAGGGGATAAAAGAGAGTGCAAAAATTATAGGGGGGTAAGTCTGTTGAGTATACCGGCAAAATGTATGGTTTGGTTATTATTGAAAGAATTTAAGAGTAAAAAGAGAATAGGTAGCGAAAAAACAAAGGGGGCTTTAGGAAGGGAGGGGGGTGTGGACCCGGGTTTACAGTGAAACATATAAGTGAACAGTATTTAAAAGGCTAAAGAGGTCTTTGTGGGTTTTTTGGATTTGGAAAAGGCGTTTTGGGCAGGGTGGATAGGGGGGGAAAGTGGGGATGTTGAGGTGTAGGTTAGGAGGTAGGTTATGAAAGCAGTTTAAGAGTTTTTACGAGGTAGTGAGGCTCAAGTTGAGTTATAGGAAAAAGGGAAATTATTTCCCCGTTTAAAAAATGGCCCTTTGAAAGGTGGTGTGTCCCGTGGTTGTTTAATATATTTATGATGGGGTTGTAAGAGAAGTAAAGCGAGGGTCTTGGCAAGAGGCGTGGAGTTAAAAGATAAAGAATCACACATAAAGTGGGGTTGTCACAGTTGCTCTTTGCTGATGACACTGTGCTCTTGGGGAGATTTGAAGAGAAGTTGCAGAGATTGGTGGATAAATTTTGGGTTTGGGTGTGCAAAAGAAGAAAATTGAAAGTGAATACAGGAAAGAGTAAGGTTATGAGGATAACAAAAAGATTAGGGGGATGAAAGATTGGATATCAGATTGGGGGGATAGAGTATGGAGGAGGTAAATGTATTCAGATATTTGGGAGTGGACGTGTCAGCGGATGGGTCTATGAAAGATGAGGTGAATCATAGAATTGATGAGGGGAAAAGGGTGAGTGGTGCACTTAGGGTCTGTGGAGACAAAGAACTTTGTCTTGGAGGCAAAGAGGGGAATGTATGAGAGTTTTAGTTTTACCAACGCTCTTATATGGTGTGAAGCATGGGTGATGAATTTTTGCAGCGAGGAGAAGGCTGGAGGCAGTGGAGATGTCATGTCTAAAGAGAAATGTGTGGTGTGAATATAATGCAGAGAATTCGTAGTTTGGAAGTTAGGAGGAGGTGCGGGATTACCAAACTGTTGTCCAGAGGCTGAGGAAGGGTTGTTGAGGTGGTTCGGACATGTGGAGAGAAGGGAGCGAAACAAAATACTTCAAGAGTGTATCAGTCTGTAGTGGAAGGAAGGCGGGGTAGGGGTCGGCCTAGGAAGGTTGGAGGAGGGGGGAAAAGGAGGTTTTGTGTGCGAGGGGCTTGGACTTCCAGCAGGCATGGGGTGAGCGTGTTTGAAGGAGTGAATGGAGACAAATGGTTTTTAATACTTGACGTGCTGTTGGAGTGTGAGCAAAGTAACATTTATGAAGGGGTTCAGGGAAACCGGCAGGCCGGACTTGAGTCCTGGAGATGGGAAGTACAGTGCCTGCACTCTGAAGGAGGGGTGTTAATGTTGCAGTTTAAAAACTGTAGTGTAAAGCACCCTTCTGGCAAGACAGTGATGGAGTGAATGATGGTGAAAGTTTTTCTTTTTCGGGCCACCCTGCCTTGGTGGGAATCGGCCAGTGTGATAATAAAAAAAATAATAAAAAAAAATATATATATATTTATTTATATATTATATATATATATATAACAAGTCGGCCGTCTCCCACCGAGGCAGGGTGACCCAAAGAGAAAGAAAGTCCCCAAAAAGAAAATACTTTCATCATTCAACACTTTCACCACACTCACACATTATCACTGTTTTTGCAGAGGTGCTCAGAATACAACAGTTTAGAAGCATATACGTATAAAGATACACAACATACCCCTCCAAACTGCCAATATCCCAAACCCCTCCTTTAGAGTGCAGACATTGTCCTTCCCATTTCCAGGACTCAAGTCCGGCTATATAAAAATAACCGGTTTCCCTGAATCCCTTCACTAAATATTACCCTGCTCACACTCCAACAGCTCGTCAGGTCCCAAATACCATTCGTCTCCATTCACTCTTATCTAACACGTTCACGCACGCTTGCTGGAAGTCCAAACCCCTCGCCCACAACACCTCCTTTACCCCCTCCCTCCAACCTTCTCGAGGACGACCCCTACCCCGCCTTCCTTTCCCTACAGATTTATACGCTCTCCATGTCATTCTACTTTGATCCATTCTCTCTAAATGACCAAACCACCTCAACAACCCCTCTGACTAATACTTTTTTTAACTCCACACCTTCTCCTAATTTCCACACTCCGAATTTTCTGCATAATATTTACACCACACATTGCCCTTTGATATACCTTTGATATCTTTGATATACCTTGAAGAATTTCGAGAGTATATCTACTCTCTGAGCCCGGCCATGGGCCAGGCTCGTCTGGTGCTCGCCTGGTCAACCAGGCTGTTGCTGCTGGAGGCCCGCTGCCCCACATATCCATCACAGCCTGGTTCATCTGGCACCTGGTGAAGATAGTTGTCTAGTTTCCTCTTGAAGGCTTCAACACTTGTTCCAGCAGTGTTTCTGATATCTTCTGGTAAGATGTCAAAAAATCTGGGACCCCGGATGTTGATACAGTGTTCCCTTATTGTCCCCACCGCACCCCTGCTCCTCACTGGGTTTATTTTACACTTCCTCCCATATCTCTCACTCCAGTATGTTATGGCAGTGTGCAGATTTGGGACCAAGCCCTCGAGTACCTTCCAGGTATATATTATCATGTACCTCTCTCTCCTCCGCTCCAATGAGTACAGGTTCAAGACTTGCAGGCGTTCCCAGTAGTTCAGGTGCTTTACTGGCTCAATGTGAGTTATAAACGATCTCTGTATTTGTTCCAGCTCCGATATTTCTCCTGCCCTGAACGGGGCCGTCAGCACTGAGCAATATTCTAAGTGGGGGAGCACTAGCGATTTGAAGAGTGTCACCATCGGCATTATTTCCCTTGTTTTGAAAGTTCTCAGTACCCACCCCGTCATCTTCCTGGCTGTCGTGATCTTTGTCTTGTTATGGTCTTTAAAAGAAAGGTCAGCTGACATAATTATTCCCAGGTCTTTTACGTGTTCCTTTCGTTCTATTTAGTGACCCTCGTGAGTTTTGTATATAGTGTTCCTTTTGAGTTCTTCATTCTTTCCATACCTAAGCAGCTGGAACTTATCACCACTGAACGTCATGTTGTTCTCCACTGCCCACTGGAAAACCCTGTTTATGTCTTCCTGTACTTTTTCAGTGTCCTCTACCGTACTGACTTTCATGCTTATTTTAGTGTCATCTGCAAATGATGATACAAAAGTGTGCCGGGTGTTTTTGTCTATGTCTGCTATGAGGATGAGGAACAGCAGAGGTGCCAGGACAGTGCCTTGGGGCACTGAGCTTTTGACCTCGCTGATGCTGGATCTTGCCCTGTTTACTACTACTTTTTGTGTTCTGCCTACCTTCCCCGTAATGCCCACGGCCTTCATTTTGTGCGCTATCACTCCATGATCGCATTTGTCAAACGCCTATGCAAAATCTGTGTAAATCACATCTGCGTTTTTGTCGTCTTCCAGTGCCTCTGACATGAACACCCTAAATCCCCACCAGAGCCTAGAGAAGCTGAATACAGAAGCATACAAAGTATGTATGAAACATGTACCATTGAGGAAACCCAGAAGAAGATCAGATATAGAGAGAGAGCGTAGGAGATGGTACGGAAGAAGAAAACGGGTTACTGAACTGCTTAAAAACACAAATATGCTACAACAGAGGGAAGATAGACTTAGCAGAGAGATCACTGAATTAGAGCAAAAACTTAGGATGCCATACCTCACAGAAGAAGTACAAAGGGAACAAAGGGCCATACAGGATATTGCAAGAAACCCAAAATATTTCTATTCCTACGCAAAATCCAAGCTAAGAACTACCTGTAGAATTGGACCACTACTGAGAGGAGACTCGTATACCGACGATGAACAGGAAATGAATGAAATCCTAAAAGAACAGTATGAGTCGATGTTCAGCAACCCACTAAATGACAGCAAGGTAGAAAATGCAGAAATATTTTTCATTCCAGAAGGCCGCACAGACCAACTAACTGACATTAGTACAAATCCCATAGATTTCGATAAAGAAATGGAAAACATGCCCACTCACTCAGCACCTGGACCAGATTCATGGAATGTTCTATTTATAAAGAAGTGCAAAGTACCACTAGCACGAGCCCTCAGTATTCTCTGGAGAAAGAGCTTAGATCTAGGTGAAATACCGGAGGCCTTAAAGAGTGCAGACATAACTCCTTTGCACAAGGAAGGTAGTAGAGCACTAGCTAAAAATTACAGACCAGTAGCCCTAACCTCTCACATCATAAAAATCTTCGAAAGTGATGAGACGGCAGGTTACAAATTTCATGGACCAGCACAACCAACATAACCCGAACCAGCATGGTTTTAGAGCAGGACGATCATGTCTGTCACAGCTGCTGAGAGAGGGAGCAGAGGCGCTATGTGTACCCCTAACAGCAATATTCAATACATCTAGCGAAACAGGGAGATTGCCTGAGGCATGGAAGATAGCAAATGTAGTCCCAATCTTTAAAAAAGGAGACAGACATGAAGCATTAAACTACAGACCAGTGTCACTGACATGTATAGTATGCAAAATCATGGAGAAGATTATCAGGAGAAGAATGGTGGAACACCTAGAAAGGAATGATCTCATCAACAGCAGCCAACATGGTTTCAGGGATGGGAAATCCTGTGTCACGAACCTACTGGAGTTCTATGACATGGTGACAGCAGTAAGACAAGAGAGAGAGGGGTGGGTGGATTGCATATTCTTGGATTGCAAGAAGGCGTTTGACACAGTTCCACACAAGAGATTACCGCAAAAACTGGAGGACCAAGCAGGGATAACAGGGAAGGCACTACAATGGATCAGGGAATACTTGTCAGGAAGACAGCAGCGAGTCATGGTACGTGGCGAGGTGTCAGAGTGGGCACCTGTGACCAGCGGGGTCCCACAGGGGTCAGTCCTAGGACCAGTGCTGTTTCTGGTATTTGTGAACGACATGACAGAGGGAATAGACTCTGAGGTGTCCCTGTTTGCAGATGACGTGAAGTTGATGAGAAGAATTCACTCGATCGAAGACCAGGCAGAACTACAAAGGGATCTGGACAGGCTGCAGACCTGGTCCAGCAATTGGCTCCTGGAGTTCAATCCCACCAAGTGCAAAGTCATGAAGATTGGGGAAGGGCAAAGAAGACTGCAGACGGAGTACAGTCTAAAGGGCCAGAGACTACATACCTCACTCAAGGAAAAAAATTTTGGGGCGAGTATAACACCAGGCACATCTCCTGAAGCGCACATCAACCAAATAACGGCTGCAGCATATGGGCGCCTAGCAAACCTCCGAACAGCATTCCGACATCTTAATAAGGAATCGTTCAGGACCATGTACACCGTGTACGTTAGGCCCATATTGGAGTATGCGGCACCAGTTTGGAACCCACACCTAGCCAAGCACGTAAAGAAACTAGAGAAAGTGCAAAGGTTTGCAACAAGACTAGTCCCAGAGCTAAGAGGTATGTCCTACGAGGAGAGGTTAAGGGAAATCAACCTGACGAAACTGGAGGACAGGAGAGATAGGGGGGGCATGATAACGACATACAAAATACTGAGAGGAATTGACAAGGTGGACAAAGACAGGATGTTCCAGAGATTGGACACAGTAACAAGGGGACACAGTTGGAAGTTGAAGACACAGATGAATCACAGGGATGTTAGAAAGTATTTCTTCAGCCACAGAGTAGTCAGTAAGTGGAATAGTTTGGGAAGCGATGTAGTGGAGGCAGGATCCAAACATAGCTTTAAGCAGAGGTATGATAAAGCTCACGGTTCAGGGAGAGTGACCTAGTAGCGACCAGTGAAGAGGCGGGGCCAGGAGCTCGGAATCGACCCCTGCAACTTCAACTAGGTGAGTACAACTAGGTGAGTATACACACACACACACACACACACACACAAACACACAACACACACACACACACACACAAACACACAACACACACACACACACACACACACACACACACACACACACACACACACACACACACACACACACACACACACACACACACACACAAACGCGGATGGAATAACGAATAAACATGAGGAGTGGAATGAAAGAATCAGTGAAAAATCCCCAGACATCATAGCAGTCACAGAAAAAAACTCGCTGAGACAATAACAGACACAATCTTCCCAACAGGATATCAGATCCTGAGGAAAGATAGAAGGAGTAGAGGGGGAGGAGGGGTTGCACTGCTCATAAAACACCAATGGGGATTTGAGGAAATGGAAGGCATGGACATGATTGGAGAAAGAGACTACATTGTAGGTACAATTCAGTCCGGAGAACATAAAGTAGTCATTGGAGTGATGTATAACCCACCACAGAACTGCAGGAGGCCAAGAGAGGAGTACGAAGAAAAAAAACAGGGTGATGGTGGACACACTGGCTGAGGTGGCAAGAAGAGCTCACTCGAGCAGAGCAAAGTTACTGGTAATGGGGGATTTCAACCACAGGGAGATCGACTGGGAAAACCTGGAGCCACATGGGGGTCCCGAAACATGGAGAGCCAAGATGATGGATGTGGTACTTGAAAACCTCATGCATCAACATGTCAGGGACACAACCAGAGAGAGAGGGGAGGATGAGCCAGCAAGACTGGATCTTGTGTTCACCACCTGAGCAGTTCAGACATTGAGGACATCACTTACGAGAGGCCCCTTGGAGCTAGCGATCATGTGGTTCTGAGTTTTGACTATATAGTAGAGTTACAAGTGGAGAAGGTAACAGGAACTGAAGGGGACAGGCCAAACTATAAAAAGGGGGGACTACACAGGTATGAGAAACTTCCTGCAGGAGGTTCAGTGGGACAGAGAAATGGTAGGAAAATCAGTAAACGAGATGATGGAATATGTGGCAACAAAGTGCAAGGAGGCAGAGGAAAGTTTTGTTCCCCAAAGGGAAACAGAAATAATAGGAAGACCAAAAAGAGTCCTTGGTTTACCCGAAGGTGTAGGGAGGCAAAAACTAAGTGCAACAGAGAATGGAAAAGGTACAGGAGGCATAGGACCCAGGAAAACAAGGAGATTAGTAGAAGAGCCAGAAACGAGTATGCGCAGATAAGGAGGGAGGCCCAGCGACAGTATGAAAACGACATAGCATCGAAAGTCAAATCTGACCCGAAACTGCTGTATAGCCACATTAGGAGGAAGACAACAGTCAAGGACCAGGTGATAAGGCTGAGGAAAGAAGGTGGAGAACTCACAAGAAACGATCAAGAGGTATGTGAGGAGCTCAACACGAGATTTAAGGAAGTATTTACAGTAGAGACAGGAAGGACTCTGGGGGACAGACCAGATGGGGACACCAACAAGGAATACACCAACAAGTGTTGACGACATACATACAGATGAGGAGGAGGTGAAGAAACTGCTAAGGGACATCGATACCTCAAAGGCAATGGGACCGGACAACATCTCTCCGTGGGTCCTTAGAGAGGGAGCAGATATGTTGTGCGTACCACTTACCACAATCTTCAACACATCCCTGGAAACTGGGCAACTACCTGAGGTATGGAAGACGGCAAATGTAGTTCCCATTTTCAAAAAAGGAGACAGAAAAGAGGCACTAAACTATAGACCTGTGTCATTGACGTGTATAGTATGCAAAGTTATGGAGAAGATTATCAGGAGGAGAGTGGTGGAGCACCTGGAACGGAACAGGAGTATAAATGCCAACCAGCACGGATTCACGGAAGGCAAATCCTGTGTCACAAACCTTCTGGAGTTTTATGATAAAATAACAGAAGTAAGACAAGAGAGAGAGGGGTGGGTTGATTGCATCTTCTTGGACTGCAAGAAGGCCTTTGACACAGTTCCTCACAAGAGATCAGTGCAGAAGCTAGAGCATCAGGCGCAATATAACAGGAAGGGCACTGCAATGGATCAGAGAATACCTGACAGGGAGGCAACAACGAGTCATGGTACGTAATAATGTATCACAGTGGGCACCTGTGACGAGCGGGGTCCCACAGGGGTCGGTCCTAGGACCAGTGCTATTTTTGGTATATGTGAACGACATGACGGAAGGGTTAGACTCAGAAGTGTCCCTGTTTGCAGATGATGTGAAGTTAATGAGGAGAATTAAATCTGATGAGGACCAGGCAGGACTTCAAAGAGACCTGGACAGACTGGACACCTGGTCCAGCAAATGGCTTCTCGAATTTAATCCTGCCAAATGCAAAGTCATGAGATAGGGGAAGGGCACAGAAGACCACAGACAGAGTATAGGCTAGGTGACCAAAGACTGCAAACCTCACTCAAGGAGAAAGATCTTGGGGTGAGTATAACACCGAGCATGTCTCCGGAAGCACACATCAATCAGATAACTGCTGCAGCATATGGGCGCCTGGCAAACCTGAGAACAGCATTCCGACACCTTAGTAAGGAATCATTCAAGACACTGTACACCGTGTATGTCAGGCCCATACTGGAGTATGCAGCACCTGTTTGGAACCCGCACTTGATAAAGCACGTCAAGAAACTAGAGAAAGTACAAAGGTTTGCAACAAGGTTAGTTCCAGAGCTAAGGGGAATGTCCTATGAAGAAAGATTAAGGGAAATCGGCCTGACGACACTGGAGGACAGGAGGGTCAGGGGAGACATGATAACGACATATAAAATACTGCGTGGAATAGACAAGGTGGACAAGGACAGGATGTTCCAGGGAGGGGACACAGAAACAAGAGGCCACAATTGGAAGTTGAAGACACAAATGAGTCAGAGAGATAGTAGGAAGTATTTCTTCAGTCATAGAGTTGTAAGGCAGTGGAATAGCCTAGAAAATGACGTAGTGGAGGCAGGAACCATACACAGTTTTAAGACGAGGTTTGATAAAGCTCATGGAGCGGGGAGAGAGAGGGCCTAGTAGCAACCGGTGAAGAGGCGGGGCCAGGAGCTAGGACTCGACCCCTGCAACCACAAATAGGTGAGTACAAATAGGTGATTACACACAACACACACAACACACAACACACAACACACACACACAACACACAGCACACAAACACACAACACACAACAAACACACAAACACACAAACACACACAACACACACATACACACACACACACACACACACACACACACACACAACACACAACACACAAACACACAAAACACACACACACACACACACACACACACACAACACACAACACACACACACACACACACACCCCACAACACACACCAAAAAACACACAACACACACCAACACACACAAACACACAACACACACACACACACACAAACACACAAACACAACACACACACACACACACACACACACACACACACAACACACAACACACACACCAAACACACAACACACACACACACACACAACACACACACACACACACACACACAACACAAAAACACACACACACACACACCCCACACACACACACACACACACACACACAAACACACAACACACACACACACACACACACAACACACAACACACAACACACACACACACCACACACACACACACACACACAACACACAACACACAGCACACCGCAAAAAGCACACAAACACACAACACACAACACACACACACACAGACACACCCCACACACCACACCACACACACAAAACACACACCACCTCACTTTCCCATTTTTCTCTCTTTTCACTTTAAATTTGTTTACTCTTCTCCCGCCTTCCCTCTCACTCCCTTTCCCTCTCACTGCTTCCCTCTCGCTCCCTTTTCCCTCTCACTGCCTTTCCTCTCACTGCCTTCCTCTCGCTGCCTTTCCTCTCGCTACCTTCCCTCTCATGCCTTCCCTCTCATGCCTTCCCTCTCCCCTGCCTTCCCTCTCACTGCCTTCCCTCTCACTGCCTTCCCTCTCACTGCCTTCCCTCCGCTGCCTTCCCTCTCGCTGCCTTCCCTCTCGCTGCCTTCCCTCTCACTGCCTTCCCTCTCACTGCCTTCCCTCTCACTGCCTTCCCTCTCGCTGCCTTCCCTCTCACGGCCTTCCCTCTCGCTGCCTTCCCTCTCGCTGCCTTCCCTCTCGCTGCCTTCCCTCTCGCGCCTTCCCCTCTCCTGCCTTCCCTCTCGCTCCCTTTCCTCTCGCTGCCTTCCCTCTCGCTCCCTTCCCCCCTCGCTGCCTTCCCTCCGCTGCCTTCCCTCTCGCTGCCTTCCCTCTCGCTGCCTTCCCTCTCGCTGCCTTCCCTCTCGCTGCCTTCCCTCTCGCTGCCTTCCCTCTCGCTGCCTTCCCTCTCGCTGCCTTCTCTCTCGCTGCCTTCCCTCTCACTGCCTTCCCTCTTACTGCCTTCCCTCTAGCTGCCTTCCCTCTAGCTGCCTTCCCTCTCACTGCCTTCCCTCTCACTACCTTCCCTCTCGTTGTCTTCTTTCTAGCTGCCTTCCATCTCATTGCCTTCCCTCTGACTGCCTTCCCTCTGACTGCATTCCCTCTCACTGCCTTCCCTCTCGCTGCCTTCCCTCTCACTGCCTTCCCTCCCGCTGCCCGCCCTCTCGCTGCCTTCTCTCTCACTGCCTTCCCTCTCGCTGCCTTCCCTCTCGCTGCCTTCCCTCTCGCTGCCTTCCCTCTCGCTGCCTTCCCTCTCACTGCCTTCCCTCTCACTGCTTTCCCTCTCGCTGCCTTCCCTCTCGCTGCCTTCCCTCTCGCTGCCTTCCCTCTCACTGCTTTCCCTCTCACTGCCTTCCTTCTCGCTGCCTTCGCTAACTTCTCCCTCTTCTGTCGCCTTCCCTCTCACTGCCTTCCCTCTCGCTGCCTTCCCTCTCACTGCCTTCCCTCTCGCTGCCTTCCCTAACTTCTCCCTCTTCTGTCGCCTTCCCTCTCACTGCCTTCCCTCTCGCTGCTTTCCCTCTCACTGCCTTCCCTCTCACTGCCTTCCCTCTCGCTGCCTTCCGTAACTTTTCCCTCTCACTGCCTTCCCTCTCGCTCCCTTCCCTAACTTCTCCCTCTTCTGTCGCCTTCCCTCTCACTGCCTTCCCTCTCGCTGCCTTCCCTCTCGCTGCCTTCCCTAACTTCTCCCTCTTCTGTCGCCTTCCCTCTCACTGCCTTCCTTCTCACTGCCTTCCCTCTCACTGCCTTCCCTCTCACTCCCTTCCCTCTCACTGCCTTCCTTCTCACTGCCTTCCCTCTCGCTGCCTTCCCTCTCGCTGCCTTCCCTAACTTCTCCCTCTTCTGTCGCCTTCCCTCTCACTGCCTTCCTTCTCACTGCCTTCCTTCTCACTGCCTTCCCTCTCGCTGCCTTCCCTCTCACTGCCTTCCCTAACTTCTCCCTCTTCTGTCGCCTTCCCTCTCACTGCCTTCCTTCTCACTGCCTTCCCTCCCACTGCCTTCCTTCTCACTGCCTTCCCTCTCGCTGCCTTCCTTCTCACTGCCTTCCTTCTCACTGCCTTCCCTCCCACTGCCTTCCTTCTCACTGCCTTCCCTCTCGCTGCCTTCCTTCTCACTGCCTTCCTTCTCACTGCCTTCCCTCCCACTGCCTTCCTTCTCACTGCCTTCCCTCTCGCTGCCTTCCTTCTCACTGCCTTCCTTCTCACTGCCTTCCCTCCCACTGCCTTCCTTCTCACTGCCTTCCCTCTCGCTGCCTTCCCTCTCACTGCCTTCTTCTCACTCCCTTTCCCCTCCCACTGCCTTCCTTCTCACTGCCTTCCCTCTCGCTGCCTTCCTTCTCACTGCCTTCCTTCTCACTGCCTTCCCCCCCACTGCCTTCCTTCTCACTGCCTTCCCTCCCACTGCCTTCCTTCTCACTGCCTTCCCTCCCACTGCCTTCCTTCTCACTGCCTTCCCTCTCGCTGCCTTCTTCTCACTGCCTTCCTTCTCACTGCCTTCCCTCCCACTGCCTTCCTTCTCACTGCCTTCCCTCTCGCTGCCTTCCCTCTCACTGCCTTCCTTCTCACTGCCTTCCCTCCCACTGCCTTCCTTCTCACTGCCTTCCCTCCCACTGCCTTCCTTCTCACTGCCTTCCCTCCCACTGCCTTCCTTCTCACTGCCTTCCCTCTCGCTGCCTCCTTCTCACTGCCTTCCTTCTCACTGCCTTCCCTCCCACTGCCTTCCTTCTCACTGCCTTCCCTCTCGCTGCCTTCCCTCTCACTGCCTTCCTTCTCACTGCCTTCCCTCCCACTGCCTTCCTTCTCACTGCCTTCCTCTCGCTGCCTTCCTTCTCACTGCCTTCCTTCTCACTGCCTTCCCTCCCACTGCTTTCCTTCTCACTGCCTTCCCTCCCACTGCCTTCCTTCTCACTGCCTTCCCTCCCACTGCCTTCCTTCTCACTGCCTTCCCTCTCACTGCCTTCCCTAACTTCTCCCTCTCCTGCCTCCCATCTCAGTGTCTCCCCTCACTTCCCTTCTCTCTTCTTTCTATTTTCGTTCCTTTGTCTGTCTCTCCCCTCCTTCATGTGTTTATGCTTCTCTCTCTGCACCTTCTTTCATTATTACTCATATTATCATCACGACTTTTACATTATTAGTAGTAGTAGCAGTAATAGTAGCAGCAACAGTAGTAGTAGTAACAGTAGTAGTAGTAGTAACAGTAGTAGTAGTAGTAACAGTAGTAGTAGTAACAGTAGTAGTAGTAGTAACAGTAGTAGTAGTAGTAACAGTAGTAGTAGTAGTAACAGTAGTAGTAGTAGTAACAGTAGTAGTAGTAGTAACAGTATTTAGTAGTAGTAACAGTAGTAGTAGTAACAGTAGTAGTAGTAGTAACAGTAGTAGTAGTAGTAACAGTAGTAGTAGTAGTAACAGTAGTAGTAGTAGTAACAGTAGTAGTAGTAACAGTAGTAGTAGTAACAGTAGTAACAGTAGTAGTAGTAGTAACAGTAATAGTAGTAGCAACAGTAGTAGTAGTAGTAACAGTAGTAGTAGTAGTAACAGTAGTAGTAGTAGTAGTAGTAACAGTAGTAGCAGTAATAGTAGCAGCAACAGTAGTAGTAGTAACAGTAGTAGTAGTAGTAACAGTAATAGTAGTAGCAACAGTAGTAGTAGTAGTAACAGTAGTAGTAGTAGTAACAGTAGTAGTAGTAGTAGTAGTAACAGTAGTAGCAGTAATAGTAGTAGCAACAGTAGTAGTAGTAGTAACAGTAGTAGTAGTAGTAACAGTAGTATTAGTAACAGTAGTAGTAGTAGTAGTAACAGTAGTAGCAGTAATAGTAGTAGCAACAGTAGTAGTAGTAGTAACAGTAGTAGTAGTAGTAACAGTAGTAGTAGTAGTAGTAACAGTAGTAGTAGTAGTAATAGTTTCAGTAATAGTAGTAGTAACAGTAGTAGTAGTAGCAGTAATAGTAGCAACAGTAGTAGTAGTAGTAACAGTAGTAGTAGTAACAGCAGTAGTAGTAACAGTAGTAGTAGTAATAGTATCAGTAATAGTAGTAGTAACAGTAGTAGTAGTAGTAATAGTTTCAGTAATAGTAGTAGTAACAGTAGTAGTAGTAGCAGTAATAGTAGTAGCAACAGTAGTAGTAGTAGTAACAGTAGTAGTAGTAGTAGTAACAGTAGTAGTAGTAATAGTAGTAGTAGTAATAGTATCAGTAATAGTAGTAGTAACACTAGTAGTAGTAGTAACAGTAGTAGTAGTAGTAACAGTAGTAGTAGTAGTAGTAGTAACAGTAGTAGTAGTAGTAACAGTAGTAGTAGTAGTAGTAGTAATAGTATCAGTAATAGTAGTAGTAACAGTAGTAGTAGTAGTAGCAGTAATAGTAGTAGCAACAGTAGTAGTAGTAGTAACAGTAGTAGTAGTAGCAACAGTAGTAGCAGTAGTAACAGTAGTAGTAACAGTAGTAGTAGTAGTAACAGTAGTAGTAGTAACAGTAATAGTAGTAGCAACAGTAACAGTAGTAGTAGTAGTAGTAACAGTAGTAGTAGTATAACAGTAATAGTAGTAGCAACAGTAGTAGTAGTAGTGACAGTAGTAGTAGTAGTAACAGCAGTAGTAGTAGTAGTAGTAGTAATAGTATCAGTAATAGTAGTAACAGTAGTAATAGTAATAGTAGTATCAGTAATAGTAGTAATAGTTGTAGTAGTAGTAATAGCACCATCAGTAATGGTAGCAGTAACAGTAGTAGTAGTAGTAATAGTAGTAGTAATATAGTAGTAGTAATAGCACCATCAGTAATAGTAGTAGTAACAGTAGTAGTAGTAACAGTAGTAGTAGTAGTAGTAACAGTAGTAACAGTAGTAGTAGTAATAGTAGTATCAGTAATAGTAGTAGTAACAGTAGTAGCAGTAACAGTAGTAGTAGTAGTAATAGTAGTAGTATCAGTAATAGTAGTAACAGTAGTAGTAGTAGTAGTAACAGTAGTAGTAGTAATAGTATCAGTAATAGTAGTAGTAACAGTAGTAGTAGTAGTAGTAACAGTAGTAGTAATAGTAGTATCAGTAATAGTAGTATCAGTAATAGTAGTAGTAACAGTAGTAGTAGTAGTAATAGTAGTATCAGTAATAGTAGTATCAGTAATAGTAGTAGTAACAGTAGTAGTAGTAGTAACAGTAGTAGTAGTAATAGTATCAGTAATAGTAGTAGTAACAGTAGTAGTAGTAGTAGTAACAGTAGTAGTAATAGTAGTATCAGTAATAGTAGTATCAGTAATAGTAGTAGTAACAGTAGTAGTAGTAGTAATAGTAGTATCAGTAATAGTAGTAATAGTTGTAGTAATAGTAATAGCACCATCAGTAATGGTAACAGTAACAGTACTAGTAGTAATAGTCGTAGTAACAGTAGTAGCAATAGTAGTAGTAACAGTACTAGTAGTAATAGCAGTAGTAACAGTAGTAGTAATAGCACCATCAGTAATGGTAGCAGTAACAGTAGTAGTAGTAGTAATAGTAGTAGTAGTAATAGTAGTAGTAATAGCAGTAGCAGTAATAGCAGTAACAGTACTAGTAGTAATAGTAGTAGTAACAGTAGTGGTAATAGTAGTAGTAGTAGTAGTAATAGTAGTAGTAACAGTAGTAGTAATAGTAGTAGTAGTAATAGTAGTAACAGTAGTAGTAATAGTAGTAACAGTAGTAGTAATAGTAGTAGTAGTAATAGTAGTAGTAACAGTAGTAGTAATAGTAGTAGTAATAGTAGTAGTAACAGTAGTAGTAATAGTAGTAGTAACAGTAGTAGTAATAGTAGTAGTAGTAACAGTAGTAGCAGTAGTAATAGTAGCAACAGTAGTAGTAGTATTAATAGTAGTAGTAATAGTAATAGTATAATAGTAGTAGCAATAGTAGCAGTGATAGTAGTAGTAATAGTAATAGTAATAGTAGTAGCAATAGTAGCAGTGATAGTAGTAGTAGTAATAGCAGTAGTAGTAAAAATAGTAGTAGTAGCAAGAGTGAGAGACGTACTAGTTTTTATATTAATATTATTGATTTTGTTATCGACACAGAAGACAAAGATAAGAAAGACTTGAGAGTGTGTATCATCAGTTGTGGTCGCCCAGATCACCTTCAACATCACTTGTGTGCAACACGAGGGAACATTGCAAGCAGATGTAAACAAAGACATCCAGTGGCCGGTGAAGAACATGACGTGCAATAGTCATAACTTACAAATATTTAGATATGGAAAGAATGAGGCACTCACAGGGGACACTGTATACAAGAGGATCATCAAACAGAACGAAAGGAAATTGTGAGGAATCGGGGAGTAATAATGTCACCAGACCTTTCTATTTAAAAAAAAATGAGACAAATGTCACAAAGCCAGGAAAATGACGAGGTGGATAAAGAGAACATTCAAAACAAGAGAAATGTTGTCATTGGTGACACTTTTCAAATGACTTGTGCTCTCTCGCATGGAGTGTTGTTCAGTGTTTATGGGACGTCCGTTCAGGGAGAAGATGTGTCAGAGCTGGAACAAATTCAAACATCATTTATAACCAACACAGAGACAGTAAATCATAAATCACTGGGAGCTAATTAAAGTCCTAAATACGAACTAACTGAAGCAAAGGAGAGATGCATGATAAAATGTGTGTGGAAAGTACTTGAGAGGTGAGTAACAACTCTGCACACTGCCATAACACCAAACTGGAGGGAGAGATATGGGAGGATGTGTAGAATAAATCTAGTGAAAAGTAGGAACGTCGTGGGCACAATAAAAGTACAATGTATCAACATCCGTGGCCCCAGGCTATTTAACATCTTACCAAAAGATGCTGAAACAAGTACAGAAATCTTCACGATGAAACTAGACAAGTACCTCCACCAGGTGCGAGATTAACCAGGCTATGATGAATATGTGGGCCAGGGAGCCGCCAGCAACAACAGCCTGGTTGACCGTTGACCAGCAGACAAGCCTGGCCCAGGGCTAGGCACGGAGAGCAGAAAAACTCTTGAAACCCATTATACTGTATCAGCACACTGTGGGTGTTGCCACTGTGCAACTATCGTACAGAATACTGTAGTAGCACACTGCTGATGTATGTAAGCTATATAATTAAAATAACGTTATGATGTCACTAACATCACCTAACATTAACATTTTCATGGACTCAATTTTAAATACAATGATAAAGGTGAAACAAGAGTATAAGGTATATATTGCTAGAAATACTCACCGGCAGCATACTACGAGCATACATGACCATAACACAACATACTACCACCATACATGACCATAACACAACATACTGCCACCATATACCATAACAACATAACACACCCTAACATACTGCCACCATACATGACCATAACACAACATACTACCACCATACATGACCGTAACACAACATACTGCCACCATACATGACCATAACACAACATACTACCACCATACATGACCATAACACAACATACTGCCACCATACATGACCATAACACAACATACTACCACATACATGACCATAAACACAACATACTACCACCATACATGACCATAACACAACATACTACCACCATACATGACCATAACACAACATACTACCACCATACATGACCATAACACAACATACTACCACAATACATGACCATAACACAACATACTACCACCATACATGACCATAACACAACATACTACCACCATACATGACCATAACACAACATACTACCACCATACATGACCATAACACAACATACTACCACCATACATGACCATAACACAACATACTGCCACCATACATGACCATAACACAACATACTACCACCATACATGACCGTAACATAACATACTGCCACCATACATGACCATAACACAACATACTACCACCATACATGACCGTAACATAACATACTACCACCGTATACTATTTCCCTCCAGCCTCGCCACAACGTCTCTTGGTTGACAGCCTGATCAACTACAGTGCTGGTGCTTGCAGCTGGCACTCCGAGGAGGCATTCCTGGCCAAGAATGTCTTTGAGAAACTCCTCAAGTTCCTTCTTGCAAAGAATTAAGAGATTACTTGAACGGTAGGTGATGGGAAACCTCGGAGTTTTGCAGTCTTATGTGTACCTTCCACATCTTGACAGTGAAAGACTCCTTTAGCAGTACCCAGGTACCTACCTTGAATGTTGATAAAGGTATAAAATATAGACAGGGTGGGAAAATAAACAGTAATGCACTATAATACGATTCTTTATCGACTATGTCTAGCCCACACAGTGAGCTTTATCAAATCACAAACAAATCTACCTGGGTATAAAGTACATGAGTGTTATAGAGTAGAGAGTTAGATGGAGAATGTTGGGTAGGTTGTATTTGAGAAGGGACGTTTAAGTCTGTCTCAAATCCCACTGATGGAGCCTGCGCTGCAGGCGTCATCAGTCGAATACAGAAAGCCAATTACAATCCTGGAGAGAGTGGAGGTGGAGAGGTAATTTGAGGTAATCAGTCCCTCAGCTTTGGTGGAAGGTGGTCAGTGGCTTACCTTAAAGCAGAGCATGAGACCAGTGACACATATACTGGAACTGGAAGCAAAGACTGCTACGCAGGCGAAAACTTTCCTCAATAAAGGTAGTCAGGTGTTGCACTTGTATTCTCTCATAACATTCTTAAGTGTTTAAATAACTGAAAACAGACCTCCCCTCAATGCACCCCCTAACCATCATTTTAACTCCACCCCCTCATCCACAACTTCAACTCTCTCCCCCATACACACCCTCCTACCCATTACAATCAACCTCTCCCACAATCAACCCACCTTCCTCCTCTCTCCCCACCCGCACCTCCACGACCCTTTCATGGGGACGTCTGCCAATACCTGTCGATATTTAAGCAGGAGACCCTTTCAACGCCGGCTGTCAGTAACCACCACCACCACCAGAAGAACCACCACCAGTAGCATCACCACCACCACCAATAGCATCACCACAACCATCAGTAGCACTACGAGCAGTAGCACCATCACCACCACCACCAAAAGAACCACCAACAGCAGCATCACCACAACCATCAGTAGCACTACCAGCAGTAACACTAGCACCACCACCACCAGAACCATTGTTCTACTTACCTCACCATCAGCGACAGCACTCCACCACCACCATCAGCACAGGGGTCTTGACCAGCAAAATGCAAACAGATACGAAGGTGCCTTCAAATTCAACTTCAACAACAAGAACATTAACCGGGATCAGGTGAACCATGTGCTGAATGAAACATGTAAGAAAGATATCTTAAATAACATGGACCCTAACCAGTGCCTTGAAAATATCAACTTCTTGGCAGCTGACGAAAAAAGAAGAGAAGTAAACTGGAGAAAGAGAGACGCTCCCTCTACAGGAGAAGGCGAAGAATAACTGATCTCCTTAAGAACACTAGATTATCTGAAACACGGAAGGAAGCGCTATCCAGGGAAGTGGAAAATATTGAACTTAAGTTAAAGGACTCACACAAGATCCAGAAGAGACAGGAGCTTAAAAGCGATTAGTGAAACTGAAAGAAATACGAAATATTTTTCATATGGCAAAAACTAAATCTATCGGGCCCTAGTTCAGACAAGGTGGAACTTACACATACGACAACAAAGAAATGAGTGAGATACTGAAGTCTCAATACGACTCTGTGTTAGCGAGACATTATTCACTCTAAAGATCGACAATCCAAATATTTTCAAAAATGACCCTCAAAGCCATTTCAATTTATGCCACATTTCTGACATAACCCAAACTCCACTAGACTTTGAGAAAGCCATTGACAACATGCCCATGCACTCAGCCCCAGGCCCAGACTCTTGCATATCAGAGTTCATTAAAAACTGCAAGAAACCCTCTCACGGGCCCTAAGTATGCTAGGGAGAAGGAGCATAGACACAGGTGAGATTCCACAGTCGCTAAAAACAACGGATAGAGCCCAAGTCCATAAAGGTGGCAGCAAAGCATTAGCTAAGAACTATAGAGCAATAGCTCTAAGGTCCCACATCATATGAAAGAGAACTAAGAAGCATGACTGCAAACCACACAATCCAGGGCAACATGGATTTAGAGAAGGTCGCTCCTGTCTCTCGCAACTACTGGATCACTATGATAGGGTCCTGGACGCACTGGAAGACAAACAGCGTTGATGTAGTATACACAGATTTTGCAAAAGCCTTCAATAAATACGATCATGACATAACAGCGTACAAAATGTGTGCTAAAGGGATAACTGGCAAAGTGGGCAGATGGATCTTTAACTTTATAAACAATCAAACAACGTAAAGGACGCAGCACTAAGTATTAAAGCCTCAGTAAGTGTGCAAATATATATACAGTGGACCCCCGGTTAACGATATTTTTTCACTCCAGGAGTATGTTCAGGTGCCAGTACTGACCGAATTTGTTCCCATAAGGAATATTGTGAAGTAGATTAGTCCATTTCAGACCCCCAAACATACACGTACAAACGCACTTACATAAATACACTTACATAATTGGTCGCATTCGGAGGTGATCGTTATGCGGGGGTCCACTGTATATTATAATATTTCATGGTATGTGTTTGTGTTTTGGTACGTGTGGGGGGAGAGGCGGCATAATGCCGTGACTAGTACTGTAAGTGTCCGGGACCCAAGACTGTTCAACAGCCTCCCACCAGGCATAAGGGGAATTACCAATAGGGCCCCCGGCTGCCCTCTAAGAGATTAGCTGGACAGATACTGTAAAGTCGGTGCCGGATCAGCCGGGCTGTGGTTCGTATGTTAGACTACGTACGACCAGCAGTAACAGCCTAGTTAATCAGGCTCTCATCCACCGAGAGGCCCAGTCACGGACCGAGCCACGGGGGCGTTGATCCCCGGAATACCCTCCAGGTAGGTAGGAAGCACCACCAGTCAACTCTTCAACTACCACTACCACTACCATTGCCACCATTGTCACCAGCAAGTCAACTTTAGTAACGAAACACGAATACCTGAGCACAATATACGTACTCTGATGTGGCAGTTAAAACAGACAACAAGGGGACATAGGGGGAGCGGGGTAGGAGTGTTGGTCTGTATGTTAAGATTCCATCATTATACACTGACTTAACACAGATGACAGTACAAGGTTTGCCAGCAACAATTGACACTCAGAATGCAGTTACTGTGTAGTGTGTATATAAACAACCAGATGAAAGAACAGACAGGCACAATACCGTCACTGGAACAAATAACCCGCACACAGGAGAGAGAAGCTTATGACGACGTTTCGGTCTTGCAGCAGTTACAAGTCACACTGACACACCAAGGTGAGAAAACCAATATATATATAGGAGAGGGGGTCAGGGACGGGACAAAGAAAGTGGAGAAGTAGTGGTAGAAGTAATGCTGGTAGTAGTAAGCAGGGGAGTAGCGGTAGTAGTAAGCAGGGGAGTAGTGGTAGTAGTAAGCAGGGGAGTAGTGGTAGTAGTAAGCAGGGGAGTAGTGGTAGTAGTAAGCAGGGGAGTAGTGGTAGTAGTAAGCAGGGGAGTAGTGGTAGTAGTAAGCAGGGGAGTAGTGGTAGTAGTAAGCAGGGGAGTAGTGGTAGTAGTAAGCAGGGGAGTAGTGGTAGTAGTAAGCAGGGGAGTAGTGGTAGTAGTAAGCAGGGGAGCAGTGGTAGTAGTAAGCAGGGAGAGTAGTGGTAGTAGTAAGCAGGGAGAGTAGTGGTAGTAGTAAGCAGGGGGAGTAGTGGTAGTAGTAAGCAGGGAGAGTAGTGGTAGTAGTAAGCAGGGAGAGTAGTGGTAGTAGTAAGCAGGGAGAGTAGTGGTAGTAGTAAGCAGGGGGAGTAGTGGTAGTAGTAAGCAGGGAGAGTAGTGGTAGTAGTAAGCAGGGGGAGTAGTGGTAGTAGTAAGCAGGGGGAGTAGTGGTAGTAGTAAGCAGGGAGAGTAGTGGTAGTAGTAAGCAGGGAGAGTAGTAGTAGTGACACAAGAGACAAAGGAGGGTGAACTGAGGCAGTACCGCCAGATGCAACTTCCCAGCACTTCAAAGACCCGCTGTTAAAAATCCGGACCTGTCTGGAAAATCTGTCAAACCCGGCCCCGAATATCCTGTAGCTTAGCCACTTCAACTTACATCCAAAATGGAAGAGTGTAGTGAGTGCTGTAAGAGTAGAGAGAGTCCCAAGAGACAGTTCAGATGAACAGTTTCGCACAAGCCAAATATTAAGCTTTGCAATAAATTCGCCTTAATTACCCTGAAGATAAATGGTATAAAATACCGACAAGATGGAAATATAAACACAAATACAGTATAATGTGATCCTTTATGCACAACGTTTCGCCCACATAGTGGGCTTTATCAGGTCACAAACAGATCTTCCTGGGTAAAGAGTATATGAGTATATACAGTGTGGAGAGTCAGGTGGAGAATGTTGGGTAGGTTGTGTTAGAGACGGTCCTGCTGGCCACATATTCCACAAGGAATATATACCCAGCGGTTAAATGCACTTAAACTGCTAAAAGCAATAAACGAAACTGAAAGAAATGAAAAATACTTGTCATATACAAAATCCAGGACAAAAACTACATCTAGTTAGGCCTATGCTCAAAATAAAACTTTCACTGACGATAGCAAAGAAAAGAGCGAAATACTGAAATCCCAATACGGAGTCATTCCATTTTCCATGAGCCGTTAATCAGATTAAAGGGTAACAATACAAATTAAATTTTCAGGAACGAGACTAAAACTTTGTCAACATCTGTAAAATTTCCGACATAAACCTAACACAGTTTGACACTAAAGTCACTGGCCTCCGTAATTATCAAGAACATGTGAGTAATCGCACAGGCGCTAAAAACAACGACTATATCCCCACTCCACAAAGGTGGCAACAAATCAATAACAAAGAATTGTAGACCGACAACACTGACGTTCCACATTATATATAAAAAATCTCTGAATGACTTTTAAGAAACAAGATCACAAGCCTGATGGACTCGCAAAGTTTGTACAACCCAGGGCGGCATGAGTTGAGAACTGGTCTCTCCTGCCTCTAGCAACTGCTCCATCATTATGACAAGTATCTTCACCAGGTGCCAGATCAACCAGGCTGTGATGGATATGTCAGGCAGCGGGCCACCAGCATCAACAGCCTGGTTGACCAGGCAAGCATCAGACAAGCCTGGCCCACGGCCGGGCTCCGGGAGTACAAACTGTCTCCAAACTCATCTAGTGCGTGCACTAGATATACCTTTGAAGAGTTTCGAGAGTTCATCTACTCTCTGAGCCCGGCCATGGGTCGTGTGTAAACACAGACTTCTCCAAAGCCTCCGACAAGTGCGACTGTCGTAACAGCGACCATGGTGTAACAGCGACCATGGTGTAACAGCGACCATGGTGTAACAAGCGACCATGGTGTAACACGACCATGGTGGAAACAAACGACCATGGTTTTGGTAACGCGACCATGTGTAACAACGACCATGTTTAACGACACAACGACTTTCGTGTGTGGAAAATAAATCATACTGGAAAGCTTTGTCCTTAGGACACAGTTCTCGTCCCCATACTTCCTCTTCGTCTATTTCTGACACAGCACAGGGCGTATTTCTAGCGTAGGCGATATTATGAATTTGCAGAGACTGACGTCCATTGAGGACAGATATCTCCACGCAGATTTATACCAACCAATGATAGCCCTTAAGCAATGTTCTAATTGGCTGCAATATTATGTACAGTGACTGCCCATTTTAGGTAGGCGAAATTTCATTTGTATTGGAAATATACAGAGAACCTTCTCTGTAATCCACCTGGAGTGGGCTTCAGAGGTCAAACGCCCCCGCGGCCCGGTCTGTACCAGCATCCATGGTGGACGATTCAGGGCTGTCAGCATCTAATATGGGATGTCCTAAAGGCCTCTTGACCTGTACTCCTCTAGCCGCAGATGAGAAGACACATTCATTTGTATTTGGAAAATCCTAGAGGGACTGATTCCAGATTTTCAATGATAAATCCCTCCCTGTGAAAGTAAGAGGCCTGACAGATGGTGCAAAATACTCCATTGAAAACCAGGAGTACCATGAGTACACTAAGACATAACACAATAGTGTAAAGGATCCAAGAATTCTCAGCAGCGTGCCATCATAAGGAGATGATTACCAACAGACCGCTAGCTATTTTCAAGTCGAAACTTGATAAGTTCCTCAGGTCACTTTCTGACCAGCTGGGCCGTGGTTCGTTGGACTGCGTGCGGCCAGCAGTAACAAGGTGGTTGATTAGGCATTGACCAAGAGGCCTAGTCTGGGACTGGGCCGCGGGGGCGGTGACCTCCGAAAACACCCATGTTGCTACAATAAGAACAGCCTTACCCGCCACTAATAGAACTATAAAGGGGTGATTGATAGCCTTAGTGCCTTTCTTTAAGACTGATAGCCTTAGTGCCTTTCTTTAAGACTGATAGCCTTAGTACCTTTCTTTAAGACTGATAGCCTTAGTACCTTTCTTTAAAGAAAGGCACTAAGGCTATCAGCCTTAGTGCCTTTCTTTAAGACTGATAGCCTAGTGCCTTTCTTTAAGACTGATAGCCTTAGTGCCTTTCTTTAAGACTGATAGCCTTAGTACCTTTCTTTAAGACTGATAGCCTTAGTACCTTTCTTTAAGACAGATAGCCTTAGTGCCTTTCTTTAAGACAGATAGCCTTAGTGCCTTTCTTTAAGACTGATAGCCTTAGTGCCTTTCTTTAAGACTGATAGCCTTAGTGCCTTTCTTTAAGACAGATAGCCTTAGTACCTTTCTTTAAGACTGATAGCCTTAGTGACTTTCTTTAAGACAGAGCTAGGCCTTCTTAAGACGATAGCCTTAGTGCCTTTCTTTAAGACTGATAGCCTTAGTGCCTTTCTTTAAGACTGATAGCCTTAGTGCCTTTCTTTAAGACTGATAGCCTTAGTGCCTTTCTTTAAGACTGATAGCACTTAGTGCCTTCTTTAAGACAGATAGCCTTAGTGCCTTTCTTTAAGACTGATAGCCTTAGTACCTTTCTTTAAAGAAAGGCACTAAGGCTATCAGCCTTAGTGCCTTTCTTTAAGACTGATAGCCTTAGTGTCTTTCTTTAAGACAGATAGCCTTAGTGCCTTTCTTTAAGACTGATAGCCTTAGTACCTTTCTTTAAGATGAAGCCTAGTCTTTCTTAGACTGTAGCTTAGTACCTTTCTTTAAGACAGATAGCCTTAGTACCTTTCTTTAAGACTGATAGCCTTAGTGCCTTTCTTTAAGACTGATAGCCTTAGTGCCTTTCTTTAAGACTGATAGCCTTAGTGTCTTTCTTTAAGACTGAAGCTAGTCCTTTCTTAGCTGATAGCCTTGTGCCTTTTTAAGACTGATAGCCTTAGTGTCTTTCTTTAAGACTGATAGCCTTAGTGTCTTTCTCTAAGACAGATAGCCTTAGTGCCTTTCTTTAAGACTGATAGCCTTAGTACCTTTCTTTAAGACAAATGTATAAAGGTTGATAGGTTGTGAAGGTCAGTAGGTCAGGTGGAAGGTAGGTGGTGAAGGTCAAGTCAGGTGAGCCAGGTGGAAGATAGGTGGAAGAGGCAGCAGATAAGGTGAGCCGGATGGTAGGTGGTGACTCCGTCTGCCACACCGTGCAGGTGGCAGGCTCGTCCAGGGTAGTCTGCGCGTGGAGAGGCAAGACGGAGGCCTACCTCGTGCCTAGAGACGTCCACCGATGTCACTAGTGTGACATCTTGATGGCAGGTGTGACATGAACCACCACCACCACCACACTATCCTGCAGGTTGGTCAATATTAGTTTACTAACGTATAGCGATTCAAAAAGGCAAAAAAATGTATATGTATAAATTTCAAACCATTCAATTACCGACAGGACAAATTGCAATTTTGCAACGGAATGGAAGTCATTATTTCTTTTATGGTGCAAATCCCAGCAGGACGATCACTGATGATGGCTGACGGCAGGTGGTGCAAGTGGTGGTGCTGAGTAGTGGTGGTGCAGGTGATGGTGCAGGTGATGGTGGAAGTGGTGCAGGTGGTGTTGATACAGGTACTTGTGGTGTAAGTGATGGTGCGGGTGGTGGAGGTATAGATGGTCTTGGCGCTGAGTGGTGGTGGTGCTTACCTGGAGGTTACCTGGAGGTTATTCCTGGGGTCAACGCCCCCGCGGCCCGGTCCATGACTAAGCCTCCCGATGCATCAGGGCCTGATCAACTAGGCTGTTACTGCTGGCCGCACGCAGTCCAAAGTACGAACCACAGCCCGGCTGATCCGGCACTGACTTTAGGTATCTGTCCAGCTCCCTCTTGAAGGCAGCCAGGGGTTTATTGGTAATTCCCCTAATGCTTGATGGTCGTGCTGGGCGGGGGAGGGAGGGTGGTGGTGTTTACCTGAAGTCTACCCATAGGGTATTCCGAGGATCAACGCCCCCGCGGCCTGGTCCACGACCAGGCCTCCCGGTGCATCACGGCCTGATCAACCAGGCTGTTACTGCTGGCCGCACGTAGTCCAACATACGAACCACAGCCCGGCTGATCCGGTACGAACTTTAACTATCTGTCCAGCTTCCTCTTGAGGGCAGCCAAGGTCCTACTGGTAATTCCCCTTATGCCTGGTGGAGGCTGTTGAACAGTCTTGGGCCCCGGACACTTACGGTGTTTTCTCTTAGTGTACCAATGGCGCCCAGTCTTTTACTTTCGTAGGGAGTGATTTCTGTGTACAGATTCGGGACCATTCCTTCTAGGATTTTCCAAGTGTAGATTATGATATATCTCTCTCGCCTGCGTTCCAACGAGTACAAATCAAGTGCTTCCAAGCGTTCCCAGTAGTTAAGGTGCTTGACAGAACTTATACGTGCAGTAAAGGATCTCTGTACACTCTCTAGAGCTACAATTTCACCTGCTTTGAATGGAGATGTTAATGTACAGCAGTATTCCAGCCTAGAGAGAACAAGTGATTTGAAAAGGATCATCATGGGCTTGGCATCTCTCGTTTTGAACGTTCTCATTATCCATCCTATCATTTTCTTTGCACTTGTGATCGTGGCACTGTTGTGATCCTTGAAATTCAGATCCTCAAACATTACCACTCCCAGGTCCCTCATATTATTTTTCCGCCCTGTTGTGTGATCAGAGTTTGTAGTATACTCAGTTCTAGTTATTATTTCCTCCAGTTTTCCATAACGGAGTAGTTGGAACTTGTCTTCATTGATCATCTATTTTTCTCCGTTGCCCACTGGAAAACCTGGTTTATATATATTTTGAGGTCAACCGCGTCCTCAACAGATGACAGTCTCATGCAGATCCTAGTATCATCTGCAAAGGATGACACGGTGCTGTAGATAACATCTCTGTCTATGTCTGATATGAGGATGAGAAACAGGATGGGGGCGAGTACTGTGCCTCTGTGGAACAACTTTTCACTATGGCAGCTTCCGATTTAACTCTGTTTACCACTACTCTTTGTGTTCGATTGGTTAGAAAGTTGAAGATCCATCTTCCCACTTTGCCAGTTATTCCTTTAACACGTATTTTCTGCGCTATTACGCCATGATCGCACTTGTCAAAGGCTTTTGCAAAGTCTGTGCATAGCACATCTGTATTCTGTTTTTCTTCCAGTGCATCCAAGACCATATCATAGTGATCCAGTAGTTGTGAGAGGCAGGAGAGACCCTCTCTGAACCCATGTTCGTGATGCGTGGAGGATGGTGGGTAATGGTCCTGGTCGTGATGGGTGGGGGAGTGGTTGTGGTAGTGCTGGGTGGGATGTGGGGTGGTGGTGTGCGGTGGGGGAGGATGGTGGGTAGTGGTAGTTGTGCTGGGTGAGGGGATGGTGGGTGATGTTACTCGCGCTGGGTGAGATATGAAGTGTGGAGTTCGTGATGGTGACAGTACTGTGCATGGTGAGGTACTCTGCATGGTGATATGATGTGGATGTGTGAGAGTTACTGCTGGGTGGGACGGATGTGATGGTGATACGCTGGTAGTGCATGGTGCACGTACTCGCATGGGTGATAGTACCGTGCTGGTGAATATCATGAAGGTAGTGAGAGTACTCTGCATGGTGCACAGTACTCACATGGTGCACAGTACTCAGCATGGTGCACAGTACTCAGCATGGTGCACAGTACTCAGCATGGTGCACAGTACTCAGCATGGTGCACAGTACTCTGCATGGTGCACAGTACTCTGCATGGTGCACAGTACTCAGCATGGTGCACAGTACTCAGCATGGTGCACAGTACTCTGCATGGTGCACAGTACTCTGCATGGTGCACAGTACTCAGCATGGTGCACAGTACTCTGCATGGTGCACAGTACTCAGCATGGTGCACAGTACTCAGCATGGTGCACAGACTCTGCTTGTAATTTCAGAGGAATTTAAAACTCGCCATGTTTCAACCTCCCTGGCCTCTCCCTGGAGTGTGTTCCCGGGAGCAACCTGCCGGGTCCTCCCTGGATTTGGTGTTTCCCGGAGGCAACCTCCTGGCCTCTCTCCCTGAGGGGTGTTCCCGGGGGTCAACCTGCCTGGCCTCTCCCGGATGTGTTTCCCCGGGGAGGTCAACCTCCCTGGCCTCTCCCGGAGTGTTTTTCCCGGAGGTCAACCTGCCTGGCCTCTCCCTGGAGTGTGTTCCCGGGAGGTCAACCTGCCTGGCCTCTCCCTGGAGTGTGTTCCCGGGAGGTCAAACCGCCTGGCCCTCCCTGGAGGTGTTCCCGAGGTCCAACCTGCCTGGCCTCTCCTGGATGTGTTCCCGGGGGCAACCTGGGGCCTCTCCTGGATGTGTTTCCCGGGAGGTCAACCTGCCTGGCCCCCCTGAGTGTGTTCCGGAGGTCAACCCGGGCCTTGGGGGCCCCCCCCTTCCCTGGAGTGTGTTCCCGGGAGGTCAACCCTGCCTGCCTCTCCCTGGAGTGTGTTCCCGGGAGGTCAACCTGCGGGCCTCTCCCTGAGGGGGTTTCCCGGGAGGTCAACCTGCCTGGCCTCTCCCGGAGTGTGTTCCCGGGAGGTCAACCTGCCTGCCCTCCCTGGAGTGTGTTTCCGGGAGGTCAACCTGCCTGGCCTCTCCCTGGAGTGTGTTCCCGGAGGTCAACCTGCCTGGCCTCTCCCTGGAGTGTGTTCCCGGAGGTCAACCTGCCTGCCTCATCCTGGAGTGTGTTCCCGGGAGGTCAACCTGCCTGGCTCTCCCTGGAGTGTGTTCCCGGGAGGTCAAACCAGCCTGGCCTCTCCTGGAGTGTGTTCCCGGGAGGTCAACACCTGCCTGCCTCTCCCTGGAGTGTGTTCCCGGAGGGTCAACCTGCCTGGCCTCTCCCGGAGTGGTCCCGGGAGGTCAACCTGCCTGGCCTCTCCCTGGAGTGTGTTCACGGGAGTCAACCTGCCTGGCCTCTCCCTGGAGTGTGTTCCGGGAGGTCAACCTGCCTGGCCTCTCCCTGGAGTGTGTTCCCGGGAGGTCAACCTGCCTGGCCTCTCCCTGGAGTGTGTTCCCGGGAGGTCAACCTGCCTGGCCTCTCCCTGGAGTGTGTTCCCGGGAGGTCAACCTGCCTGGCCTCTCCCTGGAGTGTGTTCCGGAGGTCACCTGCCTGGCTCTCCCTGGAGTGTGTTCCCGGAGGTCAACCTGCCTGGCCTCCCCTGGAGTGTGTTCCCGGGAGGTCACCTGCCTGGCCTCTCCTGGAGTGTGTTCCCGGGAGGTCAACCTGCCTGCCTCTCCCTGAGTGTGTGTTCCCGGAGGTCAACCTGCCTGGCCTCTCCCTGGAGTGTTCCCGGGAGGTCAACCTGCCTGGCCACATCCCGGAGTGTGTTCCCGGGAGGTCAACCTGCCTGGCCTCTCCCTGGAGTGTGTTCCCGGGAGGTCAACCTGCCTGGCCTCTCCCTGGAGTGTGTTCCCGGGAGGTCAACCTGCCTGGCCTCTCCCTGGAGTGTGTTCCCGGGAGGTCAACCTGCCTGGCCTCTCCCTGGAGTGTGTTCCCGGGAGGTCAACCTGCCTGGCCTCTCCCTGGAGTGTGTTCCCGGGAGGTCAACCTGCCTGGCCTCTCCCTGGAGTGTGTTCCCGGGAGGTCAACCTGCCTGGCCTCTCCCTGGAGTGTGTTTCCCGGGAGGTCAACCTGCCTGGCCTCTCCCGGGAGTGTGTTCCCGGGAGGTCAACCCTGCCTGGCCTCTCCCTGGAGTGTGTTCCCGGGGGGTCAACCTCCCTGGCCTCTCCCTGGATGTGTTCCCGGGGGGTCAACCTGCCTGGCCTCCCCCCTGGAGTGTGTTCCCGGGAGGTCAACCTGCCGGCCTCTCCCTGGAGTGTGTTCCCGGGAGTCAACCTGCCTGGCCTCTCCCTGGAGTGTGTTTCCCGGAGGTCAACCGCCTGGCCCTCTCCCGGGAGTTTTTTTTCCCCGGGAGGTCAACCTGCCTGGCCTCCCCCCTGAGGTGTTTCCCGGGGAGGTAAACCCTGCCTGGCCTCTCCTGGAGTGTGTTCCCGGGGTCAACCTGCCTGGCCTCTCCCTGGAGTGTGTTCCCGGGGGGTCAACCCCCCTGGCCTCCCCCTGGATGTGTCCCGGGGCAACCTGCCTGGCCTCTCCCGGGTGTTTTTCCCCGGGAGGCAAAACCCCGTGGTTTGCTCCCAGACCAGCCCCCCCACCGAGGCCTATAAACCGGGCGTTGGTTCCATAACCCAACGAATGCACCACAACCGCCCGACAGGAACTAATTTCGCACTTACCAGTGTCCTCTTAAGGGGGGGCTAGGAGTGGTTTTAATTCCCCTTACGAAAAATATGTTTTAAACATCTTGGGCCCTTCACGCTTGATGAGTTATCTATTAGTGCACTCCTGTACTCAATTTTTTTCCGTGGTGGATTTTACACCGCGTCAGGCCTCTTTGTGTGGAGGATCTGGGTGAAAACTTTAATCACCCCCAAACTATCCTGGGCAATATGTCACAATTTTCAGTGTGACAAGAAGAGATCCACCAGGGACCTGCACCACCACAATTTTTAAATTCACCCGGAAAAAACACTGAGAGAACAGATAAAAACATGACTCCCACAGCCGTGGCAACAGAGGTGGGTGGTCCTCCACGGTACCGTGGACATAGGTCCCTCCCTCACACACGCCAAGTGTGGGATAATGGGAGCTCAGACACACGAAGGGCGGGATAAGGAAGCTCAGACACGCGGGTGGGGGGATAAGGACTCAAGATACCGGAGGGCGGGGTAATGGAGCTCAAACACGCGGAGGGCGGGATAATGGGAGCTCAAGACACGCGGAGGGCGGGATAATGGGAGCTCAAGACACGCGGAGGGCGGGATAATGGGAGCTCAAGACACGCGGAGGGCGGGATAATGGGAGCTCAAGACACGCGGAGGGCGAGATAATGGGAGCTCAAGACACGCGGAGGGCGGATAATGGGAGCTCAAGACACACGGAGGGCGGGATAATGGGAGCTCAAGACACGCGGAGGGCGAGATAATGGGAGCTCAAGACACGCGGAGGGCGGGATAATGGGAGCTCAAGACACGCGGAGGGCGAGATAATGGGAGCTCAAGACACGCGGAGGGCGAGATAATGGGAGCTCAAGATACGCGGAGGGCGGGATAATGGGAGCTCAAGACACGCGGAGGGCGAGATAATGGGAGCTCAAGACACGCGGAGGGCGAGATAATGGGAGCTCAAGACACGCGGAGGGCGGGATAATAGGAGCTCAAGACACGCGGAGGGCGAGATAATGGGAGCTCAAGACACGCGGAGGGCGAGATAATGGGAGCTCAAGATACGCGGAGGGCGGGATAATGGGAATGACTCAAGATCCGGAAGGAGGGATAATAGGAGCTCAAGGAGAAAGCGTCTTAGGGAAGGTACATGGGCTCAGCCGCTGGGGGACGAGTGAACAGTGGAGCTCAAGATAGCAGGAGGGCGGCATATAGACCTCTTCAACAAACACCCGAGGCGGAAAATAGCGACCCCTCACGACATCTTACTCAGACCTTGAAAAACAAAACAAAGAGCCGAAGGAGTAAAAGACGCCTAATGTGTGACAGGTCACCAAGGGTCAGCCTTGGTGACGGCACAAAAGTGCCACACAGGCCACCACCAACACACCACACTGACACAGACATGAGGGCAAATCCATGACTCACCACACCCCATCACACACACACACACACACACACCACACACACACACACACAACACACACACACACACACACACAACACACACCACACTGAGGCGTATATCTCTCAGTGTATATACACTAAAAATTTATTTCCGTCCCTGTTTTAAGAATTAAAATATTTTCCACTGGTGGAGGACAAGTGAAAGGCGGCGTCAGTGACCCTCGTGCAGTCGACTATACACAACAGGGAAATATAGTGTACTGGCACTGACGCATTGTGATACAAGGCTCACCACTCTCGCTCTTCCTCTGAGCTCTCTTCACCCTCAGTCTTCCTAGAAGCTCCTCACTGCCGCCAGTGTTGCTGCTTAAGTCAAGGAAACATAAGAATAGATGGTAAAAATACCTTAAATTAGCAACTAGGGTTCTGCACGCAAGCTTACCACACACACCACCACACACACACACACACACACACACACACACACACACACACACACACACACACACACACACAACACACACACCAGTGGATCAACAGGAGGGAAAAAACGAGTCTAACAAATGCTGTCTGCAAGACTCCACAAAGACTTCTTGTCCAGTATCTCCAGGAAACAGCACTTCCAGAAAACAGTAAGATATACAAGAATTAGTATAGTTTCCAAATGTAGTGGAGAACCCTAATGTTGTAACTATTGCTGAGACGAAACTCTCAAGAATAACAACAAATGTGATATTCCCAGAGGGCTACCAAATAGTAAGTAAAGCAAAGACAAATGACGAATAGCTCTGGTCAGAAACTAGGAAATCTGGAAAAGGGAAGTTTAGAGATGTATAATGTTCGGGCAGACTAAAGTAATAGTGGCAGTGATTTATAATTTACCAACTAACAACAGACGACCAAGGGAGAAGCTTGATCGGAAGAACACGACAATGATTCACATTATGTAAACAGTGGCTGAGAGGGCAAGAATAATCAAAGCTAAGCTTCTAGTACCAGGAGACCTGAGCCACAGGTGCCAGGAGCCTTGAGCCACAGGTGCCAGGAGACTTGAGCCACGGATACCAGGAGACTTGAGCCACAGGTACCAGGAGACTTGAGCCACGGGTACTAAGAGACTTGAGCCACGGATACCAGGAGACTTGAGCCACAGGTACCAGGAGTCTTGAGCCACAAGTACCAGGAGACCCGAGTCACAGGTACCAGGAGTCTTGAGCCACAAGTACCAGGAGACCCGAGTCACAGGTACCAGGAGACCTGAGCCACAGGTACCAGGAGACTTGAGCCACAGGTAAACTGAATGGGAACACTGGAACCTCCAAGAATAACCAGAAATACTGAATGCGAAAATTATGGAAGCTGGAGAATTTTCTGAGGCAGCGTGTGAAGGAAAGAACAAGTGTGAGAGGAGGAGATGAACCAGCCAGACTTGATCTGGTTTTCACACAAAATATGAGAGCTGAAATTACTTACTAAGAACTAATAAGTGCCATCGACCATATGGCACTAACTTTTGAGTAGCAGGTGGAAACTGGACTGGAGAAAGATATGAATGGCGTGAATAACAGGAAATGGGATTACAGAAGAGGGGACTATGATGGAATCCAAGATTTCCTGAGTGAAGAGCTATGGGAGAAGAAACGAAAGGGCAAAGCTGTACAAGGAAGGATGAAGGTAACAGAAACAAAGATAAACAGAAAGACTCATAGTTCAATCAGGAAGGCAGAGGCACCAAAGGAAGGAGAAGAGAGAGAATGGAAGAAATACAGAGTAAATCAAACCAGAGACAACCAAGAAACAAGCAGAAACCAGAAATGAAAACGCAAGAATAAGGGAACCGGAAAGACAGTTTTAAAATAATATAGAATCGAAGGGCAAAGTATGTACACTCTAGGACGTGTACACTCTAGGACGTGTACACTCTAGGACGTGTACACTCAGGACGTGTACACTCTAGGACGTGTACACTCTAGGACGTGTACACTCTAGGACGTGTACACTCTAGGACGTGTACACTCTAGGACGTGTACATCACACTGTACTAGGACGTGTACACTCTAGGCGTGTACACTCACAGTGTACCTTAGGAATGTACACTCAACGTGTACCTCTGGGAATGTACACTCAAGTGTACACTCAAAGTGAAACCCCAAGGGTTCCCACTCTAGGCTGACCTCACAGTGTACATTTGGGTGCCCCCGTGTACACTAACGTGTACACTCACACGGTACACTCCACGTGTACACTCCCCGGTGATTCCAGTGTACACTCCCCCGTGTACACGCGTGAGTGTACACGCCGGAGTACACGTGGAAGAGTAAAGGTAGCAACACAGCAGTTCGAGCGTAAATTGAATGTTCGGGGAAAAACCTTTTTTGAAGTTTTGTATTTGCAAGAGACGCTATTATTTTTAGGCGACTTTAATATGTAAGACGACAGATAGACCTTACCCATCTATTCTAAATTTAAAAGGGCAAAACCCTTTCCTTACTTCATCAACATGTAAATGACAGACACAACTTACAAACATAAACAAAACATTCACTGATTTTTTGTAAGTATTTTTATGATGAAATATTTCCATTTTAGCTTAAGAGGCCTTGTGTGTGTGTGTGTGTGTGTGTGTGTGTTTTGTGTGTGTGTGTGTGTGTGTGTGTGTGTGTGTGTGTGTGTGTGGGGTGTGTGTGTGTGTGTTACCATTTTGTCCTAGGCACACGTGTGCCGATTTGGGACTAGTCCCTCAGGGATTTTTAAGGTGTAGTTTATGTAGCATCTTTCTCGCCTGCGCTCCAGGGAGTAAGATCAAGGGACTTCAAATGTTCCCAGTAATGAAGGTGTTTCACGGAACCAATATTTGCAGTAAAAGTTCTCTGTACATTCTCTAGATCTGTAATTTTACCTGCCTTCAATAGTGTTGTTAGTGTACAGCAGCATTCCAACCTAGAAAAATCAAGTGGCTTAAAGTAGATCATCACTGGCATGACATTTTGTTTTGAAGGTTCTCATCTTCCATCCTATCATATTCCTCGCAGATATGATAGTGACACTGTTGTGACCCTTGAAGGTGAGATCCTCTGACATAACAACTCTTAAGTCCTTCACAATAGATTTCCCTTCTAGTGTGTGGGTAGAGTTTATAGTAAACTCCACAATCTAGCTGTTATTTCCTCAAGTTTTCCATAACCAAGTAACTGAAACTTGTCCTCGTCGAACATCACAGGTTTTCCAGGACCCACTGGAACTCCAGTACCTCCAACGGTGTTCCATCTCTCTCTAAACAGAACCTCATCCTCACCCTTGTCTTCCTTCTCCTCTTTCTCCCTCCTTACCTTCCCCTCCATCCTTCTCTCTCCACCTTCTCCATATTTTCTTATTCCTTCCTCTCCTCCTCCTCCTCCTCCTCCTCCTCCTACTACTACAAAAATTCCCCACAATAATTTTTTACCCGGGGTCAAAGAGCTAAAACTTTGCCAACTAATATTTGTTGAATATTTTTCACTATGACAGAAGGATATTACACCTTTTGTGTTCCACCGAGAATGTTCAAGAAGGAGAACTCCTTTCTTAGAAGGTCCTCCACCAATCCTGTGGAGGGTAGTCACCCCACACCATCCTGTGGAGGGTAGTCACCCCACAACCATCCTGTGGAGGGTAGTCACCCCACACCATCCTGTGGAGGGTAGTCACCCACAACCATCCTGTGGAGGGTAGTCACCCCACACCAATCCTGTGGAGGGTAGTCACCCCACAACAATCCTGTGGAAGGTAGTCACCCCACAACCATCCTGTGGAGGGTAGTCACCCCACAACCATCCTGTGGAAGGTAGTCACCCCACAACCATCCTGTGGAGGGTAGTCACCCCACAACCATCCTGTGGAGGGTAGTCACCCCACACCAATCCTGTGGAGGGTAGTCACCCCACACCAATCCTGTGCAAGGTAGTCACCCCACAACCATCCTGTGGAGGGTAGTCACCCCACAACCATCCTGTGGAGGGTAGTCACCCCACAACCATCCTGTGGAGGGTAGTCACCCCACAACCATCCTGTGGAGGGTAGTCACCCCAAAACCATCCTGTGGAGGGTAGTCACCCACAACCATCCTGTGGAGGGTAGTCACCCCACAACCATCCTGTGGAGGGTAGTCACCCACAACCATCCTGTGGAGGGTAGTCACCCAAAATCTGTGGAGGGTAGTACCCCACACCATTTTGGAGGGATAGTCACCCAAAAACCATCCTGTGGAGGGTAGTCACCCACAAACCATCCTGTGGAGGGTAGTCACCCAAACATCCTGTGGAGGGTAGTCACCCCACAAAACCATCCTGTGGAGGGTAGTCACATCAAAACCATCCTGTGGAGGGTAGTCACATCAAAACCATCCTGTGGAGGGTAGTCACACCACACCCATCCTGTGGAGGGTAGTCACCCCACAACCATCCTGTGGAGGGTAGTCACCCAAACCATCCTGTGGAGGGTAGTCACCCCACAACCATCCTGTGGAGGATAGTCACCCCAAAACCATCCTGTGGAGGGTAGTCACCCCACAACCATCCTGTGGAGGGTAGTCACCCCACAACCATCCTGTGGAGGGTAGTCACCCCACAACCATCCTGTGGAGGGTAGTCACATCAAAACCATCCTGTGGAGGGTAGTCACATCAAAACCATCCTGTGGAGGGTAGTCACACCACACCCATCCTGTGGAGGGTAGTCACCCCACAACCATCCTGTGGAGGGTAGTCACCCACAACCATCCCGTGGAGGGTAGTCACTCCCAAAAAACCCTCCTGTGGAGGGTAGTCACCCAAAACCATCCTGTGGAGGGTAGTCACCCACAACCATCCTGTGGAGGGTAGTCACATCAAACCATCCTGTGGAGGGTAGTCACCCACAACACTGTGGAGGGTAGTCACATCAAAACCATCCTGTGGAGGATAGTTACCCCACAACCATCCTGTGGAGGGTAGTCACCCCACAACCATCCTGTGGAGGGTAGTCACCCCACAACCATCCTGTGGAGGAAAGTCACACCAAAACCATCCTGTGGAGGGTAGTCACCCCACAACCATCCTGTGGAGGGTAGTCACATCAAAACCATCCTGTGGAGGGTAGTCACCCCACAACCATCCTGTGGAGAGTAGTCACATCAAAACCATCCTGTGGAGGATAGTCACCCCACAACCATCCTGTGGAGGGTAAGTCACATCAAAAACCATCCTGTGGAGGGTAGTCACCCACACCCATCTGTGGAGGTGTCACATCAAAACCATCCTGTGGAGGGTAGTCACCCCACAACCATCCTGTGGAGGATAGTCACCCCACAACCATCCTGTGGAGGGTAGTCACACCAAAACCATCCTGTGGAGGGTAGTCACCCCACAACCATCCTGTGGAGGGTAGTCACCCCACACCCATCCTGTGGAGGGTAGTCACCCCACACCCATCCTGTGGAGGGTAGTCACCCCACAACCATCCTGTGGAGGATAGTCACCCCACAACCATCCTGTGGAGGGTAGTCACACCAAAACCATCCTGTGGAGGGTAGTCACACCACAACCATCCTGTGGAGGGTAGTCACACCAAAACCATCCTGTGGAGGGTAGTCACACCACAACCATCCTGTGGAGGGTAGTCACCCACAAAACCCTCTGTGGAGGGTAGTCACACCAAAACCATCTGTGGAGGATAGTCACCCCACAACCATCCGTGGAGGGTTTTTTCACCCCACAACCATCCTGTGGAGGGTAGTCACCCCACACACCCATCCTGTGGAGGGTAGTCACCCCCCAACCATCCTGTGGAGGATAGTCACCCACAACCCTCTGTGGAGGGTAGTTTACACCAAAACCATTTCCCGTGGAGGGTAGTCACACCCCAACCATCCTGTGGGAGGGTAGTCACACCAAAACCATTCCTGTGGAGGGTAGTCACACAAACCTCCTGTGGAGGGTAGTCACCCCACAACCATCCTGTGGAGGGTAGTCACACCAAAACCATCCTGTGGAGGGTAGTCACACCACAACCATCCTGTGGAGGGTAGTCACACCAAAACCATCCTGTGGAGGGTAGTCACACCACAACCATCCTGTGGAGGGTAGTCACCCCACAACCATCCTGTGGAGGGTAGTCACCCTGGGACAGTTTTGGGCCCCGGACACTTATGGTGTTTTCCCTTAGTGTACCAATGGCGCCCCTACTTTTTATTGGGGGCATTTTGCATCGCCTGCCCAGTCTTTTACTTTTGTAGCGAGTGATTTCTGTGTGCAGATTTGGGACCATTCCCTCCAAGATTTTCCAAGTGTATGTAGACAGCCTGTACTGTCTGCACAGACAGCCCATGCTGTCTGCCAGCTTAGTTCATATTTCGTGCCACTCAGGTGCTGCCCTCTGTAGCCAGGCCTCTAGGCAGGCACGCCAGCCTGCCGGCCCATGCCTCTCTCTCACTCACACAGCGGCCTAGCAGGAAGACACAAGTACTCCCAGCTCTCTCTCGTGGGCATGGCCCTCCCGGGCCATGGGCACAACACAAGCCTGTGTACCCACCACGACTTAATAAACGAAGAAGCCTCCGAAGACGTATCATTCACACCCACTTGCAGCACCTACCAAACAAGCCCATTATATGTAGATTATGATATATCTCTCCCTCCTGCGTTCCAACGAGTACAAGTCAAGTGCTTCCAAGCGTTCCCAGTAGTTAAGGTGCTTGACAGAACTTATACGTGCAGTAAAGGATCTCTGTACACTCTCTAGATCTGCAATTTCACCTGCTTTGAATGGAGATGTTAATGTACAGCAGTATTCCAGCCTAGAGAGAACAAGTGATTTGAAAAGGATCATCATGGGCTTGGCATCTCTCGTTTTGAAAGTTCTCATTATCCATCCTATCATTTTCTTTGCACGTGCGATCGTGGCACTGTTGTGATCCTTGAAAGTGAGATCCTCAGACATTACTACTCCCAGGTCCCTTACATTATTTTTCCGCTCTATTGTATGGCCGGAGTCAGTAGTATACTCTGTTCTAGTTATTATCTCCTCCAGTTTTCCATAACGGAGTAGTTGGAATTTGTCCTCATTGAACATCATATTGTTTACCGTTGCCCACTGGAAAACTTTGTTTATATCTCCTTGGAGGTTAACTGCGTCCTCAGCAGATGACAGCCTCATGCATATCCTAGTATCATCCGCAAAGGATGATACGGTGCTGTGGTGTATATCTCTATGTCTGATATGAGGATAAGGAATAAGATGGGGGCGAGTACTGTGCCTTGTGGAACAGAGCTCTTCACTATGGCAGCCTCCGATTTAACTCTGTTGACCACTACTCTTTGTGTTCGATTTGTTAGGAAGTTGAAGATCCATCTCCCCACTTTCCCAGTTATTCCTTTAGCACTTATTTTATGGGCTATTATGCCATGATCGCATTTGTCAAATGCTTTTGCAAAGTCTGTGTATATTACATCTGCATTCTGATTTTCTTCCAGTGCATCCAAGGCCATGTCATAGTGATCCAGTAGTTGTGAGAGGCAGGAGCGACCTGCCCTGAACCCATGTTGCCCAGGATTGTGCAGATTTTGGGAATCCAGGTGATTTGCAATCCTGCTTCTTAGCACTCTTTCAAAGATTTTTATGATGTGGGACGTCAGAGCTATTGGTCTATAGTTCTTAGCTAATGCTTTGCTGCCACCTTTATGGAGTGGGGATATATCCGTTGTTTTAAGTGACTGTGGAATTTCACCCATGTCCAAGCTCCTCCTCCATAGTGTACTTAGGGCACACGAGAGGGGTTTCTTGCAATTCTTAATGAAAACAGAGTTCCACGAGTCTGGGCCCGGGGCTGAGTGCATAGGCATGTTGTCAATGGCTTTTTCGAAATCTATCGGAGTTAGGGTAATGTCGGAAATCTGGCATACATTTATGGAGTTCTGAGGCTCATTCATGAAGAAATCATTTGGGTCGTCGATCCTCAGACCGATTAGTGGTTCACTAAACACAGAGTCGTACTGGGATTTCAATATTTCACTCATTTCCTTGTTGTCATCTGTGTAAGTCCCATCCTGTCTGAGTAAGGGCCTGATACTAGATGTGGTATTTGCCTTGTTTTTGGCATATGAAAAGAAATATTTTGAATTTCTTTCAATTTCACTAATAGCTTTAAGCTCCTCCTGCCTCTCCTGGTTCCTGTAAGAGTCATTTAGCTTAAGTTCGATAGTTTCCACTTCCCTGGTCAGCGCCTCCTTTCGTGTATCAGATATTCTAGCACTCCTGAGGAGCTCAGTGACTCTTCGTCGTCTTCTGTAGAGGGAGTGTCTTTTTCTCTCCAGTTTACTCCTGCCTCTTCTTCTTTCTTAGGGGAATATGCCTAGAACATGCTTCGGCTACCAGGAAGTTGATCCTTTCAAGGCACTGGTTTGGATCCATGTCATTTAAGACATCTTCCCAACATGTTTCGTTTAGGACATGGTTTACCTGGTCCCAGTTGATGTTCTTGTTGTGAAATTGTATTTTGTGAAAACACCTTCACAGGTACATGCATTCTGCTGATCAGGACCCCTATGCATGTACGTCTGGACTTCGATTAGATTGTGATCGGAATTAGTTGTTTTTGATATTCTTATGTCTCTATCAGGTCCTCATTATTTGTGAAGATAAGGTCAAGTGTGTTTTCTAGTCTTGTTGGCTCCACTATCTGCTGGCTTAAGGTGTGTTTTTCGCAGAGACTTAGTAGCTCATGTGTGTGTGACCTTTCATCTGCGCTACCTCCGGGGATTGTTTCAGCTATAACATTATTTGCTACATTCTTCCATTTTGTATGCCTTAGGTTGAAATCACCAAGCAGTAAGATGTTTGGGGATGGAGCTGGAAGGTTTTCCAAACAGTAATCAATTTTCAGTAGCTGTTCCTTGAACTGTTGTGAGGTTGCATCTGGTGGCTTGTATACAACCACAATGACTAGGTTTTGGTTCTCGATCTTTATTGATAGAACTTCAACTACCTCATTTGTAGTGTTCAGCAACTCTGTGCAGATAAGGGACTCTTTGACATACAGGCCAACCCCCCCTTGTCACCCCACACCCATCCTGTGGAGGGTAGTCACCCCACAACCATCCTGTGGAGGGTAGTCACCCCACAACCATCCTGTGGAGGGTAGTCACCCACAACCATCCTGTGGAGGGTAGTCACCCCACAACCATCCTGTGGAGGGTAGTCACCCCACACCCATCCTGTGGAGGGTAGTCACCCCACACCCATCCTGTGGAGGGTAGTCACCCCACAACCATCCAGTGGAGGGTAGTCACCCCACAACCATCCTGTGGAGGGTAGTCACCCCACAACCATCCTGTGGAGTTAGTCACCCTAACAACCTATCTGTGTGAGGGCTGTCAACCCCACAACCAATTCCGGTGCAGGGTAGTCTACCACAACCATCCAGTGGATGAAAGAGCACCCCAAAACTCTGTGTGGGTAGTCACCCACAACATCCAGTGAGAGAGTGTCACCCCACACCCATCCTGGTGGAGGGTAGTACCCGCAACCATCGTGTGGTGGGGTAGTCCCCAACCCATCCTGTGGTAGTGGTAGTCACCCAACCTCCTGGTGGAGGGTAGTCACCACAACTGCCTGGTGGTAGGGTAGTACCCACATGTGGTAGGGGTAGTCAGCACAACTCTGTGGAGGGTAGTCCCACAAGCATCTGTGTGAGGGTAGTCACCCAACCATCCTGTGGTGGGTAGTCACCCCACCTCGTGGAGGGTGTCACCCCCACCATCCAGTGGGGTGTAGTCACCCCACATACATTCAGGTGGATGGGTAGTCACCAACATCAGTGGAGGGTAGTCACCACACCATCCAGGGAGGGTAGTCATGTCCCCAACCATCCAGTGGAGTGGTAGTCACCCCACAACATCCGTGGGGGATGTCACCACCCATCCAGGTGGTAGGGGTAGGTCACCCACCATCAGTGGGGGTAGGTCCCAACTCAGTGGAGGGTGTACCACAACATCCAGTGGAGGGTAGTCCCCACACATCCGTGGTGGGTAGTCACCCAGACATCCAGTGGGTGGGTGGTACCACAACCATTGTGGGGTGTCACCCCACAACATCCTGTGGAGGGTAGTCGCCACACTACGTTGGGGGTATGTACCCACAACCATCTGTGGAGGGTAGTCACCAACTCTGTGAGTGGTAGTCACCACACCATCTTTTCTATCACCGTTGTAAATAGCCTTAGTTTGTGTTAAACACACAGATTCGGCTCAGGGGAATCTACAGGTAAGCAGCAAGTAAATGAAAGAGCATTAAACGTGTGGGAGGCGAGAGAGGTCACCTGGTGGTGATGGTGGTAGTGTGGTGGTGGTAGTGTGGTGGTGTAGTGGTGGTGGTAGTGTGGTGGTGTGTGGTGGTGGTAGTGTGGTGGTTGTGGTAGTGTGGTGGTGGTAGTGTGGTGGTGTAGTGTAGGATGGTGGTAGGTGGTGGTGGTAGTGTGTGTGGTGGTAGTGTGGTGGTGGTAGTGTGGTGGTGGTAGTGGTGGTGGTAGTGTGGTGGTGGTAGTGTGGTGGTGGTAGTGGTGGTGGTGGTAGTGTGGTGGTGGTAGTGTGGTGGTGGTAGTGTGGTGGTGGTAGTGTGGTGGTGGTAGTGGTGGTGGTAGTGTGGTGGTGGTGTGAGTGGTGGTAGTGTGGTGGTGGGTAGTGTGTGTGGTTGTTAGTGTGGTGTGGTAGTGTGTGGTGGTAGTGTGGGGTGGTGGTAGTGTGGTGGTGATGGTGGTAGTGTGGTGGTGATGGTGTAGTGTGGTGGTGGTAGGTGTGGTGGTGATGGTGGTAGTGTGTGGTGGTGGTGGTAGGGTGGTGGTGGTGGTAGTGGTGTGTGTGTGATGGTGGTAGTGTGGTGGTGGTGGTAGTGTGGTGGTGTAGTGTGTGTGTAGTAGTGTGGTGGTGATGGGTGGTAGTGGTAGGTGGTGATGGTGGTAGTGTGGTGGTGGTAGTGTGTGGTGTGGTAGTGTGGTGGTGGTAGTGTTGGTGGTGATGGTGGTAGTGTGGTGGTGATGGTGGTAGTGTGGTGGTGGTAGTGTGGTGGTGGTAGTGTGGTGGTAGTGTATGGTGTGGTGGTGGTAGTGGTGGTGATGGTGGTAGTGTGGTGGTGATGGTGGTAGTGTGGTGGTGGTAGTGGGGGTGGTGTGGTGGTGGTAGTGTTTGGGATGGTGGTAGTGTGGTTGGTGGTAGTGCGGTGGTGATGGTGGTAGTGTGGTGGTGGTAGTGTATTGGTGATGGTGGTAGTGTGGTGGTGGTAGTGTATTGGTGATTGGTGTAGTGTGGTGGTGGTGGTAGTGCGGTGGTGATGGTGGTAGTGTGGTGGTGGTAGTGTATTGGTGATGGTGGTAGTTGTGGTGGTGGTAGTGTGGTGGTGGTGTGTATTGGTGATGGTGTAGTGTGGTGGTGGTTATGTGGTGGTGATGGTGGTAGTGTGGTGGTGATGGTGGTAGTGTGGTGGTGTTGGTGGTAGTGTTTTGGTGATGGTGGTAGTGTGGTGGTGGGTGTATGGTGGTAGTGGGTGGTGTGGTGGTGTGTGGTGGTGGTAGTGTATTGGTGATGGTGGTAGTGTGGTGGTGGTGTGTTTGGTGATGGTGGTAGTGTGGTGGTGATGGTGGTGGTGGTATGGTGATGGTGGTAGTGTTGGTGTGGTGGTGGGTGTAGTGGTGGTGTTGGGGGTTTGGGGGGGTAGTGTGGTGGTAAGGGTTGGTAGTGTGGGGGGTAGGGTGGTAGTGGGTGGTGGGTGGTAGTGTTGGTAGGGTTTTTAGTGTGGTGGTAGGGGTGGTAGTGTGGGTTGTGGGTGGTGTGTGGTGGTAGGGGGTGGTGGTGGTCAGGGTGGTATGTGGTGGTCAGGGTGGTGTGTGGTGGTGGGTGGTGGGGTGGGTGGTCAGGGTGGTGGTGTGGTGGTAGGGTGGTAGTGGTTAAGGGGGAGGGGGCGGGGTTTAAGATTAGGGGTCTTAATTCGGGTGTGGGGGGAGTGGGGGGGTAGGGGAGTGTGGGAAAAGGGGAGGGGGGAAAGGGTGGATGGAAAACCCGGGCAGGGTTTTGGAGGATGACGTGAGATGGTACAAGACTCAATGGTCCCAGCATCACAGGATGGTACACTAGGAGTCGTCCAACGTGAGTACACGTGATTAAGGGGACGTGGAGGGAGGAGGACTGAGTTAAGCTGAACTTGCAGAATGGGCATGCTAAGCTGGAGGTACACGCACTCACACTGCCACGTACTGCACTCAGTGCACGTGACACGGCACTCAAATGCAGTACCCAGACTCACACTGACGTACACCAGATCCACTGCCAGTACACAGCTTACCTGGTACACCGCATCAACACTGCACGTACCCAGCACTCCACACACTGCAGTAACCATGTCATCCACACTTGCACGTACACATCACTCACATCATGCGTACACAGCACTCAACCGGGCACGTACACCATCACTAAACTGCAGTGTGCGTACCACTGCACGTCACAGGCACTCGAACACTGGCGTCGGATGCACTCACTGCCAGTTACACCAGCACTCAACTGCCACGTACACAGGCATCACACATGCCGTCACAGTCACTCAAATGCCAGTACAGTCCACACATGCACGTGCACCGCTCACATGCACGTAACCAGATCCACACATCCTAAGATCAGATACACAGCACTCCACACCTGCACGTACACCAGCACTCCACAATGCACGTACACCAGCACTCCACACACTGCAAGTTAACAACAGACGACGTCCACCGACTACTGCCACGGTACACCAGCACTCCACACACTGCAGTACACCAGCACTCACCACTGCACGTACACCAGCATCCACACACTGCACGTACCAGCACTCCACACACTGCCAGTAACCAGCACTCCACCACTGCAGTACACCAGCACTCCACACACTGCCACGTACCAGCACTCCACACACTGCCACGTACACCAGCACTCCACACACTGCCACGTACACCAGCACTCCACACACTGCCGTAACAGCTACTCACCACGCGCACACTCCACACTGCCACGTACAACCAAGCACTCCACACACTGCCACGTACACCAGCACTCACACACTCGCGTCACGATCACACAGCCAGTCAAGCTCCACACACTGCCACGTACACCAGCACTCCACACTGCCACGTACACCAGCACTCCACACACTGCCACGTACACCAGCACTCCACACACTGCCACGTACACCAGCACTCCACACACTGCCACGTACACCAGCACTCCACACACTGCCACGTACACCAGCACTCCACACACTGCCACGTACACCAGCCACTCCACACACTGCCACGTACACCAGCACTCCACACACTGCCACGTACACCAGCACTCCACATAATACTCCCATAAAGATAAAGTTAGCAACAAGTGTGTGCAGCCAGGAAAGAAACACTTAGTGAAGACAACTCTGATGCACCAGCTATTACGGTGACGAAACTCTGAAGGATAATAAATGTAATATTTCCAGAGCGCTACTAAATAATGCAGTGTTAGGTAAATGGACACAGATGTAACTATTGTGACATTTTATTAGTTACAACTCTGTCCATTTACCTAACATATAACGGTAATTCTACCATTATTAATAATTAAGGACAGGACAGACAAAGGAGGAGGAGGAGTAGCAGAAGGAGGAGGAGGAGGAGGGGAGGAGGAGGAGGAGGGGGAGGGGGAGGGGGAGGGGGAGGGAGGGAGGGGGAGGGGGAGGGGGAGGGGGAGGGGGAGGGGGAGGGGCAGTTGCAGTCATGATCATGAACAACTTGAGACTCGAGGAACTAAGAAAGTTACAAACAGATTGGTAACTATGCTGTTTTATACCATTTTCAATAAAGTTGCAAACTGAGGTTCCCAGCCTTTCAACGCTGCTCTGCTGTGTATAAGGGAAACCACCAACAAACCTCTGGCTCAAACCATACCACGGGTGGGGATAGAACCCGCGGTCAGAGAGTCTCAAAACTCCAGACCGTCGCGTTAGCCACTGGACCAGCTAGCCACAATAAGATTCGTCCAACTAGGTATATTTCTACACCATAGGTGTAAAAATATACCTATGGTGTAGAAATATACCTAGTTGGACGAATCTTATTGTGGCTAGCTGGTCCAGTGGCTAACGCGACGGTCTGGAGTTTTGAGACTCTCTGACCGCGGGTTCTATCCCCGCCCGTGGTATGGTTTGTTTGCAATGGTGTCATTACGATTTCGTGAGTCATTTAAACCTCTGGCTCTCTTCAAGAGGGAACTGAACATGTTCTTCAGATCTGTACCTGCTAAGCCAGGCTGTGCTTCGTACGCTGAAATGCCTGCAGTCAGCTGTAACAGTCTGGTTGATCAGGTCTTGCCTCCAGGAAGCACACCCTCAGTGAAGTATTTTGGGTTCAATACCTCCAGAATTTTCAAGATGATGTGTCTTTCTCGCCTACATTCCAGAGAGTACGGTTAAGAGACTTCAGGTGTTGCCGATAATTTAATAAGTGTTTGAATTCATGACGTCTACCTACCTACCTGGAGAGTATTCCGGGGATCAACGCCCCCGCCGCTCGGTCCACGACCAGGCCTCCCGGTGGATCAGGGCCTGATCAACCAGGCTGTTACTGCTGGTCGCACATAAATCATTGAATGTTTTCTGTACATTCTCCAGTTTTGTGATTTTTGCCTGCCTTATAAAAATGGCTATTAATGTATAGCAGCATTCTAGTCCAGAGAGACAGAGCTATATCTACTCTTGAAGCTGTATAGTAAGTTTATCTCCACTACTGCCTCATTTCTTTGGCTCATCTGTGTTCTCAGCTTCCACTACGAGATAACTTAACAAGTGCAATGGGACTTTTCAACACGCTTCCCCTTCATACATAAGGAGAATCACCAGCAGACCCCTGGTTGTCTTAAAGAAGGAACCGGATAAGTTCCTCAAGTTAGTCCCTGATCAGCCGGGCTGTGGTGCCTAGGCTGAACTGCGCGTGGCGGTGATCCCTGAAGACTCTTGAGTAACTATTTCAGACCAACACTCCTACCCACTCATAGTAACATATGCAAAGTGTGAACTTTAATGTCTGTTGCCCACAGCCCAAAATAGGCGAATCATACATACTGGAATAGGTCAGAAGGTTTGCGTGATGAGGGGGAGGGAGGGGAGGTAGGGGTTGAACATGGTGAGGGGAGGTAGGGGGTGAACATGGTGAGGGGAGGTAGGGAGGGGAGGGGAGCATGGTGAGGGGAGGTAGGGGGTGAACATGGTGAGGGGAAGGAGGGAGAAGAGGTAAACATGGTGAGGGGAGGGAGGGGAGATGAACAGCTGGTGTGTACCCGCTGATGGTTCGGGGGGGGGGGGATACATCGTCCCCTCGGACCGGCTCTTCTAGTTGATAGCGTGATCAGCACGGTTGTTGGTGCTCACAGTACATAGATCAGAGTACACCACCAGAGTCCAGCTTATAAAGAATTTCTTGAAACAACTTCTCAAGTTCTCTCTTGAAGATAGTTAATGTTTATGATGGTCAGTTTAACTACACCTGAAGACGATGTGTTGAAATTCTTGAACCGTTTATGCTAATTGTTCCTGAGTACAGTGGTTCTCAAACTGGGGTCCACGGACCGCAGGGGGTCCATGGACCCCAGGGGTGCTACAAGATTTTAGGGGTCCACGGTGAGCAATGATAATTTAGAAAACTTGCAAGAGAATCTGAGAATTTAAAAATATATAAATAATGAAAAGTTAAAAATGTGAACATTAAAAGACCAAACTTGACTTCTGAAGGAAAAAATTAACGTCAAAGTTTATATTATTATTTTTGTGGGAGAGTAAAGACAACCAATGGTGGTGCCAGGGATACCTCTCACTGGCTCACACCAGGGATACCTCTCACTGGCTCACACCAGGGATACCTCTCACTGGCTCACACCAGGGATACCTCTCACTGGCTCACACCAGGGATACCTCTCACTGGCTCACACCAGGGATACCTCTCACTGGCTCACACCAGGGATACCTCTCACTGGCTCACACCAGGGATACCTCTCACTGGCTCACACCAGGGATACCTCTCACTGGCTCACACCAGGGATACCTCTCACTGGCTCACACCAGGGATACCTCTCACTGGCTCACACCAGGGATACCTCTCACTGGCTCACACCAGGGATACCTCTCACTGGCTCACACCAGGGATACCTCTCACTGGCTCACACCAGGGATACCTCTCACTGGCTCACACCAGGGATACCTCTCACTGGCTCACACCAGGGATACCTCTCACTGGCTCACACCAGGGATACCTCTCACTGGCTCACACCAGGGATACCTCTCACTGGCTCACACCAGGGATACCTCTCACTGGCTCACACCAGGGATACCTCTCACTGGCTCACACCAGGGATACCTCTCACTGGCTCACACCAGGGATACCTCTCACTGGCTCACACCAGGGATACCTCTCACTGGCTACACACCAGGGATACCTCTCACTGGCTCACACCAGGGATACCTCTCACTGGCTCACACCAGGGATACCTCTCACTGGCTCACACCAGGGATACCTCTCACTGGCTCACACCAGGGATACCTCTCACTGGCTCATACCAGGGATACCTCTCACTGGCTCACACCATGGATACCTCTCACTGGCTCACACCAGGATACCTCTCACAGGCTCACACCAGGGATACCTTCACTGGCTCACACCAGGGATACCTCTCACTGGCTCACACAGGGATACCTCTCACTGGCTCACACCAGGCCAGGGATACCTCTCACGGGCTCACACCAGGCCAGGGATACCTCTCACTGGCTCACACCAGGGATACCTCTCACTGGCTCACACCAGGCCAGGGATACCTCTCACTGGCTCACACCAGGGATACCTCTCACTGGCTCACACCAGGGATACCTCTCACTGGCTCACACCAGGGATACCTCTCACTGGCTCACACCAGGGCAGGGATACCTCTCACTGGCTCACACCAGGGCAGGGATACCTCTCACTGGCTCACACCAGGGCAGGGATACCTCTCACTGGCTCACACCAGGGCAGGTACCTCTCACTGGCTCACACCAGGGCAGGGATACCTCTCACTGGCTCACACCAGGGCAGGGATACCTCTCACTGGCTCACACCAGGGCAGGGATACCTCTCATGTACCTGTGATCTACTCCTTGTACCTGTGACTTATTTTCTGCCTTCGCAGATTGGACTGGGACCCATCTACCGATTGCCTGCTCAATCAGGCTGTTGCTGGTGATGGCCTGCTAGCCTATATATCCATAGCAATCTGGCACCTGGCAGAGGCTGTGATTCAGTTTCCTCTTGTAAGCTTCTACACTTGTTCTGGTAATATTTCCGATATTTACTGGCAGCAGGTGGAATATTCTTGGACCACGGATGATGATATAGTGTTCTCTTATTGTTTTGATGCTGTTCCTGATTTTCACTGAGTGTTTTTACACGTCCTGGCATCTCTCTCACTTCAGTACATTGTTATAGTATTATGCAGATTTGGGACTAGGCCCTCAAGAATCTTTGTATATATAATCAGGTAACTCTGTATTCGCTCCAGAGGCCAAACAGAGGCAATTCTTTTAGTTTAAATACTTTACTGTCACTATGGAGGTAGTAAACAATCTATATATATTTTCCAGCTCTGGTGTCTCTGCCTTTAAGAGAGTTATCAATACCAAATATTATTCTGTAGGAAAGAGCACAAGTGATTTGAATAATGTCACCACTGATATTATTTCTCCTGTTCTGAGGTTTTCATTATCCACCAGGTTATTTTTCTGCCTACTGCAGCATTTGCCTTATCGTGTTCTCTTTACAATAGGTCGTCCAGCATTATTACAACAAAGTTGTTTAATTACGCTTCTTTCGTTGTAAGAGATGACCCGGTGTTCTGTATCCAGCACTCTGAGTCCTTCTTTCTTTCTATGTCTCGGTAGTTCGAGTTAGTCACCACCCAGCATGAAGTTATTACTACTGTTGATACCTGCCTCTAAATTTGGAATATGTCATCTTACCTCATCTAACCACACCTTTGCAAGACTTTTATGATATGTGATGTTAATACTACTGGTCTGTCGTGTTTGACAGTGCTCTACAGCCGCCCATGTGTACAGGAGCTATGTCCACCCATGTGCACAGGAACTATGACCGCCCATGTGCACAGGATCTATGACCGCCCATATGTACAGGAGCCATGTCCACCCATATCCACAGGAGCTATGTCCACCCATGTGCACAGGAACTATGACCGCCCATGTCCACAGGAGCTATGTCCACCCATGTGCACAGGAACTATGACCGCCTATGTGCACAGGAGCTATGACCGCCCATGTGCACAGGAGCTATGACCGCCCATGTGCACAGGATCTATGACCGCTCATGTGCACAGAAGCTATGACCGCCCATGTGCACAGGATCTATGACCGCTCATGTGCACAGAAGCTATGACCGCCCATGTGCACAGGAACTATGACAGCCCATGTGCACAGGAGCTATGACCGCCCATGTGCACAGAAGCTATGACCGCCCATGTGCACAGGAGCTATGACCGCCCATGTGCACAGGAACTATGACCGCCCATGTGCACAGGAACTATGACCGCCCATGTGCACAAGAGCTATGTCTGAACGTTCAACCCCCCCCCCCGGAGTTTTCCTACACGTCAACTCATTCCCCGAAGAACACAGAGTGCTCGTCCTCCTGGTATTTTGCACTTTTTTTTATATAAATAACGAGTTCCATGAATTTGTCCCAGGTGCTGCATGTGTTGGCATGTCTCTTCTTCGAATTCTCAGGGATTTGCTATTGTCAGATATATGATTAGTGGTGTGAGCAGAGGTAATGAAAGCAGTGTGTGGAGACAACTCTTCTCTCGTAATAAATGTTGCTAAAATTACCGACAATATGTTAGGTAAAAGGACACATGTTCAACTGTGTTCTTTTACCTAACAACTTTTCTGTTGTTTAGTGGACTACTCAACATGTTTCACATCGGTCTTTCGAAGTTTCGCTCATTTCCTCGTCGTCATCGGTGTATGAGCCTCACTATCGTCAACTTCATATTGTGGCCACTGAGTAGCCGCTCCTATTATTAATATAATAAGATTTTACCATGCAATAATGTCGTGTTCTGGTGAGTGCTGCTGGTGTACACTTGTGTTCTGGTGTGTGGACTGCTGCTGGTGTACACTTGTGTTCTGGTGTGTGGACTGCTGCTGGTGTACACTTGTGTTCTGGTGTGTGGACTGCTGCTGGCGTACACTTGTGTTCTGGTGTGTGGACTGCTGCTGGCGTACACTTGTGTTCTGGTGAGTGGACTGCTGCTGGCGTACACTTGTGTTCTGGTGTGTGGACTGCTGCTGGCGTACACTTGTGTTCTGGTGTGTGGACTGCTGCTGGCGTACACTTGTGTTCTGGTGTGTGGACTGCTGCTGGCGTACACTTGTCGTGTTCTGGTGTGTGGACTGCTGCTGGCGAACACTTGTGTTCTGGTGTGTGGACTGCTGCTGGTGTACACTTGTGTTCTGGTGTGTGGACTGCTGCTGGCGTACACTTGTGTTCTGGTGTGTGGACTGCTGCTGGCGTACACTTGTGTTCTGGTGTGTGGACTGCTGCTGGCGTACACTTGTGTTCTGGTGTGTGGACTGCTGCTGGTGTACACTTGTCGTGTTCTGGTGTGTGGACTGCTGCTGGCGTACACTTGTGTTCTGGTGTGTGGACTGCTGCTGGCGTACACTTGTGTTCTGGTGTGTGGACTGCTGCTGGCGTACACTTGTGTTCTGGTGTGTGGACTGCTGCTGGCGTACACTTGTGTTCTGGTGTGTGGACTGCTGCTGGCGTACACTTGTGTTCTGGTGTGTGGACTGCTGCTGGCGTACACTTGTGTTCTGGTGTGTGGACTGCTGCTGGCGTACACTTGTCGTGTTCTGGTGTGTGGACTGCTGCTGGCGAACACTTGTGTTCTGGTGTGTGGACTGCTGCTGGTGTACACTTGTGTTCTGGTGTGTGGACTGCTGCTGGCGTACACTTGTGTTCTGGGTGTGGACTGCTGCTGGCGTACACTTGTTTTTCTGGTGTGTGGACTGCTGCTGGCGTACACTTGTGTTCTGGTGTGTGGACTGCTGCTGGTGTACACTTGTCGTGTTCTGGTGTGTGGACTGCTGCTGGCGTACACTTGTGTTCTGGTGTGTGGACTGCTGCTGGCGTACACTTGTGTTCTGGTGTGTGGACTGCTGCTGGCGTACACTTGTGTTTTTGGTGTGTGGACTGCTGCTGGCGTACACTTGTGTTCTGGTGTGTGGACTGCTGCTGGCGTACACTTGTGTTCTGGTGTGTGGACTGCTGCTGGCGTACACTTGTGTTCTGGTGTGTGGACTGCTGCTGGCGTACACTTGTGTTCTGGTGTGTGGACTGCTGCTGGCGTACACTTGTGTTCTGGTGTGTGGACTGCTGCTGGCGTACACTTGTGTTCTGGTGTGTGGACTGCTGCTGGCGTACACTTGTGTACTGGTGTGTGGACTGCTGCTGGCGTACACTTGTGTTCTGGTGTGTGGACTGCTGCTGGCGTACACTTGTGTTCTGGTGTGTGGACTGCTGCTGGCGTACACTTGTGTTCTGGTGTGTGGACTGCTGCTGGCGTACACTTGTTTTTCTGGTGTGTGGACTGCTGCTGGCGTACACTTGTGTTCTGGTGTGTGGACTGCTGCTGGCGTACACTTGTGTTCTGGTGTGTGGACTGCTGCTGGCGTACACTTGTGTTCTGGTGTGTGGACTGCTGCTGGCGTACACTTGTGTTCTGTGTGTGGACTGCTGCTGGCGTACACTTGTGTTCTGGTGTGTGGACTGCTGCTGGCGTACACTTGTGTTCTGGTGTGTGGACTGCTGCTGGCGTACACTTGTGTTCTGGTGTGTGGACTGCTGCTGGCGTACACTTGTGTTCTGGTGTGTGGACTGCTGCTGGCGATACACTTGTGTTCTGGTGTGTGGACTGCTGCTGGCGTACACTTGTGTTCTGGTGTGTGGACTGCTGCTGGCGTACACTTGTGTTCTGGTGTGTGGACTGCTGCTGGCGTACACTTGTGTTCTGGTGTGTGGACTGCTGCTGGCGTACACTTGTGTTTTTGGTGCGTGGACTGCTGCTGGTGTACACTTGTCGTGTTCTGGTGTGTGGACTGCTGCTGGCGTACACTTGTGTTCTGGTGTGTGGACTGCTGCTGGCGTACACTTGTCGTGTTCTGGTGTGTGGACTGCTGCTGGCGTACACTTGTGTTCTGGTGTGTGGACTGCTGCTGCCGTACACTTGTGTTCTGGTGTGTGGACTTTCTGCTGGCGTACACTTGTGTTCTGGTGTGTGGACTGCTGCTGGCGTACACTTGTGTTCTGGTGTGTGGACTGCTGCTGGCGTACACTTGTGTTCTGGTGTGTGGACTGCTGCTGGCGTACACTTGTGTTCTGGTATGTGGACTGCTGCTGGCGTACACTTGTGTTCTGGTATGTGGACTGCTGCTGGCGTACACTTGTGTTCTGGTGTGTGGACTGCTGCTGGCGTACACTTGTGTTCTGGTATGTGGACTGCTGCTGGCGTACACTTGTGTTCTGGTGTGTGGGACTGCTGCTGGTTACACTTGTGTTCTGGTGTGTGGACTGCTGCTGGTGTACACTTGTGTTCTGGTGTGTGGACTGCTGGGTGGCGTACACTTGTGTTCTGGTGTGTGGACTGCTGCTGGCGTACACTTGTGTTCTGGTGTGTGGACTGCTGCTGGCGTACACTTGTGTTCTGGTGTGTGGACTGCTGCTGGCGTACACTTGTGTTCTGGTGTGTGGACTGCTGCTGGCGTACACTTGTGTTCTGGTGTGTGGACTGCTGCTGGCGTACACTTGTGTTCTGGTGTGTGGACTGCTGCTGGCGTACACTTGTGTTCTGGTGTGTGGACTGCTGCTGGCGTACACTTGTGTTCTGGTGTGTGGACTGCTGCTGGCGTACACTTGTGTTCTGGTGTGGGGGACTGCTGCTGGCGTACACTTGTGTTTGGTGTGTGGACTGCTGCTGGCGTACACTTGTGTTCTGGTGTGTGGACTGCTGCTGGCGTACATTGTGTTCTGGTGTGTGGACTGCTGCTGGCGTACACTTGTGTTCTGGTGTGTGGACTGCTGCTGGCGTACACTTGTGTTCTGGTGTGTGGACTGCTGCGGCGTACACTTGTGTTCTGGTGTGTGGACGCTGCTGGCGTACACTTGTGTTCTGGTGTGTGGACTGCTGCTGGCGTACACTTGTGTTCTGGTGTGTGGACTGCTGGGTGGCGTACACTTGTGTTCTGGTGTGTGGACTGCTGCTGGCGTAAAACTTGTGTTCTGGTGTGTGGACTGCTGCTGGGGTACACTTGTGTTCTGGTGTGTGGACTGCTGCTGGCGTACACTTGTGTTTTTGGTGTGTGGACTGCTGCTGGCGTACACTTGTGTTCTGGTGTGTGGACTGCTGCTGGCGTACACTTGTGTTCTGGTGTGTGGACTGCTGCTGGCGTACACTTGTGTTCTGGTGTGTGGACTGCTGCTGGCGTACACTTGTGTTCTGGTGTGTGGACTGCTGCTGGCGTACACTTGTGTTCTGGGTGTGTGGAATGCTGCTGGCGTACACTTGTGTTCTGGTGTGTGGACTGCTGCTGGCGTACACTTGTGTTCTGGTGTGTGGACTGCTGCTGGCGTACACTTGTGTTCTGGTGTGTGGACTGCTGCTGGCGTACACTTGTGTTCTGGTGTGTGGACTGCTGCTGGCGTACACTTGTGTTCTGGTGTGTGGACTGCTGCTGGCGTACACTTGTGTTCTGGGTTTTGTGGACTGCTGCTGGCGTACACTTGTGTTCTGGTGTGTGGACTGCTGCTGGCGTACACTTGTGTTCTGGTGTGTGGACTGCTGCTGGCGTACACTTGTGTTCTGGTGTGTGGACTGCTGCTGGCGTACACTTGTGTTCTGGTGTGTGGACTGCTGCTGGCGTACACTTGTGTTCTGGTGTGTGGACTGCTGCTGGCGTACACTTGTGTTCTGGTGTGTGGACTGCTGCTGGCGTACACTTGTGTTCTGGTGTGTGGACTGCTGCTGGCGTACACTTGGGAAGCCACCAAACTAATGGAAAAACCTTCAACTTCAACCATTACTAAACGTTTAAAGGAGAACAAGCACATTATCAATGTTATCATCCTACTGTTCTTGCTGTGTCGAGTCCATAGTGGAATGATGACCTACACTTATGATCTGACCTAAACCTTGGCATTAACCTGATAATAACATGTATCCTTCTCTACCACAATCTTATATTCTCATCTCTCTCAGCGTCACTACAAAATGTATGAGGAACAGACACAGATATGATTTATGTTACTGCGTCATCATTTGTGGATGATGAAAGTGGCCTGGCTACACAGGATGATATTTGTAAGAGAGTCTTAATGAGAAAGCTCTCAAAAACAGACTATTAAAATCGTATTATAAATTAAAAATGACCCAGATACTACACAGAAAAAGATTTTCATGCACAGTTTTCTGATAATCTCAGCTGATGTGACTCTGATGATGACACTGAGGAAGCAGTAGCTACACCTGACCGGCTTTACAATCTCAGGTCCATTACAACCCAGCATTAAGATCTACCAGATCCCAAAACCGGCAACACAACACTTCGACTAGACTATGTGCCACTGACTGCTAAAATCAGGTGTGGATATCATCAACCACAGCACATAAATGTATGTTCCAGTGATCAGAGTTTATTACACTTGTATGTTGTAATGTGGCAATGTGTGTATAATAAATCCTATGGTAATACGAGTTCACTTTTCATTTCCCACTCAATTTCCGTGAAAACATTGCAACAAGTGTCATTGTACATGTATATATAACCTCATAAACACACGTACGTGTGTGTGTGTTTCTGTGTGTGTACTCACCTATATGTGGTTTTAGGGGTCGATCCGATGGTCGCTACTAGGTCCACTCTCTCCCGGCTCCACGGGCCTTACTGTACTTCTTCTTAAAGCTGTGTATGGATTCTGCCTCCACTACATTACTCTGCAGATTGTTCAACTTCCTCACAACTCTACAGCTGAAGAAATACTTCCTAACATCCATATGACTCACCTGAGGTTTTAACTTCCAGTTGTGTCCCCTTGTTCCAGTGTCCCATCTCTGAAACATTCTGTCCCTCTTCACCTTATCAATTCATCTCAGTATGTTATACGTCATTATCATAGCTCCTTTGCATAAGGGAGGCAGTAGATCACTAGCTAAAATTACAGACCAGTAGCCCTAACCTCTCACATCATAAAAATCTTGGACGGCAGATTACAAATTTCATGGAGCAGCACAACCAACATAACCCGAACCATCATGGTTTTAGAGCAGGACGATCATGTCTGTCACAGCTGCTGAACCATTACGACAGAATTACGGAGGCACTGGAAGACGACAAAAATGCAGATGAGATTTATACAGATTTTGCAAAGGCGTTTGACAAATGCGATCATGGAGTGGTAGCGCACAAAATGAAGGCCATGGGCATTACGGCACACTTTTGTATCATCATTTGCAGATGACACTAAAATAAGCATGAAAGTCAGTACGGTAGAGGACACTGAAAAAGTACAGGAAGACATAAACAGGGTTTTCCAGTGGGCAGTGGAAAACAACATGACGTTCAGTGGTGATAAGTTCCAGCTGCTTAGGTATGGAAAGAATGAAGAACTCAAAAGGAACACTATATACAAAACTCACGAGGGTCACTAAATAGAACGAAAGGAACACGTAAAAGACCAAGGAATAATTATGTCAGCTGACCTTTCTTTTAAAGACCATAACAAGACAAAGATCACGACAGCCAGGAAGATGACGGGGTGGGTATTGAGAACTTTCGAAACAAGGGAAATAATGCCGATGGTGACATTCTTCAAATCACTATTGCTCCCTCATTTAGAATATTGTTCAGTGCTGACGGCCCCGTTCAAAGCAGAACTATCAGAGCTGGAACAAACAGAGATCGTTTACGGCTCACACTGAGCCTGTAAAGCACCTAAATTACTGGAACGCCTTCAAGTTTTGAACATGTACTCATTGGAGAAGAGGAGAGAGAGATACATGATAATATATACCTGGAAGGTACTCGAGGGCTTGGTCCCCAATTTGCACACTGCCATAGCAACATACTGGAGTGAGAGATATGGGAGGAAGTGTAAAATAAACCCAGTGAGGAGCAGGGGTGCGGTTGGGACAATAAGAGAACATTGTATCAACATCCGGGGTCCTAGACTGTTTAATATCGTGCCAGAAGATATCAGAAACACGGCTGGAACAAGTGTTGAAGCCTTCAAGAGGAAACTGGACAAGCATCTTCACCACGTGCCAGATCAACCAGGCTGTGATGGATATGTGGGGTAGCGGGCCTCCAGCAGCAACGGCCTGGTTGTGTGCCAGTTCAGTGGCATGCTGGGCTCCGTAGTAGTGAAATTGGTACAATACAAGGTCGTCTCAACGAGCTGAACTATCCAATTTACGACACGGCTCGTTTTGCATTATCTTGAGAGGTCAAGGTCACTGACAGTAATCATCTGCAGGTGACCTGAGCCCCTTTCTACACTTGCAACCACGTTCCTAGGCTGTGGGTAACCCATGAGCAGCAGGGTCCGTAGCGTGTGTGTAAAGTAAACCATGCCTGTCCCGTGTGTCGTGCTGGTACAATACGTGCCAGAAACAGCACACACTTTGGTTAAACTACGTTTGCAACTTAATTGGTCATGCACACCACTGATGTTACTCAGTCACACACACACACCACACACCACGTGTGTACTACTGTTACGGCCACCAAACGTGTACCATCACACACACACACACTGGTACTACTGCTACACACACAGCCAATCACGTGTGTACTACAGTACACACACACCAACCACGTGTGACTCAGTCCACATACACACACACACGGTGTACTACTACAGTCACACACACACACCCACTAGTGTGTACTACAGTCATCACACACACCACACGTGTGTACTAGTCACCACACAACCATACGTGTGTACTACAGTCACATCACACACACCACACGTGTTACTACAGTACACACACACCACACTGTGTACTAGTCACACACACACACAGTGTGTACTAAGTCACACACACACACAAGTGTTGTATACAGTCACAAACAACACACCCACCAGTGTGTACTACAGTCACACACACACACACACACGTGTGACTACAACACACCACACAACACTGTGTACTACAGTCACACACACCAAACACACACACGTGTGTACTACAGTCACCACACACACACGACACACACACACACACACACGTGTGTATTACAGTCACACATCACACCCACACACACACACAACACACGTGTGTACTACAGTCACACACACACACAACGTGTGTACTACAGTCACAACACACACACCACGTGTGTACTACAGTCACACCACACACCACACACAACACACACCGTGTGTACTACAGTCACACACACACACACACGTGTGTACTACAGTCACACACACACACACACGTGTGTACTACAGTCACACACACACACACACACGTGTGTACTACAGTCACATACACACACACACACACACACACACGTGTGTACTACAGTCACACACACACACACTGTGTACTCAGTCACACACACACACACGTGTGTACTTACAGTCACACACACACACACACACACACACACGTGTGTACTACAGTCCACACACACACACACACACACACACGTGTGTACTACAGTCACACACACACACACGTGTGTACTACAGTCACACACACACACACACACACACACACGTGTGTACTACAGTCACACACACACACGTGTGTACTACAATCACACACACACACACGTGTGTCCTACAGTCACACACACACACACACGTGTGTACTACAGTCACACACACACACACACCGTGTGTACTACAGTCACACACACACACACACACGTGTGTACTACAGTCACACACACACACACACTACACACACACACACACGTGTGTACTACAGTCACACACACACACACACACACGTGTGTACTACAGTCACACCACACCACGTGTGTACTACAGGCACACCACACAACACACGATGTGTACTAGTCACAACACCACACACACGTGTGTACTACAGTCACACACACAACCATACACGTGTGTACTACAGTCACACACACACACACGTGTGTACTACAGTCACACACACACGTGTGTACTACAGTCACACACACACACACACACACACACGTGTGTACTACAGTCACACACACACACACGTGTGTACTACAGTCACACACACACACACGTGTGTACTACAGTCACACACACACACACACACGTGTGTACTACAGTCAACACACCACACACACACGTGTGTACTACAGTCACACACCACACACCGTGTGTACTAGTCACACACACACACACACACACACACACACACACACACACACACACACACACGTGTGTACTACAGTCCACACACACACACACACACACACGTGTGTACTACAGTCACACACACACACACACACCTACACCCACACCTGTGTACTACAGTCACACACACACACACACGTGTGTACTAGTCACACACACACACGTGTGTACTACAGTCACACACACACACCTGTGTACTACAGTCACACACACACACACACACAACCACACACACACACACACACGTGTGTACTACAGTCACACACACACACGTGTGTACTACAGTCACACACACACACACACACACACACACACGTGTGTACTACAGTCACACACACACACACGTGTGTACTACAGTTACACACACACACACACAAACACGTGTGTACTACAGTCACACACACACGTGTGTACTACAGTCACACACACACACACACACGTGTGTCCTACAGTCACACACACACACACACACACGTGTGTACTACAGTCACACACACACACACACACACACACACGTGTGTACTACAGTCACACACAAACACACTCACACACACACAGGTGTGTACTACAGTCACACACACACACACACGTGTGTACTACAGTCACACACACACACACACACACACGTGTGTACTACAGTCACACACCACACACACACGTGTGTACTAGTGACACACACACACACACACACACACGTGTGTACTACAGTCACACACACACACACGTGTGTACTAGTCACACACACACACGTGTGTACTACAGTCACACACACACACACACACGTGTGCACTACAGTCACACACACACACACACACGTGTGTACTAGTCACACACACACACGTGTGTACTACAGTCACACACACACACACACGTGTGTATTACAGTCACACACACACACACACACACGTGTACTACAGTCACACACACACGTGTGTACTACAGTCACACACACACACACACACACACACGTGTGTACTACAGTCACACACACACACACACGTGTACTACAGTCACACACACACACGTGTGTACTACAGTCACACACACACACGTGTGTACTACAGTCACACACACACACACAACGTGTGTATTACAGTCACCACATCTAACACACACACACACACACGTGTGTACTACAGTCACACACACACACGTGTGTAACTACAGTCACACACACACACACACGTGTGGACTACAGTCCACACACACACACACCGTGTGTACTACAGTCACACACACACACACACACACGTGTGTACTACAGTCACACACACACACACGTGTGTACTACAGTCACACACACACACGGTGTTACTACAGTCACACACACACATACACACACGTGTGTACTACAGTCACACACACACACACACGTGTGTACTACAGTCACACACACACACACGTGTGTACTACAGTCACACACACACACGTGTACTACAGTCACACACACGTGTACTACACACATACACACACGTGTACTACACACACACACACATGTTACTACACACACACACACACACGTGTACTACACACACTCACACACACACACACGTGTACTACACTCACACACACACACACAACGTGTACTACACTCACACACACACACGTGTACTACACTCACACACACACACACACACGTGTACTACACTCACACACACACACGTGTACTACAGTCACACACACGTGTACTACACACATACACACACGTGTACTACACACACACACGTGTACTACACTCACACACGTGTACTACACTCACACACACACGTGTACTACACTCACACACACACACACGTGTACTACACTCACACACACACACACGTGTACTACACTCACACACACACACACACACGTGTACTACACACACACACACGTGTACTACACACACACACACGTGTACTACACACACACACACACGACGTGTACTACACACACACACACACACACACACGGTACTACACACACACACACACACACACACACACACACACGTCATGAAGATTGGGGAAGGGCAAAGAAGGCCCGCAGACGGAGTACAGTCAAAGGGGGCCAGAGACTACAAACCCTTTCACTAAAGGAAAAAGTCTTGGGGTGAGTATAACCCAGGCACATCTCCTGAAGCGCACATCAACCAAATAACTGCTGCAGCATTGGGCGCCTAGAAAACCTCAGAACAGCTTTCCCGAATCTTAATAAGGAATCGTTCAGGACCCTGTACACCGTATACGTTAGGCCCATATTGGAGTATCCCGGCACCAGTTTGGAACCCACACCTAGCCAAGCACCGTAAAGAAACTAGAAAAAGTGAAAATTTTGCAACAAGACTAGCCCCAGAGCTAGAGGTATGCCCTACGAGGAGGGGTTTAAAGGGGAAAATCAAACCTGCAAAAGGGGGGGACGGGAAGATAGGGGGACATGATAAGACAACAAAATCTAAAGGGAATTGACAAGGGGGACAAAGACAGGATGTTCCGAGATTGGACCATAAACGGGGGACACAGTTGGAAGCTGAAGAACAGAGAATCAAGGATGTTGGGAAAGTTTTTCTTAGCCACAGAGTAGTCATAAGGGGAAAGTTTGGGAACGATGTATGGGGGCGGGACCCTACGCTTAAGCGGGGTATGATAAAGCTCAGGTCGGGAGAGGGCCTAGTGCGATCATGAAGAGGCGGGGCCCGGACCGGCTCGCCCCCGAACCTCAACTAGGTGATAAAACTGGGTGAGACACGGACACATCAAACACACAATAAAACACCGAACACTACAATACTATAACCACTTCTAAATCGTCAAGTTACCCTGTTATCTTGCAGGGTTACAAAGGTATCTTAATTTAGTTTTCCTATGTCCACTGTAATACCCCCTTACGTGTGATTTAATATTCCCTCATAAACACACCTTCCCTTACTTTTGGGTGAATTTTCCCCCTCATAAAAAACTACCTTCCTTAAGTGTAGTAAAATTTTCCCTCATAAACACTACCTTCCTTACGTGTGAGTGAATTTCCTCAAAAAACTACCTTCCTTACGTGTATTTAATTTCCCTCAAAACCCTACCTTCCTTCGTGTGAGTTAATATTTCCCTCATAAACATCCCTTTTATGGGTTAATATTCCCTCATAAACACTCCTTCCTTAGGTGATTTAAATTTTCCCCTCTAAAACCTTCCTCACGTGGAGTTAATTTTCCCCTCATAAACACTCCTGGCTGCATTTTCAACATAAATTACAATTATTATTTTTGTCGGGGTTGCCAGACCACAACCTTGCACCGTGCTGGCCTTACCGTGAGGGGTCCAATTCCCCCGCCTCGAAACCACCTGGAGGCCGGGCTTCTCGGTGGGGGGGTAACCAGGTGTTGCTGTTTTATGCCGGTTTTTGGCCTACATAGCCATCACAGCCTGGTTTAACAACCAGCTGTACCTTAAGTAATTTTTCAGAAAAAAAACTTATTTTAAGGTGTGATATAACCTTAAAATTATAATGTGTCTGTGTGTGTGTCTGTGTGTGTCTGTGTGTGTGTGTGTGTCTGTGTGTGTCTGTGTGTGTGTGTGTCTGTGTGGTCTGTGTGTGTGTGTGTGTCTGTGTGTGTCTGTGTGTGTCTGGTGTGTGTGTGTGTCTGGTGTGTCTGTGTTGTGTGCCCTGTGTGTGTTTGTGTGTCTGTGGTGTGTCTGTGTGGGTGTCTGTGTGAGTGTCTGTGTGTGTTTGTGTGTCTGTGTGTGTGTCTGTGTGGGTGTCTGTGTGAGTGTCTGTGTGAGTGTCTGTGTGTGTTTGTGTGTCTGTGTGTGTGTCTGTGTGGGTGTTGTGTGAGTGTCTGTGTGAGTGTTGTGTGTGTTTGTGTGTCTGTGTGTGTGTCTGTGGGGGTGTCTGTGTGAGTGTCTGTGTGTGTTTTGTGTGTCTGTGTGTGTGTCTGGTGGGTGTCTGTGTGAGTGTCTTTTGTGGGGTGTCTGTGTGGGTGTCTGTGTAAGTGTCTGTGTATCTGTGTGACCCGTCTGGGCTCTTACTGGAGAAGGATTCTGATTCCTTTAACCGAGTGTTGTTACTCTCAAACTTGTGTAAACATAATCAGGAGGGAGAGGGAGAGAGGGAGGGAGGGCTGGAAAGAGAGGAAACGGGAGAGGGAGTGAGGGGACGAGGGAGGGAGTGAGGGAACGAGGGAGGGACAGAGGCAGGGACAGAGGGAGGGAGAGAGGGAGGGACAGAGGGAGGGACAGAGGGAGGGACAGAGGGGGGGAGAGGGGGAGGACAGAGGGAGGGAGAGAGGGAGGGACAGAGGGAGGGAGAGAGGGAGGGACAGAGGAAGGATGAAAAATGGAGTTAATGATAAGTAAGTCTAGTGTAAGTGCCTGTGGGTTTAGGCTTGCCCAAGCAAGGGCTTTAACCTGAAGATGGCTTTGGGGGTCAATGCCCCCTCCACCATGGCTCGGTCCTAGTTCAAGCCTCCCGGGTGCTGGCCTTGCGAAAAAAAATCTCCACAGAATATTTAAGGCGCAAGACAGAGGTTTCTTACAATTCTTTATGAATATGGAATCGCACAAGTCCGGGCCTGGGGCAGAGTGCATGGCCATGCTGCCGGTGGCTTCTCTGAGGTCAAGTGAGATTACGATTGTCAGAAACAGTACTGGGAATCTTATCAATAAAAAACTCCTTTGGATTTTCAAACTACAAACTGAGCAAATACTCACATACTGTGATATAGATCCCTACTCATTTCCTTGTTGTTATCAGGGTAGCTGCCGTCTCCTTAACGTAAGGGACCAATGCTAAATGTGGTTTTTGCCTTGAGTTTTGCATACGAGTAAAACTATTTTAGACTTTCAGTTTTATTTATGACTTGATACTTCCTCTGTCCCTCATGGTCCCTGTATGACGCGGTCAGTATGTTTTCCATCTCTAAATAATGTCAAAAGTTCTGTGATTCTTTGCCTTCACTTGTAGAGGGAGCGCCCCTCTCTCTCTAGCCTGTATCTTCTCTTCTCTCGAGAGGGAAAAAAAGAAATGAGAGACCAAGATAAATAATGATTATTACAGAAGAAGCCTAGGTGAGAGAGAGAGAGAGAGAGAGAGAGAGAGAGAGAGAGAGAGAGAGAGAGAGAGAGAGAGAGAGAGAGAGAGAGAGAGAGAGAGAGAGAGAGAGAATAAAAAGAAAAGAATAAGAATGAGAAGTAAATAGAGAAGGGTGAAGATTTTTTGTCACGACGATCAAGTTCAGTGGTGAGAATCACTCATCCTGTGAGTGAACACACCACAATAATGACGGTATTAGTCAGGAGGAAGAACAAAGGAGGAGGGAACTAAAGGAGTGAAAGGAGGGGGAACAGGAGGAACAGGAAAGGGAGGGACGGGAAGGAGAAATGATGAGGGGAAGGAGGAGTAAGAGGCAGGCAGGAAGGGTGAAAGTAATAAAGAAGAAATATAAGAGTGTGATAATGTAGTGGGAGAGCGAGTGAGAAAAGCAGTCTCTTACGAGTTAATATATGTGAACCCACTCTCAGTGTCGAGTGTTACATGGTGAGAACACCAGCAGTGTGTGTGTGTGTGTGTGTGGCTACACTCGCAGTGTGTGTGTGTGTGGCTACACTCGCAGTGTGTGTGTGTGTGTGTGTGTGTGTGTGAGTGTGTGTGTGTGTGTGTGTGTGGGGTGTGGGGTTGTGTGTGTGTGTGTGTGTGTGTGTGTGTGTTCTACACTCGCAGTGTGTAGGAACCAATAATGAGTAACTGTAGTGTGAGAGGCGGGGCCAGGAGATTGGACTCGACCCCTGCAACCTCAACTAGGTGAGTACAGACACAACAGACACACACAACACACACACACACACCACACACACACACACACACACACACACACACACACACACACACACACACACACGTACTCATATACACCAGGCCTAGTGTCTAATCGACATGTGCCTAGGACAAAATGGTAACAACACACAAACATCACCACCACCACCAATGAATTATTTATACCACCACAAGCACTGTCAGGCTTTAAGTCTCACTGACAACACTAGCAGCATGGAACACAACACAATGAGAGTACTCGACGGTAAGAGACCTGGGAGTAAGCATGTCGCAACATCTTCGGTTCACAGATCACAGAACCAGTCTTACTATTACAAGTGCAAGGAATAATCCCAGCTGGATGACATGAATGCCAGAAAGACACGTCACACCACTGACAACTCACTTGCATTCTCTAGATCAGAATAATGTTGTACACTATCAGTCCCGTTTAAGGCGGGTTAAAAAAAATTATGACCAGCAGAATGTAGAGAGAACTTTTACTGACGTGTACCTGCTCCAGGGGTCGCTGCCCCCCCCCCCGCGGCCCCTTCCTCGACTAGGCTCCGCATAAAAATTCAACCGCATAAATTATTGGGAATCTCAAAAAATCACTCAACTTGTACTTGCTCTGATACAGAAAGACGTATCATAATTTACACCTATAAAGTACTAGAGGATCTGCCTCCAGATCTATCGATCGTAATAACACGTCACAGAAGCGAGAGTTGTGGTAGACGGTGCTACTACCCCCAAGTAGACGGTGCTACTACCCCCCAGGTAGACGGTGCTACTACCCCCAGGCAGACGGTGCTACTATCCCCAGGTAGATGGTGCTACTACCCTCAGGTAGACGGTGCTACTACCCCCAGGTAAATGGTGCTACTACCCCCAGGTAGACGGTGCTACTATCCCCAGGTAGATGGTGCTACTACCCCCAGGTAGACGGTGCTACTACCCCCAGGTAGATGGTGCTGCTACCCCCAGGTAGACGGTGCTACTACCCCCAAATAGATTGTGCTACTACCCCCAGGTAGACGGTGCTGCTACCCCCAGGTAGACGGTGCTACTACCCCCAAATAGATTGTGCTACTACCCCCAGGTAGACGGTGCTACTACCCCCCGGTAGATGGTGTTACTACCCCCAGGTAGACGGTGCTACTACCCCAGGTAGACGGTGCTACAACTCCCAGGTAGACGGTACTACTACCCCCAGGTACACGGTGCTACTACCCCCAGGTAGACGGTGCTACTACCCCCAGGTAGACGGTGCTACTACCCCAGGTAGACGGTGCTACTACCCCCAGGTAGACGGTGCTACTACCCCAGGTAGACGGTGCTACTACCCCAGGTAGACGGGCTACTACCCAGGTAACGGCTACTACCCCCAGGTAGATGGAGCTACTACCCTCAGGTAGACGGTGCTACTACCCCAGGTAGACGGTGCTACTACCCCAGGTAGACGGTGCTACTACCCCCAGGTAGATGGAGCTACTACCCCCAAGTAGACGGTGCTACTACCCCCAGGTAGACGGTGCTACTACCCCCAAGTAGACGGTGCTACTACCCCCAGGTAGACGGTGCTACTACTCCCATGTAGACGGTGCTACTACCCCCAGGTAGACGGTGCTACTACCCCCAGGTAGACGGTGCTACTACCCCCAGGCAGACGGTGCTACTATCCCCAGGTAGAGAAAGTACGGTGCTACACTACCCACCCAGGTAGACGGTGCTACTACCCCCAGGTAGACGGTGCTACTACCCCCAGGTAGACGGTGCTACTACCCCCACTGAAAACCAGAGGATCAATATAGTATGGTAAGAGATAACTCAGGGTTTTCAACGCTCTCCCAGCAGTAAAATCTAGAAAAGAAGCAGCAGCAGGAACTGCAGTTGCATCAACAGAAGCAACAGCTGTAGCAACAGCTGTAGCAACAGCAGTAGCAACAGCAGTAGCAACAGCAGTAGTAACAGCAGTAGCAACAGCAGTAGTAACAGCAGTAGTAAGAGCTGCAGCAGAATGGTGGCGCCGGGAAAGTGTATGACCGTCGTTGTAGAGGACAACAGAGACACCATAATCAATAGCCAACTGTCTCCCAGGGTAGCTGGTCTCCCATGGTAGCTGGTCTCCCAGGGTAGCTGGTCTCCCAGGGTAGCTGGCTCTCCCAGGGTGGCTGGTCTCCCAGGGTAGCTGGTCTACCAGGGTGGCTGGTCTACCAGGGTGGCTGGTCTCCCAGGGTATCGTGACTCCCAGGGTGGCTGGTCTCCCAGGATTATGCAGCTCAGTTCTGGTCTCCATATTACAAAATGGACATAAATTCGTTAGAAAACATTCAGCGTAGGATGACTAAATTAATACATAGCATTAGAAATCTTCCTTATGAAGAAAGATTGAAGACTCTTAAGTTACATTCACTTGTTAGACGAAGAATGAGGGGAGACCTGATCGAAGTGTATAAGTGGAAGATAGGTATTAATAAAGGGGATATTAATAAGGTCTTGAGAATGTCTCTCCAAGAGAGAACCCGCAGTAATGGATTTAAATTAGATAAGTTTAGATTTAGAAAGGACATAGGAAAGTATTGGTTTGGAAATAGGGTAGTTGATGAGTGGAACAGTCTACCTAGTTGGGTTATTGAGGCTGGGACTTTGGGTAGTTTCAAATTTAGGTTGGATAAGTACATGAGTGGGAGGGGTTGGATTTGAGTGGGACTTTCACATCAGAGCTTATTTCTTGGGTGGCATTGAAAATTGGGTTGGGCAAATGTTTTGTTAGTGGGATGAATTGTAAAGGACCTGCCTAGTATGGGCCAACAGGCCTCCTGCAGTGTTCCTCCTTTATGTTATGTTCTTATGTCTCCCAAAGTAGCTGGTCTCCCAGGGTATCTTGTCTCCCAGGGTGGCTGGTCTCCCAGGATGGCTGGTCTCCCAGGGTAGCTGATCTCCCAGGGTGGCTGGTCTCCCAGGGTGGCTGGTCTCCCAGGGTGGATGGTATACTATCATTAACCACAGTACCAGGGGCATGAGATGGTTGTTAGGTAAGACACATATGCAACAGTTAGACAACTTTATTCCGAAACGTTTCGCCTACACAGTAGGCTTCTTCAGTCGAATACAGAAAGTAGGCAGGAACAGTAGAGATGTGAAGACGATGTAATCAGTCCATCACCCTTAAAGTCGTAGAATTTGAGGTTGTCAGTCCCTCGGCCTGGAGAAGTTCAGTTCCATAGTCAGGAACTATCTGAAGATCAAGCGACAGTGCGGAGACTTAAATACTGTCGGAAGGAGAGGTGCAGGGTAGTAGTAGTAGTAGTAGTAGTAGTAGTAATAGTAGTAGTGAGAGGCAACTGAGAGGTCATGTCCCTCTCAGATCCAACCCTTCTCACTTGAAAAGCTTGTTCAAGGTGTTTTCTGTACCAAGATGCCACGTGTTGCAGTGTCTGACACTGCAACACGTGGCATCTTGGTACAGAAAACACCTTGAACAAGCTTTTCAAGTGAGAAGGGTTGGATCTGAGAGGGACATGACCTCTCAGTTGCCTCTCACTACTACTATTACTACTACTACTACTACTACTACTACTACTACTACCCTGCACCTCTCCTTCCGACAGTATTTAAGTCTCCGCACTGTCGCTTGATCTTCAGATAGTTCCTGACTATGGAACTGAACTTCTCCAGGCCGAGGGACTGACAACCTCAAATTCTACGACTTTAAGGGTGATGGACTGATTACATCGTCTTCACATCTCTACTGTTCCTGCCTACTTTCTGTATTCGACTGAAGAAGCCTACTGTGTAGGCGAAACGTTTCGGAATAAAGTTGTCTAACTGTTGCATATGTGTCTTACCTAACAACCTGTCGGTATTGTATACCATTTTGATGTTCGGCATGAGATGGTACTATACAGGGCATGAGGAACGCTCCAGACTCTGACACTCATCCATACCCATATAACTGTGACTAATTTCGAGTTTCCTACTCTCGTAGCCCGACCATGGGCCAGGCTCGTCTGGTGTTTACCTGGTTAACCAGGCTGTTCTTGCTGGCAACCCGATGGCCCACATATTCATCACAGACTGGTTGATCCGGCACTTGGCAAATATATTGGTCGAGTTTCCACTTGAAGACTTCTGCACTTCTTCCAGTAATGTTTCTGGCATCTGGTGGTCTGTTTTAGTCTAGGACCTCTGATATTCTTACAATGTTCTCTTGTTACCATGGCGCCCTTGCTTTTCAATGTATTTATTTATTTTACATTTCCTCCTATATCTCTCCTGCACCTCTCCTGCCAACGGTTTATAAGCTCCTTCTCAGCACGTATGCCGTATTCTATTCAAGATTGATGGACTGACCACATCGACTCAAGGTTGAGGGACTGATTACCTCATTCTCCTCCTGTTCTTCAAGATTCTCCTTTGTATGGACTGATGAAGCCACTGTGTGGCGAAACGTTTCCTCAATAAAGATACCCAAGAGTTGCACATGTGTCTAATTTATCAACATGTCGGTTCTCTGAACCATTCATCTACATCTCTCGCTCCAGTATGTTACGGTACTGTGTAGTTTGCGACCAGGACCTCAAGTTTCTTCCAGGTATATACCATGTATTTTCTCATTCCTCCAAAGAGTACACATTTAAAAGTGTTAGGTGTTCCCGGTAGTTTAAATGATTTATTGATTCGATGCAAATTATAAACCATATATGTATGTATTGGAACTGTGCTATCTCTCCCGCCCTGGGTGGAGCCGTCAACACCGAGCAGTACTCCAGTCTGTAGAGCACAAACAATTTAAACAGCTTCATCACTGGCATTATTTCTCTTGTTTTTTTTTTTTAACATTCTCAGTATCCACCACTGACATTTGTCTGCTTTTCAAAGCATGTGTCTAACCGTTTTCTAAACTTGGTGGTCAACCTGTGTTTGGAGTTCCTCATTTTTTCCTAATCTGAGCAACAGGAATTTGTCACCACTGAACACCATACTACTCCCTACTACCCACTGAAAAACTCTGTTTATATCCTCTTGCCATTTTTTCGGTGTTTAAACACCGATGATACTTTTATATTTATTTTCGTATCGTCAGTAAATAATGTACTCACGCTCCACGATCGCATTTGTCAAATGCCTTCGCAAAATCAGTACAGAATACATTTGCATTTTGATTTTCTTCCAAGGCTTCCACAATCCTGTCGTAATGTGCAGTAACTCTCACAAGCACCATCTCCTGGCTCTAAATACATGTTAGTTTGTAATGTACAGTATAGGCTTTTCCACGAACATTCTAATTCGACATCCCTCCATCCTCTCAAAGACTTTGTTGATGTGTGATGTTAGTGCAACCGGAGTGTAATTTTTCCTCAGCGCTCCGCTGCCTCTTTTGTGAAGAGGAGCTTTCAACATTTGTTAAGTCTGGTGGTATTCCACCTGTATCTAAGCTTCTACTCTAGAGAATACTGAGTGCTCGTACTAGGAGTGTTTTGCATTTCTTTATAAACAAGGAAGTCCATGGATCCGGTGCAGCGTGTGTGGGCATGTCTATTTTTTCGAATTCTACATCCTATCATCCCCACCCCAGCCCCCTCCAAACACCCAAACCCACCCACCCCGTCCAACACCCACCCACCCAGTCTCCAACACCCACCACCCATCTCCAACAACCACCCACCCAGTCTCCAACACCCACCCACCCAGTCTCCAACACCCACCCACCCAGTCTCCAACAACCACCCACCCAGTCTCCAACACCCACCCACCCAGTCTCCAACACCCACCCACACATCAGCCACCTGCACCCACTAGCTCGTCTTTGTACTGCCCAAGACCAATGTTCTTAAACAAGACTAAAAGACTACATTATTGAAGTCAATATATCCTATTACATGTCCCATGGACGTGACAAGGATCATGGCATGCAGCAACAGTCTGGTTGATCAGGCAAGTCTGAGTGTGACAACAAACAGTGGGCAAGAAGTATCAGAGACGTGTTCTTGCCCACACTCCCACAGGTGACACCACAGTCTTGCCCACACTCCCACAGGTGACACCACAGTCTTGCCCACACTCCCACAGGTGACACCACAGTCTTGCCCACACTCCCACAGGTGACACCACAGTCTTGCCCACACTCCACAGGTGACACCACAGTCTTGCCCACACTCCCACAGGTGACACCACAGTCTTGCCCACACTCCCACAGGTGACACCACAGACTTGCCCACACTCCCACAGGTGACACCACAATCTTGCCCACACTCCCACAGGTGACACCACACTCTTGCCCACACTCCCACAGTTGACATCACAATCTTGGGACACGCATGTTGACACAGCGCTCTCTAACTGCACACAAGGCTACCCCTGCTCTTCACGCTATCTCACATCCTTCAAGTTGTTATAGCAGTGTGCAGGTTACGGACCAGACTCCCCAGTATCATCCACCTTGTATACATTATCAGGTATCTCTCCTCTCTCTCTCTCTCTCTCTCTCTCTCTTTCTCTCTCTCTCTCTAAGAAGTGTAATGAATACTTTTTTTACACAGGTTTAACAAGGTTCGGTTAAAGGTTCGCAACTGTATTTACAAGCTAAGAGCTGTTACTTACATCAGCTCGTTTGAAATAATTTTTGCTGTTATGAAACGTACAAGTAGGGAATAGGATGAAGTTGGAGCCATCTGTGGGCCAGCATCCTCATTTGATCAACTGACTTTATCTCGTTGATAATATTATGCTGTACGAACACGTTCCAGACTCAAGTCATCCTGGGAATAAATGATGTCAGATGTAGTGATGTTCTTGAGAAGGTTACATTCTGAGTGAAGTTGGTGTTTGCTGCCCGTCTTGTTGTGTAGAAGCTCGCTTGTTGCTGTCCTCAGAGTGGTGTGATACTTTGACAATGTACGTAACAGTAAGGCCGCCCACGTCTCTCCGGTATTGACAGCTCTACTTAAATGACAAATCTATCCAGGCTGGGTCCAGGCGAGACACGGGTAAATAATAACCCACATGGAGACAGAAACTAAGAAGATTAATTGATCGTTTTTATTTCGACTCCCCTGAAGAGGATCCCAGCAGGAGATCGAAATATACAGATCAATTAATCTTATGAGTCTCGGTCTCCATGGGGGTTATTACTGAACATTTAATTGAATATGTAAGATCAGTAAATAACGTTAGTATATCTTGTCAACTCAGCCATCTTCCCTGCCTTGACAACACCAAAACCCTCACAATTATTCCAACAATGAGGTGAAAACAAATAACAATCTAAGTACAATCATGATTCTTAATCAATGTTCTGAGACTTTTAAATGCAAGTGATGGTGTTGGCCCTGTCTTTGTGTTTTGTACTTGTTTTTAAACAATAACTATTCTCTGAATTTAAATTATTCTTAAAAAAAGGACAGTGAGATTGAGACGGTGCAAGTGAGACGAAAGGTGTGGAGAGCTGATAGTGAGGGTTAGTGAGAGAGAGACATAGAGTGAAAGTATTATTGAGAGAGAGAGGAGAAAGAAAGGAGAGAGAGAGAGAGAGAGGAGAGAGAGAGAGAGAGAAGTGGAGATGGAGAACTCCTCCATCTCTTAATGTAATTGTAAAGTTATAAGATTTATATTTTACTAGGTGGAGGTAGTCAGCCCCTGAAGACAAGGTACTCAGACTTCACCAGGAACTGAAGGACAGAGGGAGAGGGCAGAAGGGGATAAGAGGGTAAGGAAACGGAGGATTAGCAAAGACAGAGAGAGCGAAGGTATAGGGAAGAGAAAAGAGAAAGAAGAGATAGAACTGTTTCTTGGTTGGGGACTTAGGAAGATAGCAGAGGGTGGAGAGGAAGATAGCAGGGGTGGAGAGGAAGTAGCAGGGGTGGGAGGAAGATTTGCAGGGTTTGGGAGGAAGATAGCAGGGGTGGGGAGGAAGATAGCAGGGGTGGAGAGGAAGATAGCAGGGGTGGGAGGAAGATAGCAGGGTGGAGAGGAAGATAGCAGGGGTGGAGAGGAAGATAGCAGGGGTGGAGAGGAAGATAGCAGGGGTGGGGAGGAAGATAGCAGGCGTGGGGAGGAAGATAGCAGGGTGGGGAGGAGATAGCAGGGGTGGGAGAGGAAGATAGCAGGGGTGGGAGAGGATGGAGTATAGCAGGGGTGGGAGGAAGATAGCAGGGGTGGTGAGGAAGAAGCAGGGGTGGGGAGGAAGATAGCAGGGGTGGGGAGGAAGATAGCAGGTGGTGGAGAGGAAGATAGCAGGGGTGGGGAGGAAGATAGCAGGGGTGTGAGGGGAAGATAGCAGGGGTGGGAGGAAGATAGCAGGGGTGGAGAGGAAGATAGCAAGGGTGGGGAGGAAGATAGCAGGGTGGAGAGGAAGATAGCAGGGTGGAGAGGAGATAGCAGGCGTGGGAGAGAAGACAGCAGGGGTGGGAGGAAGATAGCAGGGGTGGGAGGAGATAGCAGGGGTGGAGAGGAAGATAGCAGGGGTGGAGAGGAAGATAGCAGGGGTGGTGAGGAAGAGAGCAGGGGTGGGGAGGAAGATAGCAGGGGTGGGGAGGAAGATAGCCCGGGGTGGGAGGAAGATAGCAGGGGTGGGAGGAAGATAGCAGGGGTGGGAGGAAGATAGCAGGGGTGGGGGGGAAGATAGCAGGGGTGGAGGGGGAAGATAGCAGGGGTGGGGAGGAAGATAGCAGGGGTGGGGAGGAAGATAGCAGGGGTGGAGAGGAAGATAGCAGGGGTGGGAGGAAGATAGCAGGGGTGGGAGGAAGATTTGCAGGGGTGGGGAGGAAGATAGCAGGGGGAGAGAGAAGATAGCAGGGGTGGAGAGGAAGATAGCAGGGGTGGGGAGGAAGATAGCGGGGTGGAGAGGAAGATAGCAGGGTGGGAGGAGATAGCAGGGGTGGGGAGGAAGATAGCAGGGGTGGAGGGAAGATAGCAGGGGGGGGGAGGAAGATACAGGGGTGGGGAGGAAGATAGCAGGGGTGGGGAGGAAAGATAGCAGGGGTGGAGAGGAAGATAGCAGGGGTGGGGAGGAAGATAGCAGGGTGGGGAGGAAGATAGCAGGGGGGGAGAGGAAGATAGCAGAGGTGGGGAGGAAGATAGCAGGGGTGGGGAGGAAGATAGCAGGGGTGGGGAGGAAGATAGCAGGGGTGGGGGGAGGAAGATAGCAGTGGGTGGGGAGGAAGATAGCAGGGGTGGGGAGGAAGATGCAGGGGTGGGGAGGAAGATAGCAGGGGTGGAGAGGAAGATAGCAGGGGTGGGGAAGAGAGGAATAGCAGGGGTGGGGAGGAAGATAGCAGGGGTGGAGAGGAAGATAGCAGGGGTGGGGAGGAAGATAGCAGGGTGGGGAGGAAGATAGCAGGGGTGGAGGGGGAAGATAGCAGGGGTGGCGAGGAAGATAGCAGGGGTGGGGAGGAAGATAGCAGGGTGGGGGAGGAAGATAGCAGGGGTGGGAGGAAGATAGCAAGGGTGGGGAGGAAGATAGGCAGGGGTGGGGAGGAAGATAGCAGGGGTGGGGAGGAAGATTGCAGGGGTGGGGAGGGGAAGATAGCAGGGGTGGAGAGGGGAAAATAGCGGGGTGGGGAGGAAGATAGCAGGGGTGGAGGGGGAAGATAGCAAAGGGTGGGGAAGAAGATAGCAAGGGTGGGGAAGAAGATAGCATGGGCGTGAGGAAGATAGCAAAAAGGGGGGGAAGGAAGATACAGGGGGGTGAGGAAGATAGCAGGGTGGGGAAGAAGATAGCAGGGCGTGAGGAAGATAGCAGGGTGGGGAGAAGATAGCAGGGGTGGGGAGGAAGATAGCAGGGGTGGGGAGGAAGATAGCAGGGGTGGGGAGGAAGATAGCAGGGGTCGGGAGGAAGATAGCAGGGGTGGGAGGAAGATAGCAGGGGTGGGGAGGAAGATAGCAGGGGTGGGGAGGAAGATAGCACGGTGGGGAAGGGAAATAGCAGGGTGCGTGAGGAAGATAGCAAGGGTGGGGAGGAAGATAGCAGGGGGCAGTGAGGAAGATAGCAAGGGTGGAGGGAAGAAGATAGCAGGGGTGGGGGGAAGATAGCAGGGTGGGAAGAAGATAGCAGGGGGTGAGGAAGATAGCAGGGGCCGTGAGGAAGATAGCAAGGGGGGGAGGAAGATAGCAGGGGCGGGGAGGAAGATAGCAGGGGGGGGAGGAAGATAGCAGGGGTGGGAGGAAGATAGCAGGGGCGGGGAGGAAGATAGCAGGGGTGGGGAGGAAGATAGCAGGGGTGGGAGGAAGATAGCAGGGGGCGGGAGGAAGATAGCAGGGGTGGGGAGGAAGATAGCAGGGGCGGGGAGGAAGATAGCAGGGGGGGGAGGAAGATAGCAGGGGGAGTGAGGAAGATAGCAGGGGCTGGGGGGAAGATAGCAAGGGCGGGAGGAAGATAGCAGGGGCGGGGAGGAAGATAGCAGGGGGCAGTGAGGAAGATAGCAGGGGTGGAGGAGGAAGATGCAGGGGCGGGGGGAGGGAAAAATAGCAGGGGCGTGAGGAAGATAGCAGGGGTGGGGAGGAAGATAGCAGGGGGGGAGGAAGATAGCAGGGGCGGGGAGGAAAGATAGCAGGGTGGGGAAGGGAAGATAGCAGGGGTGGGGGGGAAGATAGCAGGGTGGGGAGGAAGATATCAGGGGCGGGGAGGAAGATAGCAAGGGTGGGGAAGAATATTTGCAGGGGTGGGGAGGAAGATAGCAGGGGTGGGGAGGAAGATAGCAGGGGTGGGGAGGAAGATAGCAGGGGTGGGAGGAAGATAGCAGGGGGGGGAGGAAGATAGCAGGGGCGGGGAGGAAGATTAGCAGGGGGGGAGGAAGATAGCAGGGGGGGGAGGAAAAATAGCAGGGGCGGGAGGAAGATAGCAGGGGCGGGGAGGAAGATAGCAGGGGGGGGAGGAAGATAGCAAGGGCGGAGGAGGGTAAGACTTAGCAGTTGAAAGTTTAGACTCAAGTTCAGCTTACACTCAGCATGCTGCATAATACTTCGCACTCATGATCTAATACACATTTGGGAGAGATTAACCAAGGTAATAATAAAATAATAAGAGTGAATAATAAGAATAATAAGCACTAAGCAGTGGGGTTATAAGAATAGCGGTTGGAGGGTTAAAATCCTTGTTTGAGGAAGAGAGGTATCAACGGCTAGAAGATAGCGTGATGCTGTAATTGTAAAGATAACTTTTTTTCAGGTGTCGCGTAAGATTTTGTCAGTTGTACACTGGACTGACAAGACATAACTGTCTGGTGAGCAGGGGTGTGGGGAACGAAAGGTGGGTGAAGAGTGGTAGGTAGTAGATGGTAAAGTGGAGGTGGGTGGAGGGAAGGAGGTAGGTGGTGGGAAAGGGGTGGGTGGAGGGAGGTGGGGGGTGGAGGGAAGGTGGTGGGTGGAGGAAGGAGGTGGGTGGAGGGAGGGTGGTAGTGTGGAGTGAAGGAGTGGGTGAAGAAGAAGGTTGGATGGTGGAGGAAGGTGGTGGGTGGAGGATTAGGAGTGGGTGGAGGGAAGGTGGTTTGGTGAGGGAAGAGGTGGTGGAGGGAAAAGGTGGTGGGGAGGGAAGGAGGTGGTGGAGGAAGTGTGGTGTGTGAGGGAAGGTATGGTATAATGTAAGGTGAAGAGTGGTGGAGGAAAGGTGGGGGTGGAGGTAAGGTGGTGGGTTGGAGGGAAGGTGGTGAGGGTGGAGGGAAGGTGTGGGTGAGGAAAGGTGTAGGGTGGATAGGTAACGTGGTGGTGGGTGAAATGGAGGTGGGGTGGAAAGAGGTGGTGGAGGGGGAAGGTGGTGGGTGGAGGGAAGGGTGGAGGTGGGTGGAGGGGAAGGAGGTGGGTGGAGGGAAGGTGGTGGGTGGAGGGAAGGTGGTGGGTGGAGGGAAGGAGGTGGGTGGAGGGAAGGTGGTGGGTGGAGGGAAGGAGGTGGGTGGAGGAAGGTGGTGGGTGGAGGGAAGGAGGTGGGTGGAGGGAAGGAGGTGGGTGGAGGGAAGGTGGTGGGTGGAGGGAAGGATGGTGGGTGGAGGGAAGGTGGTGGGTGGAGGGAAGGAGGTGGGTGGAGGGAAGGTGGTGGGTAGAGGGAAGGTGGTGGGTGGAGGGAAGGAGGTGGGTGGAGGGAGGGGTGGGTGATGGAGGTGGTGGGGGAAGGAGAATCGGTGGGGGGAAGGAGGTGGGTGGAGGAAGGGGGTTGGTGGGAGGGAAGGAGGTGGGTGGAGGAATGGATGTGGTGGAGGAAGTGTGGGTGAGGAGGTGGGTGTGGAGTGGAAGGAGGTGCTGGAGGGAAGGTGGTGGGTTGGAGGGAAGGAGGTGGTGGTGGGAATGAGGTGGTGGAGGGAAGGTGGTCGGGGGTGGGAAGGAGGTGGGTGGTGGGAAGGTAGGTGGGTGGAGGGAAGAGGTTTGGTGGAGGGAAGGTGGTGTGGAAGTGGTGGTAAGGAGGTGGGTGGAGGGAAATGTGGGTGGAGGGAAGGAGGTGGGTGGTGGGAAGAGGTTTGGTGGAGAAGGGTGGGTGGAGGGAAGGAGGTGGGTGGAGGGAAGGAGGTTCGTTGGGGGGAGGATAGGTGGTGTGGTGAGGAAGGGTAGGTGGGGGAGTTAGGTGCGTGGGAAGAGGTGGTGGAGGGAAGGTGGGTGGAAGGAAGAGGTGGGTGGAGGGAGAATGGTGGGTGGTGGAAGGAGGTGGGTGGGAGGAAGGAGTGGGGTGGAGGGAAGAGTAGTTCTTGTTACATGGTTGGGGAAGTGGTGCAGAAGTGTAACGCTTAAAGGTTGAGGCCAAAGAGGTCGTTACCTTCCACGGTAGGTTGGGTGGCAAGGATCGACCACGAAGGCAGGGATGGGTGGCAGGACCCGCTGCCGTTAATTCTGATCTTGGGCGTAGCTAAATTACGACCAGGCCTTGAAGAGTTTCCTTGATGAAGGGCTGCCTGTCCAGGCACAAGTGGTTGAGCGGCTCTCTGAGTGCATTGGGATTCCTCTCCCCTCTGCGTCCGCCATACGTAGCTTAACGGTAAACGTTAAGCATGGCAGAAGTGCCCTTGTAGGTGTCACCCAACAAAGTCCTGCTAGAGGTCACCCAGGTGCTGCGCATTCGCGTACTAACGTACAACAAGGTTAGTCTTATGAGAGCGCCTTTTGCTTTCCCAAAATCCAACATAACGTTCTTTCCCTTTTTCTCGCTGCTAGCATTCGAGCCATGAACTTTCACTTTAGATGGAGACCTTTAGGATACATTCTTTAACCGAGGTAGTAATAAATGCTTTTATGAAGTTTTTGTTGTCCCGTAACAATAGTATTTTTTTTTTAATAATAATTTTTTTATAATTTTAAAGAATTTTTTAAAACGTCAAACACCATCTTCCTTCCACCGGTTTTTAGGTTTGGCGGCCCCCCAGGGCGGGGGAGGGTGGCCCCCCGCTGCCTCACACGCGTTCAACATTCTCCCCCCCTAAGACGTACCTTTAAGAGGCGCCTTGCCTGTCCAACACACCAAATTTTACGTCTCTCTCCCCCTCCCTCCCCCCCGCTGCCCGCCATTACGGTCGCCTTAAGGGTACAATTTTTAGTGGGAGAGCCCTTTAGGGTACATACTTTAACCCTTAGGTCCCCCAGGTATGCCTTCATCAAGCAAAGTTGCTCTGAGGCACCCGCAGCAATAGCCCACTTTATCCACATGGATATCTTATTAATTATTAAATGCTGCAGTTCAGTGTAATACAAAAAATTTGGATTGAATTAAGCTGTGTATGTGTATGTATAGATGTGTGTATATGTATGTTACGATTTGTATATGTATACCATATATGCATTTTATGTATATATGGATTGTATAATTATAATGAAAAAATTAAAATATATATAATATATATATATATATATATATAATATATATTATAAAAATTATTATATATATTATATATTATATATATATATATTTTATATATAAAATTATTTTACAACGCTCATAAAACCCATTTAAAAAAAATATCACTTAATACACAAACAAACGTTTCCCCTTTAAAACCCCAGTAAAAAAAAAAAATATGGACCTAAACCAAATAAACCTAATTTTTAAAAACCCTTACAGGTGGTCGTGAGAAAAAAATATTTAATGCCCCGGTTGGTCCAATTTTTTCCAGTTTTTATTTTTGGACGAAACTGGAAAAATTAAAAATGCTAGTTTTCATGCAACTTTTTTTCCTTTTAAAACCTTCCATATACCTTTAATGATTTCCCTAGATTTTTTCTACTCCCGGGGACCCGGCCATGGATCAGACTCACTGGTGCTAGCCGGGTCAACCGGGCTGCTGGCTTGTGGTGTTGACCCAATATCCATAAGCCTGGTCGATCTAGACCTCCACGCTGATTTTGAAAAACCCAAGTTTTTTCGACTTCAAACTTGATGTACGTGTGAAATTTTGGTTTTTGGGTCTCTAAGAAACAAAAGAATGCCTCTTCAGCCTGGTTTCAAACCTGGTGTTTCTTATTGGGAAAGGCATAAATTAGTTTGAGGTATTATCCCAAATTTGCAATTGTAACTGTAAAACTGGAATATTAAAGTTTACTTTGTGAGCCTTTTTTGTACCTTAAAATTCCCTTCATACATTTTACCCTTTTTAGTAAGTTCTGCCTCCCGGGCACGGCTCGTGTCTCGTGCCGGGATGGCTCGTTCTGTGCCGGCACGGTCGTGTCTCTGCACTGAGGTACAGACGGTGGGTTATGCAATCGGCAAACACCCGATCTTTTTTTAAAAAAAAAAAGTCGTATGGTTCACAGAGGTGCAGGGTTCACAGTGGTGCAGGGCTCACAGTGGTGCAGGGTTCACAGTGGTGCAGGGTTCACAGTGGTGCAGGGTTCACAGTGGTGCAGGGTTCACAAGGTTTAGGGGTTTACAGTGGTGCAGGGCTCACAGTGGTGCAGGGTTCACAGTGGTGCAGGGCTCACAGTGGTGCAGGGTTCACAGTGGTGCAGGGTTCACAGTGGTGCAGGGTTCACAGTGGTGCAGGGCTCACAGTGTTGCAGGGCTCACAGTGGTGCAGGGCTCACAGTGGTGCAGGGTTCACAGTGGTGCAGGGCTCACAGTGGTGCAGGGTTCACAGTGGTGCAGGGCTCACAGTGGTGCAGGGCTCACAGTGTTGCAGGGCTCACAGTGGTGCAGGGTTCACAGTGGTGCAGGGTTTACAGTGGGAGGGGGTTTTACAGGTTGCAGGGCTCCATGGTGAGGGTCTAGTGTTGCGGGCTCACAGTGTTGAGGCTCACAGTGTTGCAGGGTACAGTGGTGCAGGGTTCACAGTGGTGCAGGGGGTTTACAGTGGTGCAGGGCCTCACAGTGGTGCAGGGCTCCGGGGTTTCAGAGCTCACATGGTGCGGGGCACAGTGGTGCAGGGTTCACAGTGGGCAGGGCCCCACATGGGAGGGGCTCACAGGTTGCAGAGCTCACATGGTGCGGGTTCACAGTGGGGCAGGGTTCACTGGTGCAGGGTTCACAGTGTTGCAGGGCTACAGGGGTGCAGGGCTCACATGTTGCAGGGCTCACAGGGTGCAGGGTTTTCCAGTGGTGCAGGGTTCCAGGGTGCGGGTTCACAGGGTGCAGGGCTCACGTGTTGCAGGGCTCACAGGGTGCAGGGCTCCTGTTTCAGGGGTCACAGTGGTGCAGGGTTCACAAAAGGGGCAGGGTTCACGTGGTGCAGGGGTTTACAGTGGTGCAGGGGTTCACAGTGGTGCACGGTTCACGTGGTGCCCCGGGTTTACAGTGGTGCGGGCTCACAGTGGTGCAGGGTCACAGTGCTGCAGGGCTCACAGTGGTCAGAGCTCACAGTGGTGCGGGTTCACGTGGTGCAGGGTTCACGTGGTGAGGGCTCAAGTGGGCAGGGCTCAAGTTTTGCAGAGTCACGTGGTGCAGGTTCACAGGGGTTGCAGGGGGACAGTGGTGCAGGGTTCACAGTGTTGCAGGGTCACAGTGGTGCAGGGTCACGTGTTTTCAGGGTCACGGGTGCGGGTTCACAGTGGTGCGGGTTCACAGGGTGCAGGGGTTTACAGGGGGCAGGGTCACAGTGTGCAGGGCTCACAGTGGTGCGGGCTCAAGGTTGCGGCTCAAGTGGTGCAGGGTTCACAAAGTTTTCAGGGTTCAAGTGGTGCAGGGTTTTACGTGGTTTCAGGGTTCCAGGGGGGCCGGGTTTAAGTGGGGCACGGTTCCAGTGGTGCAGGGCCACAGTGGTGCAGGGGTCACAGTTGGGGGGCTCACAGTGGGGCAGGGGGTCACAGTGGGGCAGGGGTCACGGAAAGGGGCGGGTCACGGAGGGGGAGGGGTTTACGGGGGTGCAGGGCTCACATGGTGCAGGGGCACGTGGTGCAGAGTTCACAGTGGGCAGGGTTCAAAAAAGGGATAGGGCTCACAGAGTTAGGGGTCACAGAGGTGCAGGGTCACAGTGGTGCAGGGGCACGGGTGCAGGGGTCACAGTTGTGCGGGCTCACAGTGATGCGCCCACAGTGGTGAGGACCCCGTGGGCAGGGGTCACAGTGGTGCAGGGGTCACGTGGGCAGGGGTCACAGTTTTGCAGGGTCACAAATCGTTAGGGGTCACAGTGACGCATGTTTTTTACAGAGGTGAAGGGCTCACAGAGATGTAGGGCTCACAGTGGTACAGGCTTCACAGAGGTGCAGGGCTCACAGTGGTACAGGCTTCACAGAGGTGCAGGGCTCACAGTGGTACAAGGCTCACAGTGGAGCAGGGCTGACAAAGGTACAGGGCTCACAGAGGTGCAGAGTTCACAGAGGTGTAGGGCTCACAGAGATGTAGGGCTCACAGAGGTGCAGGGCTCACAGTGGTGCAGGGGTCACAGTGGTGCAGGGCTCACAGTGGTACAGGGCTCACAGTGATGCAGGGCTCACAGTGGTGCAGGGCTCACAGTGGTGCAGGGGTCACAGTGGTGAAGGGGTCACAGTGGTGCAGGGGTCATAGTAGTGCAGCGGTCACAGTGGTGCAGGGGTCACAGTGGTGCAGGGCTCACAGTTGTACAGGGCTCACAGCGATGCAGGGCTCACAGTGGTGCAGGGCTCACAGTGGTGCAGGGGTCACAGTGGTGCAGGGGTCATAGTAGTGCAGGGGTCACAGTGGTGCAGGGCTCACAGTTGTGCAGGGCTCACAGTTGTGCTGGTCACAGTGAGCAGGGTTCACAAGGTGTAGGGCTCACAGAGGTGTAGGGTCACAGTGGGGCAGGTTCACAGAGGTGCAGGGCTACAGTGGACAGGCTTTACGAGGTGCGGGCTCACTGTGGACAGGGTCACGTGTGCAGGGGGTACAAAAGGGGACAGGTCACAGAGGGAGGGTTCACAGGGGGCAGGACTATGTGGTACGGGGTCACAGTGTTGCAGGTTTACAGTTGTGAGGGCTCACAAAAATGCAGTCCACAGTGGTGCAGGTTCACAGTGGTGCAGGGTTCACAGTGGTGAGGGCCCCAGGGGGGCAGGGTTCACAGTTGTGCAGGGTTCAAAAAAGGTGCAGGGTTCACAGTGGGGGCAGGGCCTTAAGGTGCAGGGTTTTACGTGGTGCAGGTCTCACAGAGGTGAGGGCTCACAGTGGTGCAGGGTTCACATGGTGAGGGCTACAGTGGTGCAGGGTTCACAGTGGTGCAGGGTTCACAGTGGTGCGGGTCCACATGCTCCTAGTTTAAGCAAGAACTACGTCACAACCCTTTAAAAGTTATGGCGCTGCGACCACAAAAGACAGTGAAAAAAATTATATCTCTATGGTGCCCCTCCCTGGTCTCCAGGCACTCCCCTAGTCCCCCCCCCACTATGTCACGGGCTGCCCCCCCCTGGTTCCGGCCTCTCCATGTCCCCCCCCCACACCTTGTCACAGATGCCCCTCCCTGGTCTCCCGGCACTTCCAAGTCCCCCCCCCACAATGTCACAGACTCCCCTCCCTGGTCTCCAGGGCCCCCCATAGTCCCCCCCCCACACTAGTCACGATGCCCCCCCCTGGGCTCCAGGGACTCTCCACATCCCCCCAACAACACTAGTCACAGATGCCCCTCCCTGGGCTCCAGGCACTCTCCATCCCCCAAAACCCCATATGTCACAGACTGCCCTCCCTGGTCTCCCGCACTCTCCTCATCCCCCCCAACCACATATGTCAAGGCTGCCCCCCCCTGGGCTCCAGGGACTCTCCTCACCCCCCCCCACACTATGTCACAGATGCCCCTCCCCGGTCTCCAGGGACTCTCCCTCATCCCCCCCAAACACCACATGTCCAGACTGCCCCCCCTGGGCTCCAGGCACTTTCCTCGTCCCCCCCCACACACATGTACAGACTGCCCCTCCCCGGTCTCCAGGGACTCTCCCCTCGTCCTCCCAGCAAACTATTTCACAGACTTTTCCCCTCCCTGGGCCCAGGGACTCTCCTCGTCCCCCCACACACATGTCACAGACTGCCCCCCCTGTTCTCCAGGCACTCTCCATCATCCCCCCCCACACTATGCCCAACTCCCCTCCCTGGTCTCCAGGCCTTCCTATCCCCCCAACCACACTATGTCCAGACTGCCCCCCCTGGTCTCCAGGCACTCCCATCATCCCCCCCAACCACAAGTCACGTCTGCCACTCCTGGTTAGGGACCCCCTCTCCCCCCCACCAAAACTATGTCACAGACTGCCCCTCCCCCGGGCTCCCGGTTCTCCATCATCCCCCCACCACACTATGTCACAGAGCTCCCCCCTGGTCCCAGGCACTCTCCTATCTCGCCCCACACACTGTCACAGACTGCCCCTCCTGGTCCCGGCACTCTCCATATCCCCTACACACACACTTGTCATAAACTGCCCCCCCCTGGTCTCCAGGCATCTCCATCATCCCCCCCCACACTGTCCCGACTCCCCTCCCTGGTCTCCAGGCATCTCCATCATCCTCCTACAACCCCACTAGTCATAAATGCCCCTCCCCGGTCTCCAGGCGCTCTCCATCACCCCCCTCACACTTGCCCAGCTGCCCCCCCCTGGTCTCCCGACCTCCATATCCCCCCACACACGCAGCCCCAGACTGCCCCTCCCTGTTCCAGGCACTCTCCCCTTCCCCCCCAAAACAACTAGTCACAGACTGCCCATCCTGGCTCCAGGGGACCTCCCCATCCCCCCCACACTGTCCAGACTGCCCCTCCCCGGTTTCCCGGCACTCTCCATCGTCCCCCCCCCCCACCACTATGTCACAGACTGCCCTCCCCCGGGCTCCAGGCATTCTCCTCATCCCCCCACACACCTTGTACTTTTGCCCTCCCTGGCTCCCGGGACTCACTGATCCCCGCCACCACACATTCCAAAACTGCCCCTCCCCGGGCTCCGGGCTTTCTCCCTCATCCCCCACACCACTATTCACAGAGCTCCTCCCTTGGTTGGGCACTCTCCATCACTCGCCCACACACATATGTCACAGACTGCCCCTCCCTGGTCCCGGCACTCTCCTCATCCCCCCACCACTGTCACGACGCCCCCTCCCTGTCTCCAGGCATCCCCATCATCCCCCCAAACACACTATGTCACAGGCTGCCCCTCCCTGGTCTCCAGGGGCTTTCCATCATCCCCCCCACCACAATGTCCAGACTGATTCCCCGGGCTCCCCGGGATCTTTATCATCCCCCCCCCAACACATATGTCACAGCCAGGACTCTCCCTCATCCCCCCCCACACACTATGTCACAGACTGCCCTCTCTGGTCTCCAGGCACTCTCCCTATCCCCCCCCCCACACATTAGTCAAGACTGCCCCTCTCTGGTCTCCAGGCCTCCCATCATCCCCCCCACCACATTATTCATAGACTGCCCCTCTTGGTTCCAGGCACTCTCCTCATCCCCCCACACACATTATGTCATAGACTCCCCCCTTGGTCTCCAGGCACTCTTTCCCCATCCTCCCCAACACATTTGTCATAGACTGCCCCCTCTGGTCTCCAGGCACTCTCCATCATCCCCCACATATACTTGCAAGATTCGGGTTTTATCTAAATTTTTTTAAAAACTCAAGTCACTTAGTAAATATGGAAGCGCATCTGCAAGACAAAAGCTGCTTCTGAAACACATGAGGAAATTAACAAGGCATCCTAAATGTCAGGGAGGAGGGAGGAAAGGGAGAAGCAAATAAAACGGAAAGGAATAGAGGGAGGGAGGGAGTAGAAAGAGAGGAAGGAAGAGAGGGAAGTAGAAAGAGAGGAAGAGATGGGAATAGAAAGAGAGGAATGGGGGAGGGAAGTAGAAAGAAAGGGAAAGTGGAGTAGAAAGAGAGGAAGAAAGGGAGAAAGGGAAGCAGAAAGAGAGGAAGGGACAGAGGGAAGTAGAAAGAGAAGAGAGGAAAGAAATCAGTTACTGCTCATTCGATGTGTAAGCAATGCAGTTTTTTTAGGCTTAATTAGATCCCTTACGAGACACGTGAAATTATTGACAACCTCAGTGCGACAAGGCAACTCCTCCTCATCCAAAAGTAACCAATCAAACAACTCAAAGCTAGTTCCCAAGAACAGTGTAGAGCTGAGATGTGCAGCAATGTGCTTTTTACACACAAATCAATTTTACAGACTAAGAACTGATGTCCTACCTCAAGTCAGGTCCAGATCCGAGAAAGTGTTGTTCGCAGTCGCTCATCAGCAGGAAAAATGACTCTTTACACTCACTTCCATTCACGATAAACCACAAAGTTGTCTCATTCCTCAACTACAAACTTAGAGAAGAAGTTATAAGAGTAGACCGATTTTTGAAAGTTTTTGATCTATAACATAATAGAAACATCTAAATCCCTCTATTATAGAGTTACTTGTCCAATAAAGTGGGTATTACTTTTGTAATCAAAAGTAAGCGCTAAACCACCAGGGTAATAATAAAGGGGATAGATAAGTAGGTAAAGATAAAGAGGGAAAGAAGCAATGGAGTGAGAGATTCCTTAAAGAGATAAAAAATCTGATTAGAAAGGATACTGTCCAAATGAAAACATCTGTCTTTTATTTACATGTTGATAACAGTGGAAATGATGGCCTCCACGGCCCGGTCTCAGACCATGACTGTTGCTTGGTGGTCTGGTCAGGCTGCTGCTGTTTACTCAACCTGGTTCTAAGATAAACACAACAGCAAGGTAATTTTTTTCAACTCACTGGAGAATGGTGTGGCTCAGACCAGGCCTCCAGGTATATGACCTGATCAATCAGGCTGTTGGTGCTAGCCTCACCAAGTCCAACATAAGCACCGCAACCTGGCTGATCAGCCAGTCAGTCCAAGTCAGTCTTTAAGACAGCCATGGGACTGCTAGTAATCCCACCTGTGTGTGAAGAGAGGACGTTGAAAAGTCTTGGTCCCTTCACACTTAATGAGTTTCCCCTGCGTGTACTCACTGCATCCCTGCTTTTCATTGTAGGTATTTTGCATCATCAACCAAGCCTCTTTGTGTGTGTGTAGATGTGGACTAATCTATCTAATATTTTCCAGGTGTAGATTATAATGTATCTTTCTCGCCTACGTTCTAAGGAGTACAGATCGAGGGACTTCAAACATTTCCAATAATTTAGGTGACTGGGTGAATCTATGCAAGGTTCTCTGCACAGTCTCCAGATCTGCAGCTTTCCCTGCCATGAATGGAGGTGCTAGAGTACAGCAATACTCCAGCCTAGAGAGAACAAGTGACTTGAAGAGTATCATTACTGGCTTGGTATATCTTGTTTTGAAGGTTCTAGTTATCTAGCCAGTCAGTAGTGCCACTGTAGATTTGGCACAGTGCCGGTAAGTGCTGCAGTGTTGCCACAGTGCCGGCAAGTACTGTAGTGTAGTCACAGTGCCACAGCAGTGTAGCCACAGTGCCGCAGTGTGGCATCAGAGCCGCCAAGAGCATCAATGTCGCCGGAAACGCCACCGGCGTGAGCGGCATGCCATCCACTTGATGTCACACAGCCAAGATCAAAATCAGAAGGGGCGGCTACAGGAGGGGCGGGTAAGGTGGCGGCTACAGAAGGGGTGGGTAAGGGGGCGGCTACAGTAGGGGCGGAGGAAGAATGGGTAGGGGAGGGGGAAGAACGGGGTGGGCCGGGGGAAGGATAGTGAGAGGCGGGAAGGAAGAGGTGTGGACAGGGGGGATGGGGTAGGGGGGAGAGAGGTGCCTGAAAGTGAAGGGTTGGCACAGTGATGATAGGAAACATTGTGTAACTCACCGAGTTGTTTGAAGAATCGAGGCTCAGCTCCTGGACCCGCCTCCTAGCCTACTTTGAGCGGCATCACTGCCATAATGACCGATCACTATGACAGTGATGCACTGAGGCTGCCTGGTTAAGGACGGGGCCGTGGGGGCGCTGACCCCTGGAACACACCTCCAGGTAGACCACTACTTCATCTAAGTCATTAAACATTTTTGTCAACCCTAACTAAAGAAATATTTCCATACATTGTTGTGCTTCATCTGTGTCTTCAGCTGCCACTTATGGCACCGTGAGTCTGGTCCTCTTAATTCAAATAATCTGTCCTTATCAGCCCTATCAATTCCATTTTTGGATTTTCAGACATCAAAAATGGAAGAATGTAACAAAGAATTCAACAGCAGAGTGTCTCTGGGGCTAGTCTGTACGAACAGACTAGCTGAACCACCCAGATTAGGAAATAACCTATAACTTATATTTAAGAACACTGAGGACCTGGTCTGGGACGTAACAGTGTCGACGACAGCAATCTCAGACCACACCACAATCGAAGCTCAGACCCGCATACACAGTGGTCTGCGTCAGAGAAACTCATCTAGTCAGAAATGAAGAATACTGAGTTCAAACTGACTGTATCATACGGAGTCCAGAAGCAGAGGAAGCAAAGAGCCATAAATGAAATTGGAAGAAAGCCAAAATACTTCTCGAAAGCAAAATTCAGTGCGAAAAACATCTAGTATAGGGTCGTTACTGCAAGAAGACAGAACATACCGAGGTCGCACTACGACTATGCTCAGTGACTCGCCCACGAACATACAAATCAATGAACATAATGAGCTTTTCATGAATGAAACTCAAACCACAGCTGACATTCCACAATTTTTTATACAGTTTTATCCCCAATCAACCTCGAAGAAACCAGCGACAGTATGATGACAAATTCCAGCTGTTTAGATATGGAAATAATAAAAAATCTCAAAAGTGGCAATAAATACAAAATGCAGGAGTATCATCAACTAGAACGAAGTTAATATGTGAAAGATCTAGGTATAATAATGTCGGCTGACTTGTCTTTGACATAAGACAATATGGTAAATAAAAGTAATGAAAGCCAAATGAGATAGGGTGGATAACGAGAACTTTCAAAACAAGAGAAATAATTCCAATGATGACACTATTTAAATAACTTGTGTTCTCTCATTTAAAGTACTGTTCAGCATCAACGACTCTGTTCAAGGTAGAATTGTACTGAAGTTTGCCGGTCTTGTCCCGCCCCGGGTCTTTTCCAGATCGTGACCCGGCGTGAAGGCAGAAGAGAAATCAGGAAAGTAACAGACATAGAGATTGTTTACAACTCTCAGAGTCAATGAGTCAAAGTTCTGAATATTTATTATCATCGGAAAAGAAATACTGGATAATGTATACATGGAGGATGTGCCATAACAACGTACTGGAGTGAGAGATATGGGAGGAAATGTAAAATAAACCCAGTGAAAAGCAGGGACACCGTGAGCACAATAAGCGAACAACGTATCAACATCCGTGGTCCTAGACTTTTTAATTTCTTACCAGAAGATATCAGAAACACTACTGGGACAATTGTATAAGTCTTAAAGAAGAAACTCGAAAAATACCTCCACCGAGTGCCTCATTAACCAGGTTGTGATGGATTTGTGGGTCAGAGAGCTGCCAACAGCAACAGCCTGGCTGCCCATGCAAACACCAGAAAAGCCTGGCCCAAGGCCAAACTACGCGAGCAGGAAAACTCTCAAAACCAGCTAGATTCATACCACAGGTATATCAGGAACTAACACATACCTCTTTCACACCATGTGAGTTATGACATACACACGCACCCCTCCCTCTTTTCTATCCCTTCCCCTCTCATCTCTATTACCCTCCCATCCCTATCACCCTCCCTCCCATGGTTGAGTTATAGCCCTACACAGCACTTCCATCACCTACCCCTCACTGCCAGACACACTGCAGTTTTTCACTGTTCACTGAGCTAAATCAGCGCCCCTTCCCAGCCCAGTGATACACACAGTTCTAACCCGCAACTCTATTGTACCTTCTGCACTCAGTCACTCTGGACCAAAAGTTCTGCATCGACCAAAAGTTCTGCATCGACCAAAAAGTTCTGCATCAAATAAAATGTTCAGCATCGACCAAAATGTTCTCATCAATCAAAAAAGTTCTGCATCAACCAAAATGTTCTGCATCACCAAAAAGTTCTGCATCAAATAAAATGTTCTGCATCGACCAAAATGTTCTGCATCAATCAAAAAGTTCTGTATCGACCAAAATGTTCTGCATCGGCCAAAAAGTTCTGCATCAATCAAAAAGTTCTGCATCGACCAAAAAGTTCTGCATCGGCCAAAAAGTTCTGCATCGGCCAAAAAGTTCTGCATCGGCCAAAAAGTTCTGCACCGATCAAAAGTTCTGCCTGTGGACTAGTTCCATCAAAAGAACGTAATTCCCACAATCCCGTTTATATTCCAAGTGGGCGCAGGACGTCCATCATTCCTAGGAATCAGGAATGAGAGACTGTGGTGTGTCTTGTAAGACTGTAGTGTGTCTTGTAAGACTGTAGTGTGTCTTGTAAGACTGTAGTGTGTCTTGTAAGACTGTAGTGTGTCTTGTAAGAACTTAGTGTGTCTTGTAAGACTGTAGGTGCTTGTATAATGGGTGTAGCTTGTAAGACTGTAGTGTGTCTTGTAAGACTGTAGTGTGTCTTGTAAGACTGTAGTGTGTCTTGTAAGACTGTGGTGTATCTTGTAAGACTGTAGTGTGTCTTGTAAGACTGTAGTGTGTCTTGTAAACTGTAGTGTGCCTTGATAAGAACTGAGGTGGGTGTCTTGTAAGACTGTGGTGTATCTTGTAAGACTGCTATGGTGTCTTTGTAAGCTGTAGTGTGTCCTTGTAGACTGTAGTGTGTCTTGTAAGTACTGTATGTGTCTTACGACTGAGTGTGTATTGTAAGACTGTGTGTGTCTTGTAAAGACTGTAGTGTGTCTTGTAAGACTGTAGTGTGGTTTCCCTGTATAGACTGTGGTGTATCTTGTAAGACTGTAGAGTGTTCTTGTAAGACTGTATGGTGGTCTTGTAAGACTGTAGTGTGTCTTGGAAGACTGTGGTGTATCTTTGAAAGACTATGTTGTCTTTGTAAGAACTGTGTGGTGCCTTGTAAGACTGTGGTGTGTCTTGTAAGACTTGTAGTGGTGCCTTGTAAGACTGTGGTGTGTCTTGTAAGACTGTAGTTGTGGCCTTGATAAGACTGTGGTGTGTCTGTAGAGAACTTGTAGTTTGTCTTCTAAGACTGTAGTGTGCCTTGTAAGCTGGTGGGTGTTTCCTTGTAAGACTGTGTGTGCCATGTAAAGACCTGTGGAGTTCTTGTAAGCCTGGAGTGTGAATTGTAAGACTGGGGTGTGGTCTTGTAAGACTGTAGTGCGTCCTTGTAAGACGTAGTGTGTCTTTTAAAGACTGTGGTGTGTCTTGTAAGACTGTGTGTATTCTGTAAGACTGTAGTGTGGTCGTGTAAGACTGTAAGTGTGTCTTGTAAGACTGTAGTTGTCCTGTAAGACTGTAGGTGTGTCCTTGTAAGACTGTCAGTGGTGTGTCCTTGTAAGACAGTAGTGGTGTCTTGTAAGACTGCGTAGTGAGTCCATGTAAATTGTAGTGTGTCTTTGTAAGACTGTGTGTGTCTTGTAAGACTGAAGTGTGTCGTGTAAGAATTTAGTGTGTCTTGTCAGACAGTAGTGTGTCTTGTAAGACTGTAGTGTGTCTTGTAAGACTGTATGGGTATTGTAAGACCTGTAGTGTGTCTGTAAGACTGTAGTGTGCCCTTCTAAGACAGTAGTGTATCTTTAAGACTGTTAGTGTGTCTTTGTAAGACTGTAGTGTGTCTTGTACGACTGGTAGTGTGTCTTGGACAGAACTGTGGTGTATCTTGTAAGACCTGTAAGTGTTCTTGTAAGACTGTAGTGTGTTCCTATGTAAGACTGTAGTGTGTCTGTACGACAGTGGTGTTCTTTAAGACTAGTGTGTCTTGTAAGACTGTATGTGTCTTTTAAGATGTAGTTTGGCCTTGTAAGACTGTGGTGTGTCCTTGTAAGACTGTGGGTTTACTTGTAAGACTGTATGTGTCTTGTAAGACTGTAGTGAGTCTTGTAAGACTGTAATTGTAAAACGGGTAGTGTGTCTTGTAAGACTAGACTGGTCTTTTTAAACCCGGGTGGGTGTTTTTGGTATGACTGTGGGTTTTCCCTTGAAAACGTAGGGGTGGCTTTAAGACGGTAGGGGGGCCCTTGTAAGACTAGACTGTTCTTGTAAAAGAAAGGGGTGCCCCTTGTAAAAACTGTCTGTCTCAGGGAAGACTAGACGGGTGCCCTTGTAAGATTTAGTGTGTCTTGTAAGACTGTATGTGCCTTGTAAGCCCTAGACTGTGTTTGTAAACTGAAGGTGTCTTGTATGACGGTAGTGTGTTTGAAAAGACGGGAGTGTGTTTTTTTTAAGACTGTATGTTTTTTTAAAGACTAGACTGTGCCCTTGTAAACGGGTAGGGTGTTTTGGTAAACTGTAGTGTCCAGGGAAGACTAGCTGTGTTTGTAAACTTTAGGGGGTCTTGTAAGACTGACTGTGTCTTTTTAAGACTGTAGTTGTTTTGTAAGACAGACTGTGTCTTGAAAAATTAGTTTTGGGTTTTGTAAGATAGACTATGTCTTGTAAGACGGTAGGTGCCCTTGTAAAACGGGTGTTCTTGAAAGGGCCCTAGCTGTGTCTTGTAAGATTTGGAGTGGGGCCTTGTAAACTAGCTAGTCTTGTAAGACTTAGTGTTTTGAAAACTGAATTTCCTTTTTAAGACTGTAGTGTGTGTGAAAGGATTTAACTGTGTCTTGTGGGGTTGTATGGGTCTTGTAAAAACTAGACTTTTGTCTTGTAAACTGGTAGTGTGTTTGAAAAGCCCGGGAGGTGTCTTGTAGAACTAGCTATGTCTTTAAGACTGAAGTGGCTTGTAAGACTAGACTTTGTTTTGAAAGGACTGTAGGGGTGCCCGGGTAAACTACAGTTTTCCTTGTAAGACTGTGTGTGTCGGGTAAATACGGGGTTTGTAAAAATGTGGGGTCTTTTTAAATGGGGGCTTTGGGGGGCATCAAGTATTTCATCCAGTGGGCCCTTTGTAATTACTAACATCTAAATAAAGGATCATTTTCCGCCCAAAAACCGCCCCCTTCAGCCCCGGGCCGCCCACCCAAAGCACCCCCCTCTGAAATTTTTGCCGCCCACGTTTTGCTTTCTAAACATTCACACCCACACCAAATTTTCCCCTGAAACTTTAATTTCCTCACCCCCTTTTTTTTCATACCTTCACCGCCCACACCCACTTTTTAAATCCCCGGGCCCCCCACAAACCCGGGCATAAAAAAATTTTCCCCCACTAACAAGGTGTCAAGCAAAATTAATTTTTGTTAAACCACTCTTTCCCTGCCACACACTGGGGCATTAAAACAAGATATAAGTAAGATACAAAAGCACCCTCCCCGCAACCTGGAGAAAATCACCAAAATTTCAAAGGGCCTCAAAACTTTCTCAAAACAAGATTTTCTTAAGGGAAAGTAAAGTAAACGGCAAAAGGGAAGTAATTTTTAAAATTAGGGTACTGGGGGTCGAAGTTCCTGGGTTTAGTGCAAAATTCAGTAACACACACAACCTTACTGTCCCCAATTTATAGTTTTTTAATCGTGTTTATTTCTTTCCCAACCCCGGGAAAGTCAGGTTTTGAGCCCGGGGAGCGTGCAAGTTATCTTGAGAAACACTAACATACGGTCCCCCAATAACAAAAACCCACACAAAGGGGACAGAAGCCCGGCGACGGCGGTTTTGGTCACACTTTGACCCTTTTTCAAGTCAAAACTTAACACAAAAATAAGGGGAGTTGTATTTTATAGGCGGGGGGGACAAGGACGGGAAAGAAAAAAGAGGAAGAAAAAAAAAAGTATTGGTAAAGGTAAATACCCAGTTGTGGAAGAAGAAAAAAATAGAAGTAGCAGGGTATTTAAAAAAGGGGGGAGTAATTTTAGTGGCAAAAATAGATAGAAAGGGGAAACATTTAAAACATGGTTTTTTTGGGAAACGATGGAAGACAAACACAGTTCCGATGTAGTCCCACACAGACAAGACCCACGAAATGTGCCCCCGGTGTAGGGAGCACAACACCCAAAAAGCGCTCCAAAAAAAAAAAAACTTTAAAAAAATGGGGAGAAAAGGGTTTTACAGCTTTTTTAAAAAATCCCACGGGTTTAAAACGTAGCGTCAAAAGCCGTAATACTGGGGGGCCCCCTACAGTGAAAGGTTTTTTTAATTAGGCACATCATCTGTCCCAATTTTTTCTTTTTAAATCAGTTTTAAAAATAACAAAAAAACGCAGGGACTGAGGATCCCATCCGACCTTTCTGTCCCCCCCTGGGAAAAGTGACATCCGGGGAGCAAGCCCCTTTAGATGGGTATGAACCAGAATGAACCAGGGCTTTCCCGTGGTCCACCCCCAAACAATAACCTAAAAAAGGCAAATTTCAAACGTCTGGGGGATGATGTAAACAAAAAAATAAGAATAAAACAAATTTAAAGAAAGGGAAAATAAAAAGGGGGAAAATGGAAGCAGAACATGTTTATTTAAATTTCCTTTGAACGTTTATGTTCATTGAACAATACAGTATTGTTTTTCCCCGTGAATACAAGAGTATTGTTCCCTGTGAATACAAAGATTGGTTTCCCTGTGAAAAAAGTATTGTTTTAATGTTTTCAAGGGGTATTGTTCCATGTGATACAAAGGGGGAAATTTTTTTCCACGTGAAAACAAGGAAATATTGGTTTTCCCCGTGAAAAACAAGGGGTAAATTGGTTTTCCTTTTGAATACAAGATTTTTGTTCCACGTGAAAAACAAGGTATTGTTCCCCCCCGTGAAAACAAGTTTTTGTTCCCCGTGAAACAAAGTTTTGTTCCACGTGAATACAAGGTTTTTTTTCCTTTTGAATAAAGAGTATTGTTCCCCCGTAAAACCAAAAATATTGTTCCACGTGAATTTCAAGGGGTATTGTTCCCCGTGAATACAAGAGTTTTGTTCCACGTTAATACAAGAGTATTTTTCCCTAAATTTCAAAACGGGAAAAGTTTTTGGGACGTCCAAGTGCATAAAGAAGCCCAAAAACGGGCCTCTTCTTTAAACGCCCCTTCCCTTTGATACAACTTTTTTAATTTGTTTTTCCGGTTTTTCCTGGCAAAAACCGGGGTGCTGCCGCGGTACTAACGCCCAATGATCGGGGGGTCGGGTTTGGAGCGGGCAGGGAACGATGTGCAGGCCTTTTCCTTTTAACCAAAAATTTTCCGGCAACCCCGAGGTTGTAAAAACATTTTTTTGCAAAAAAAAATAAAAAAAACCCCCCCAACCACCATCAACAACAATTTTAAAAACAAAACTCACCAAAAACCCCCTTCCTTTTCCAACCCCCCACCCAACCCCAACACCTTAACTATTCCCCCCCCCACACCATTTAAAATACCCCCTTCCCCCAAAAAACAAAGCAAAAACAACAACCTTTCAAAGAACCCCCAACCAACAACACCCCAACAAAACACAACCCAAACCTTTAAAAATCCCCCCCCCAACAACACCCCTTTAATATAAAAAAAAACCCCCCAGGCCCCAACCCAAAAAATTAAAATAATCCACACCAAAACCCACAACAACCCCAAAAAATTGAACCTCCCCCAAAAAAAATTACTTGCCCCAAAAAAAACCTAACAACTTTCCCCAACCCACCCCTTCAACCCAATTAAACCCCCCCCTACCCACCCCACAATTTCCCTCCCAACAAAATCCTCAAAAAGGGACCCCCCCAAAAAACACCTTCAAAAATCCCCCAAACCCCAAAACCCTACAAAAGCACCCACCCAACAACCCAAACAAAACCCCCAACAAAAACACCCCAAACCCCACCAAAAACCCCTCAACTTTTCCCCCCCAACAAACCCCCAACAGACCCACCAAAAACACCTTAAACCCCTAACACCCAAAATCACCTCCAAAACCCCCCACCCAAAAACCTTCCTTTCCCCCCAACAACCCCTTCAACAAAACCCACCCATCCACCCTTCAAAAAATACCCAACCCCAACCCAAAACCCCCTTCCCAAAAATTTCCTCAACCCCTTAAACCTTTAACAAAACCCCAAAAAACAACAACCCTTTAAATAACCCACAACCCAAAAACACCCTTTAAAAAAATACCCAAAAAAACCAAAAAACACCTTAACAATACCACCCCCAAAAAACAACACCCCCAAAAATACCCAAACCCAAAAACACCTCCACAAAATTCCCACAACCAACCCTTCATACAAAACAACAACAACCCCTTAACAATTTCCCACCCCAACCCTTCCTTTTCAATACCCCCTAAAAAAACCCCCTTTAACAATACCCCCCCAACAACCCTTTTAACCCAAAACCCACACCAACAAAAACCTTAACAATTTCCCCACCAACAACACCCTTTTTAAAAATCCCACCCAACAACACCTTCAACAATACCCCCAACAACAAAACCCTTTAACAAAACCCCCCCAACAACACCTTCAACAATAAACCCCCACCAACCAAAAACCTTCAACAATACCCCCCACCAACCAAAACCTTCAAAAAATACCCACACCAACAACAAAACCCTTCCCAAAAATAACCCACACCAAAACAACACCTTTTAAAAAATACCCACCCAACAACACCTTCAACAATTTCCCACAAAACAACACCTTTTAACAATACCCACAAAAAAAAAAAACCTTCAACAATACCCAAAACCCCAAAAACACCTTCAAAAAATACCCAAAACCCCAAAAACACCCTTTTAAAAATACCCACTACAACCATTCAACAATACCCCCAACCAAAAACACCTTCAACAAAACCCACACCAACAAACCCTTAAAAAATACCCACACCAACAAAACCTTCAACAATACCCACAACCCAAAAACACCTTAACAATACCCAAAACCAAAAACCCCCTTCAAAAATACCCACACCCAAAAAACACCCTTAACAATACCCACACCAAAAACCCCCTTCAACAATACCCCCACCAACAACACCTTCAACAATACCCACCCAACAACACCTTCAACAATAAACCCCCCCAAAAAACAACAAAAAACCTTCAAAACCCCCACCAAAAAACATTCCCCCCACTTCAAATTAATGAGTATTCACATACAAAAATGGGCGCGTCACTGGAATTTTCCAAAATCTGACACTATACCATATTTAGAAAAACCCCAGGGAGAGGGGAGGGAACCAAGAATGAGGGAAAACGAAAAACTGAAAGGGAAGGGGGGAGTGAAGAGTGAAGATGCGAAAGAGGACTGGGGAGGAGAAGAGCAGGAAATATGAGGAAAATATTTAAAAAAAAATAGGGGAAAAAAACAAAGGGGGTCAGGGGGAAAGGGGAAAAAGAGAAAGGGGAACAGGGAGATTGGGAGGGGGGAAAAGGGGGGGGGGAAAAAAAGAGGAAAAAAGGATACATGTAACATACCTGTTTTCCAGTTTCGAAAAATTTCCCTTTTCTTTTGAAAACCGGCTCAGTTTCCGTCGAAAAAATTTTAACAGCAAGGGTGGTTTCTGCCCCCCCACCCCACCCCACACAAAATCACAATTTGGGGGATTCCCGCACAACTCCAGAAAAAAAGTACAATTTTCCCGAAATTTTTAACTTATCCGGAAAAAACATTCCCTTGTTCCGTCCTGTTTTCACACAGCCTGGCAGTATGAACATTTTCCCAACACTGATGTCATAGCCTGGCATGTTGTTAAATGAAAGTGCCAAGCACTGATGTCATAGCCTGGCACTGTTGTGTTTTACAAATGCCCCATGAGGTTTATAGCCTGGGAAATACTGTGTACTGAACATGCCAAGCACTGATGTCACAGCCTACACTTTTGTGTACTGAAAATGCCAAAAAACCCCGACGGGCACGGGCCCGGCATGTTGTTACTGAACAGTTCCCCCAAACACTGATGTCACGCCTGGCATTGCTGTGTTACTTAAAAAAGTTCTTAACACTGTTTTACACGTCCAAACCCGTTTGACCAGAAAGGGGACCTCCCGTGTAATAAACAAATGCCAACAAATGTTTACACGGGCGGGCACCCCGTGTAATTAAAAAGTGCCCAAACACGTTTTACCCAGTGGCCCCACTGTTGGGCACAGACGGGCACCTCTGTGTAATAAACAGTGCCAAGCACTGTTGACACAGACGGGCACCTCTGTGTAATAAACAGTGCCAAGCACTGTTGACACAGTGCCAAGCACTGTTGACACAGTGCCAAGCACTGTTGACACAGTGCCAAGCACTGTTGACACAGTGCCAAGCACTGTTGACACAGTGCCAAGCACTGAGGTGGGATCATAATACTCAGAAAATGTGTGAAATTATTTATTTGGTCGCAGACGATGTTCTGGTGCACGTTGGACTGTGTTGTGTAGGAAGCAAAAACAGTCTGACTAATCAGGCCTTCAACCACGAAATTTAGCCAGGGACCGAACCGCGGGGACAATGACCTCTCAAGTTTACTACGGGTAGACTACAGGTATACTAGTCTGGTTGCAACACTCTGGCAACTACTGCAGGTCACTACAACAGTGACAACTACTGCAGGTCACCACAACACCCTGGCAACTACTGCAGGTCACAACACCCTGGCAACTACTGCAGGTCACCACAACAGTGGCAACTACTGCAGGTCACCACAACACCCTGGCAACTACTGCAGGTCACCACAACAGTGGCAACTACTGCAGGTCACCACAACACTAACAACTACTGTAGGTCACAACACCCTGGCAACTACTGTAGGTCACCAAAACACCCTGGCAACTACTGCAGGTCACCAAAACACCCTGGCAACTACTGCAGGTCACCACAACAGTGGCAACTACTGCAGGTCACCACAACACCCTGGCAACTACTGCAGGTCACCATAACACCCTGGCAACTACTGCAGGTCACCAAATCACCCTAGCAATTACTGCAGGTCACCACAACACCCTGGCAACTACTGCAGGTCACCACAAGGGTAAGATCATGGAAGTCGTAAAAGGAGGGAGGGGACAGAAACACCAGATAAACATTATAAACTCTGAGGGAAAGAGATTGCAAAAGAAAGCGACGTAGGAGAAAGATCTGGGAGTAATTATTACACCGAACATATCTCCAGAGCAGGCAAGCAAGATTAGCAAAACTTGCAACTATCTTGAGGGACCAATCCTTCACGAATTTGTACGGCACATATACGAGGGCTATTTAAGAAAATACGCAGCGCCAGTGTCGAGTCCACACCTGAAAAACAAGGGTCAATATTAACCAACACAGAGACAGAAACTCAGAAGATTAATTGGTCTGTATATTTCGATCCTCTTATGGGATCCTCTTCAGCAGATACATAAGTAAAAGGAGAATATGAATATATAGGATTGCAATATTCAGAAACTATATAAAGTACAACTAGCATTAATTCTAAGAGAACTGTGCTAGGAGGAGAAGCTCAAGGAATTAAACCAAAGAACCTTAGATAAGAGAAGGATCAGGGAACACATGATAACTAACTAAAAAGATACTCACAGCTTCTTGTAAGCAGAGAGCGAGACGAACAATGCCTGTCACTCAGAGGCACAGGAACCAGAGATGTACACTAAGAACAAAGATGAATCGCAGGGATATCTGGAAATACTTCTTCAGCCTTAAGGTGGTACGGAAGTGGATTGAGTGGGATGAGGAAGTGGAGGTGACAAACTCCATCAACAGTTTCTATAGCATATATAACTGAGGCCAAGACGCCAGCTGGGAAACAGTAAATGTTGAAGATACTGGGAGAGGAAATTAGCTCCGGCCCACATAAACACGACCGGGAGAGAACGACAACAACAGTAACAACAACAACCCATGAAAAGAAATATTATAAAATACCCACACGATGAATTAAGACAAATAATGTTGTACGAGTATAATGAAAACCTTCATTGTTTGTGACCTGATGCAGCTCACCGTGTGGGCGAAATGTTCTCAATAATGGATTGTATTATACTGTATTTGTGTCTCACCACCACACCATATCAACCACCAAAACTCCACCACACCACCAACACTCCACCACACCACCAACACTCCACCACACCACCAACACTCCACGCCACATCATGATGCAACCATCACAACACAGTAAGGGAGACAAGTGTGTGGACACTTTACATCCATTTTAGCACAAGTGTTATAGAGCAGCAGCAGCCACAACACTTGTCACCCCAGCCACCACCACACAAGCATCTACTCTTATAAAGAGAGAGAAAAAGACGGGAGGGAGAGAGAGAGAGAGAGAGAGAGAGAGAGAGAGAGAGAGAGAGAGAGAGAGAGAGAGAGAGAGAGAGAGAGAGAGAGAGAGAGAGAGGATGACTCCAGATATCAATTTCAGGTAACCTGCTTGCTACAGGTAATGAGTCGCTGGAGACAAGTCAACATACCTGTGAGGGGCTTCAATCTTTCTTCTAAGAGATGCCAGCAGACAAGACCAGGGAGAGATGTGATAACAAACTTGACAGATACTGGAGGGTCTGCTCATAAACCTGTTCACTTCCTGCAGTGAGAGATATAGGAGGAAGTGTAAACTCGGCCCACTGAAAAGCAGGGGCGTCGTGGGCACAATAAGACAACACTGTGTCAACATCTATGGACCTCGACTCTTCAACCTGGTACCAGCAAACATCAGAAATATTGTTGGAACCTGTGTGGACGTATTCAAGGGGAATCTGGATCACTACCTCCGGGAAGTGTATGAGTAACCAAGCTGTGATGGATGTGTCGGCCAGCGGGCCATCAACAGCAACAAGCAAGCATCAAGGAGTGGTGCCAGGCCAGGCCAGGCCAGGCCAGGCCAGGCCAGGCTGGGCCAGGAGAGTAGCTAACCTCTCAAAACAGGTCTACCTACAAGTAAATCTCAGGCTGCTGTTTCTAGCGACCCTCAGACCAAAATCCAGCACAACCTGAGTAAGGAAGTACTTTCAGGAGGAATACATACACAAATAACCCGCCAATAGGAGAGAGAAGCTTATGACAACGTTTCGGTCCGACTTGGACCATTAACACGGCAGTGTGGACTCAAATTCCTTTTCCTTCCAAGCTAAATATTATTCTCAAACCTTCGGTGTCGCTATGGGCTCTCCTCTATCTCCTGTTCTTGCTAATATTTAATCTTTACATGGAATACTTCGAGACTGTTCTTCCTACTACTGATGTGCGACCTTCACTCTGGCTCCGCTATGTGGATGACATCTTTGCTCTGTGGCCTCATGACTCCAGTCTCTTCCAACCATTTCTTGATGCTCTTAATAATCCCGCCCCTTCCATTAAGCTTAAAGCTGAATGGGAATCTAATTCCTTGCTTCCTTTCCATGATGTTCATGTCCGCCGCTCAGATACAGGCTTTGCCTTTTTCCGTGTACCGCAAACCTATGCACAGTGGCATGTACATTCACTACTTTTCTTATCATGCTTCCTCTGTCAAAAAAAGTGTTATCTCCCTCTTTCTCCGTGCTCTCCGCATTTGTGATCCTCAGTTCTTTGAATCAGAAATTTCCACTCTTCATAATTCAATTTCCCGTCTTGGCTATCCTTCCCATTTCATAGACTCTACCCTCTCACGTGCTAAACGGAATTTCTTCTCTCCCAAACTCTCTACTCCTGTCCTCTGTCTTCCCTACATTTCCGGTCTTCCTAATCTCAACAACTCTCTCCGTTCCTTAGACATCAATATACTTTCCACCAGACTAACACTCTTCGCACTAACTAGTTCATACCTCTCCTCCTTCTAAAGATGCTCCTGGTGTCTACTCTATTTCTTGTTCCTCCTGTCATGTCAGAGATCACAGCCATCCTACTGACTGGTTTTCTGCTAAAACTGTCTACCCTATTTCTAACTTTCACAGTCGCCGTCTGGTTGAATCCTCCCTTATACACAACTTTCATTGTATGAATCTTAGTCGTGGCTTTGTCTCTGTAGATGCCTTCTTTTCTCATTACACTGTAAAATGCTCCAAACTTCAGAACACTCGTGACTTAACCTGATTCTTTTCTCCCCCTCTCCCTCTTTCTTCATTCTCCTTTGGGTTTTCTTTCTGCTGCCTTGGGTATTTGTCCTTTATTATTTTTTTCCCCTCTGTGTTCTTGCTCCTGCTCTCTGTGGGCCCCTAGCTCCCTTGTGGGCCCCTAGCTCCCTTGTGGGCTCCTAGTTCCCTTGTGGGCTCCTAGTTCCCTTGTGGGCTCCTAATTCCCTTGTGGGCCCCTAGCTCCCTTGTGGGCTCCTAGTTCCCTTGTGGGCTCCTAGTTCCCTTGCAGTGCTCCTCTTTCTTAGTATTTAACTGACTCCACTACTACTACCACTACTACTACTACCTCTGCCACTACCTCTCTTGTCCCGTCCCTGTCTGCTGGCCTATATATACTCTCTCTTTCTCTCCTTTTTGTTAGTGTGATTTTGTAAATGGTCCAAGTCGGACCGAAACGTCGTCGTAAGCTCGTCTCTTCTATGTGCAGGTTAATGTGTATTGTCCTGAGTGAAGCTTGTAGCTTCGTCCCGGCAATATTACTTACACCTGCTGCTACCAGTGTAAAACAAAAACAAAACTCATCTTTTTCTTACCCATATAAATTCGACAATGTTTCCTCTGCACAACCTGTTTGAAGCGTCTAGGACCACGGATGTTGATACAATGCTCTCGTATTGTGCCCACGGCGCCTTTGCTCTTCACTGTGTTTATTCTACATTTCTTCCCATATCTCTCACTCCAGGAAGATGTTTGGGCAGTGTAAAGTTTGTGCTGCTGACCTTGAAGAATGTGAGGTATATCCTCGAGGCTCCGGTACCACCATGGGACCCACACCTGATACAGCATATCAAGAAACTTTAAAAGGTGCAGGGGTATGCAACCAGACTAGTCCCGGAGCTAGAGGAAATAAACTATGAAGAGAGACTAAGAAACTGGACCTGACGACGTTAGAAGAACGAGAGAAGATATGATAACGACATACAAAATGATGCGAGGAATTTATAAAGTAGACAGGGAAAGAGACAGATGAGTCACAGGGATGTCAGGAAATATTACTTGAGCCTCATGAAGGTCAAGAACGGGGGTGACCTTGACAACAAAGTAGCAGAGCTCCGACGAGACTAGGTGGATGGGGAGGAGAAAATCCTTCTGTCTGCGAGAGGTAAGGTCAGGAGCCAGATTTAACCCAACTGTCCTAAATAGGTGAGTATAAATAATTGAAGCGCACATACGCGCACGCAAACGCACACACACACACACACACACACACACACACACACACACACACACACACACACACACACACACACACACACACCAATTAGGGGAGTAACAAGGCCCAATTAGCGAGGGATTACAACACGCAGGACCTGTGTCACACGTCAGATCCACCTCCACTACCTACTGCCCCTTCCCCCTTCCTCTCCTGCCACTGAGTGTGCCTGGGGGAGGGGATGCTGCTTCAGCACCACCAACATCCAGGGTTATCTACTACAACAGAAACAAAGTACGCGGTTATAACAATCTTACTCTCTATTTATTCCTTTCAATGCAAAACAAGCCGCACTCTCCTGCGTCGTCAGGAGCTATGTAATGTTCCAAGACAGCAACAGATACGAGAGGAACTTCTCTGAGACAAGGAAGAAAATATCAGTAACAGCCCATGACACAAGTGACATGGGCTGTCACTGGTACCTCCTGCCTTGCCTCAGAGAATTTCACTTCCTTTCTGTTGAGCTGTCTTGCAACACTGCATAGCTCCTGACGACGTACGAGAGTACCACACATCTCCAGCTAAAGATTTCCATCCCCGTGAAGCTTCTCCTGCACTGTTAACATCGCCTGTTGCCACTGTATTACATTCCTGCTGCCACTGAACAATATTACCGTTATTACTGACTCATGAAATTGTAATAACACGATTGTCAACAAACCAAGGAACGGGTGGGATTTGAACCCACGGTAAATCCTGGGTCCAAACACCACCCGTTCCGTGGTTTTCTTTTATTAATACTAGTATTATATATATTATCTTTGTACTTTTAATAACGATGTGTCATTCTTACCTTTGATGCGTCACCAGAGTTTTTCCTCACTTCACCCCACATCCCCACTTCACCCCACACCCCACTTCACCCCCACACCCCCGCTTCACCCCACACCCCCCTTCACCCACACCCCCACTTCACCCCACACCCCTGCTTCACCCCACACACCCCTTCACCCCACACCCCACTTCACCCACACACCACTTCACCCCCACACCCCACTTCACCCCACACCCCGCTTCACCCCACACCCCCGCTTCACCCCACACCCCCCTTCACCCCACACCCCCACTTCACCCCACACCCCCACTTCACCCCACACCCCCACTTCACCCCACACCCCCGCTTCACCTCACACCCCCGCTTCACCCCACACCCCCGCTTCACCCCCACCACCCCCACTTCACCCCCACCCTGCTTCACCCACACCACCCGCTTCACCCCACACCCCCGCTTCACCCCCACACCCCACTTCACCCCCAACCCCCACTTCACCCCACACCCCCGCTTCACCCCACACCCCCGCTTTCACCCCACACCCCACTTCACCCACACCCCTGCTTCACCCCACCCTCCCTTCACCCCACACCCCCGCTTCACCCCACACCCCGCTTCACCCCACACCCCCGCTTCACCCCACACCCCCGCTTCACCCCACACCCCCGCTTCACCCCACACCCCCGCTTCACCCCACACCCCGTTCACCCACACCACTTCACCCCACATCCCACACACCTCAATTAACCCACACACCACTTTCACCCCATACCTCCACTTCACCCCACCACCACCTCCCCCACACCCCCAATTCACCCCACACCGCCACTTCACCCCACACCTCCACTTCACCCCACACCACCTCCCCCAACCCCCAATTCACCCCACACCTCCACTTCACCCACACCACCTCCCCACACCCCCAATTCACCCCACACCCCCACTTCACCCCACACCTCCACTGCCCCACACCACCACTTCACCCCACACCCCCACTTCACCCCACACCTCCACTTCACTCCACACCCCCACTTCACCCCACTCCTCCACTTCACCCCACACCCCCACTTCACCCCACACCCCCACTTCACCCCACACCTCCACTTCACTCCACACCCCACTTCACCCCACACCCCACTTCACCCCACACCTCCACTTCACACCCCCACTTCACCCCACACCTCCACTTCACCCCACACCTCCACTTCACCCCACACCCCCCACTTCACCCCACACCCCCACTTCACCCCACACCCCCACTTCACCCACACCCCACACCTCCACTTCACTCCACACCCCCACTTCACCCCACACCTCCACTTCACCCCACACCTCCACTTCACCCCACACCCCCCACTTCACCCACACCCCCATTCACCCCACACCTCCACTTCGCATTAATAGTCCATAATTATCTGGCTCTGAAATCTTTATTCCGTTACGTCGGGAAAATTCTATCTTTAGTGGAGTGGCTGACACCACTGGTGACTGACACCAATGGTGTGACTGACACCACTGGCGTGACTGACACCACTGGTGACTGACACCAGTGTGACTGACACACTGGTGTGACTAACACCAATGGTGTGACTGACACCACTGGCGTGACTGACACCACTGGTGACTGACACCAGTGTGACTGACACCACTGGTGTGACTGACACCACTGGAGTGACTGACACCACTGGAGTGACTGACACCACTGGTGTGACTGACACCACTGGAGTGACTGACACCAGTTGACTGACACCCACTGTGTCATGACACCACTGGTGTGACTGACACCAGTAGTAGTGACTGACACCACTGGTGTACTGACACCACTGTGTGACGACCCACTGGTGTAACTGACACCCACTGGTGTGACCGACACCAGTTGACTACACCAGTGCTGTACTGACACCTGTGATACCACGCTGTGGCTGCCACCAGTGACTTGACCACGACTGGAGGACTGCCCACTGGTGTGACTGACACCAGTAGTGTGACTGACACCACTGGTCTACTCAACCCCCGGGACTGGCATCACTGGTGTGACTGACACCACGGTGTGACAACCACTGGTGGACTAACCACTGGTTGACTCACACCACTGGTGTACCAACCCCGTGTGACTGACCCCATGGTTGACTAACCCACTGCTTACTAACCACTGTGTGACTGACACCATGGTGTGACTAACCACTGGTGAAATCTTTATCACTGGTGTGACTGAACCACTTGGTGGACTGACACCACTGGTGTGACTAACCATGGTGTGACTGACACCATTGGTGTGACTAACCACTGTTGACACCACTGGTGACTGACACCATGTGTGACTACACACTGGTGTGACTAACCACTGGTGTGACTGACACCACTGGTGTGACTGACACCAGTGGTGTGACTAACCACTGGTGTGACTAACCACTGGTGTGACTGACACCACTGGTGTGACTAACCACTGGTGTGACTGACACCACTGGTGTGACTGACACCACTGGTGTGACTGACACCACTGGTGTGACTAACCACTGGTGTGACTGACACCACTGGTGTGACTGACACCACTGGTGTGACTAACCACTGGTGTGACTGACATCACTGGTGTGACTGACACCACTGGTGTGACTAACCACTGGTGTGACCGACACCACTGTGTGACTGACACCATGGGTGTGACTGACACCACTGGTGTGACTGACACCATGTGTGACTGACACCACTGGTGTGACTGCACCATGGTGTGGACTGCACCACTGTGTGACTGGCACCACTGGTGTGACTGGCACCACTGGTGTGACTGACACCACTGGTGTGACTGACACCACTGGTGTGACTGACACCACTGGTGTGACTGGCACCACTGGTGTGACTGGCACCACTGGTGTGACTGGCACCACTGGTGTGACTGACACCACTGGTGTGACTGGCACCACTGGTGTGACTGGACCACTGGTGTGACTGACACCACTGGTGTGACTGCACCACTGGTGTGACTGACCACTGGTGTGACTGACACCATGGTGTGACTGACACCATGGTGTGACTACACCACTGGTGTGACTGAACCACTGGTGTGACTGGCACCACTGGTGTGACTGGAACCATGGTGTGACTGACACCACTGGTGTGACTGGCACCACTGGGTGTGACTGGCACCACTGGTGTGACTGTCACCACTGGTGTGACGACACCACTGGTGTGACCGACACCACTGGTGTGACTGACACCACTGGTGTGACCGACACCACTGGTGTGACTGACACCACTGGTGTGACTGACACCACTGGTGTGACTGACACACTGGTGTGACTGACACCACTGGTGTGACTGACAACACTGGTGTGACTGACAACACTGGTGTGACTGACACATGGTGTGACTGGACACCACTGGTGTGACTGACACCACTGGTGTGACTGGCACCACTGGTGTGACTGACACCACTGGTGTGACTGACACCACTAGTGTGGACTGGCACCACTGGTGTGACTGACACCACTGGTGTGACTGCACCACTGGTGTGACTGGCACCACTGGTGTGACTGGCACCACTGGTGTGACTGGCACCACTGGTGTGACTGACACCACTGGTGTGACTGGCACCACTGGTGTGACTGGCACCACTGGTGTGACTGACACCACTGGTGTGACTGGCACCACTGGTGTGACTGGCACCACTGGTGTGACTGACACCACTGGTGTGACTGACACCACTGGTGTGACTGACACCACTGGTGTGACTGGCACCACTGGTGTGACTGGCACCATTGGTGTGACTGACACCACTGGTGTGACTGGCACCACTGGTGTGACTGGCACCACTGGTGTGACTGACACCACTGGTGTGACCGACACCACTGGTGTGACCGACACCACTGGTGTGACTGACACCACTGGTGTGACCGACACCACTGGTGTGACTGACACCACTGGTGTGACTGACACCACTGGTGTGACTGACACCACTGGTGTGACTGACACCACTGGTGTGACTGACAACACTGGTGTGACTGACAACACTGGTGTGACTGGCACCACTGGTGTGACTGGCACCACTGGTGTGACTGACACCACTGGTGTGACTGACACCACTGGTGTGACTGACACCACTGGTGTGACTGACACCACTGGTGTGACTGGCACCACGGTGTACTGACACCACTGGTGTGACTGGACACCACTGGTGTGACTGACACCACTGGTGTGACTGACACCACTGGTGTGACTGACACCACTGGTGTGACTGACACCACTGGTGTGCCTGGCACCACTGGTGTGACTGGCACCACTGGTGTGACTGACACCACTGGTGTGACTGACACCACTGGTGTGACTGGACACCACTGGTGTGACTGACACCACTGTGTGATGGCACCATGGTGTGACTGACACCACTGGTGTGACTGACACCACTGGTGTGCCTGGCACCACTGGTGTGACTGACACCACTGGTGTAACTGACACCACTGGTGGACTGACCACTGTGTGCCTGGCACCACTGGTGTGCCTGGCACCACTGGTGTGACTGACACCACTGTGTGACTGACACCAGTGTTGTGCAAAATATTGGATACATTTACAGTTAAGACAAGTAATATCCAGGTGTCATTTCACACACACACGCGCACACACACACACACTCGTGACACACACACGCGCACACACACACACACACACACACACACACACACACACACACACACACACACACACACACACCACACACACACACACACACACACATGTATGATAAATCTCATGGAGCAGGGAAGATAGGACCTAGTAGCGATCAATAAAGAGGCGGGGCCAGGAGCTGAGTCGCGACTCCTGCAACTACAATTAGGTGAGTACATACACACCACCAACAAACCTGTATGTATGTTGGTAGAATTACCGACAATATGTAAGGTAAAAGGACACAAGTGCAACTAATGTGACATTTTATTGTGGCAACGTTTCGCTCTCCAGGAGCTTTATCAAGCCGTTAACGGCTGCTCCTGTAAAGCAGCCGGTAACACCGCACCCCTGCTCCTCACTGGGTTTATTTTACACTTCTTCCCATATCTCTCACTCCAGTATGTTGTTATGGCAGTGTGCAGATTTGGGACCAAGCCCTCGAGTACCTTCCAGGTATATATTATCATGTATCTCTCTCTCCTCCGCTCCAATGAGTATATGTTCAAGACTTGCAGGCGTTCCCAGTAGTTCAGGTGCTTTACTGGCTCAATGTGAGCCGTAAACGATCTCTGTACTTGTTCCAGCTCTGATATTTCTCCTGCCCTGAACGGGGCCGTCAGCACTGAACAATATTCTAAGTGAGGGAGCACTAGTGATTTGAAGAGTGTCACCATCGGCATTATTTCCCTTGTTTTGAAAGTTCTCAATACCCACCCCGTCATCTTCCTGGCTGTCGTGATCTTTGTCTTGTTATGGTCTTTAAAAGAAAGGTCAGCTGACATAATCATTCCTAGGTCTTTTACGTGTTCCTTTCGTTCTATTTAGTGACCCTCGTGAGTTTTGTATATAGTGTTCCTTTTGAGTTCTTCATTCTTTCCATACCTAAGCAGCTGGAACTTATCACCACTGAACGTCATGTTGTTCTCCACTGCCCACTGGAAAACCCTGTTTATGTCTTCCTGTAATTTTTCAGTTTCCTCTACCGTACTGACTTTCATGCTTATTTTAGTGTCATCTGCAAATGATGATAATTAAGTGTGCCGGGTGTTTTTGTCTATGTCCGCTATGAGGATGAGGAACAACATGGGTGCCAGGACAGTGCCTTGGGGCACTGAGTTTTTGACCTACACTTTGCCCCTGGATGGTTGTTGTCTACCATCCTACTACGTGCTTCATGTTGTCGTGGATGGTTGTTGTCTACCAGCCTACTACCTGCTTCATGTTGTCGTGGATGGTTGTTGTCTACCAGCCTACTACCTGCTTCATTTTGCCCTGGATGGTTGCTGTCTACCAGCCTACTACCTGCTTCATTTTGCCCTGGATGGTTGTTGTCTACCAGCCTACTACCTGCTTCATGTTGCCCTGGATGGTTGTTGTTTACCAGCCTACTACCTGCTTCATGTTGCCCTGGATGGTTGTTGTTTACCAGCCTACTACCTGCTTCATGTTGCCCTGGATGGTTGTTGTCTACCAGCCTACTACCTGCTTCATGTTGCCCTGGATGGTTGTTGTCTACCAACCTACCAGCTGCACAATAAACCGAAAAAAAATCTATCGTTTAAACAACAACTAAACACTGACGGATTATTGTTTATAATCTGACATACTTATTAAATTTTAAACCAATGATTAAATAAAACCTACCTACTAACCTTGCCAAAATAAACACGATAAATGACTTAACCAGATACTTATAACATGTTAATTAACTTGGCATTATTTACCATAGCAGAAATACTCCTAAATGCGCAATACGGACTGGTAGTTACATTACGACTACCTGACTTTTATAAGCTAAGGTCGCAAGAGATTACTGAAAACAGAACGTGTATATATTATTGAGAGAGCGTGATAAGAGAGCTTCACTTAACCAGACATGATAGTTATAAATGGAAGCCTTGCAAGTGTTTTTGATCTATGTAATGGCAAGGATGTGGACACGGCTACTGTTAGGCAGCAGATGCAAACAGCAGGGTGACAGGCCAAGCAGCAGCGGGTGAAGTCAGGCCAAATAGCAAGTTAGCAGGGCGTGTCAGTGTTCACATCAGCAGTAGGGTGAATCTGGTCACAGCAGCAAGGTGAATCAGGTCACAGCAGCAGCAGCAGGGTGAGTCAGGTCACAGCAGCAGCAGGGCGAGTCAGGTCACAGCAGGAGCAGGGTGAGTCAGGTCACATCAGCAGAGTGAATCAGGTCACATCAGCAGCAGGATGAGTCAGGTCACAGCAGCAGCAGGGAGAGTCAGGTCAAAGCAGAAGTAGGGTGAGTCGGGTCACAGCAACAGGGTGAGTCGGGTCACAGCAACAGGGTGAGTCAGGTCACAGCAGCAGCAGGATGAGTCAGGTCACAGCAGCAGCAGGGAGAGTCATGTCTACAGCAGCAGCAGAAGGATGAGTCAGATCACAGCAACAGCAGCAGAGTCAGGTCAACCTTACAATGGTGACTCATGGGTGAAGATGAGAGTCTTGACTCATCCTGGTTGAGTCACACAGTGCACGCAACACCACCTTGTTGACTCACTACACCAAATCCGCGACAACAGGTATGTGTGTACTCATTAAGTTGTATTTTTCAGGTTATGACTCTCAGCTCCTGGCTCCATGGCATACTCAAGACGAGGACGTGTGTGTGAGGCAGCGTGGGTACTGAAGATGCGTGAGACAGACAGCAAAGGACTTACAAATTCACACCGAGAACATCTACTAAGAACTATCTACTTCTATCCAGATTAAGAACTATTACCTGTGTGTTTGTATTAAGAACAAAAAAAAACATAAGGTTCTCTCCCCACTCTCCGCTCTCTTCGACCACTGCCGGTGTGAAAAACGGGGATAAAAATATACAATACCTTACCGAAAGACATGGTATTTACAGGAGAGATGGAACTGAAGGGACGACGTAAGCTAAACTACCTCTACTAAACTGTCACTATTTCTATCTCACTAATGGTGTTGCTACACTGACATTCCGAGAGCTGTATACCAGTAGTTCTACGTATGGTTACCACAGGTTCTGCTGAGGCTGTTACAGTCCCTACCAATACTTGTTGAGTCCGCTGCTGCCTCGCTGGTAGTTGGTCGTCCTGAGGCAGCTGCTGTACGACCATCAGGAATCCCTTGACTTTAGATTCCCTCCTTTTGTTTTATGTTTATGATGGTTCATATGGATTTGGTGAGGGTTTAGCGAGTGTCCAAGGCAACATCCAGCTCCTCTCCTCCCTCGTCATACTCTGCACTTGGCTCATAACTGAAGACTCGGATAACTCCTTCTACTAAGACACGATGTATCTAACTGAACCCTACACCTGCAAGGTGCTTGTCCAGCTGCTTCTTGAATGACTGAGTTGTTTCACTTACCACATTACCTGGTACTTTATTTCATTCTCCTATAATTCTGTTAAGTGGGTAAGCGATCTGGTATTTCATTTGGTCTGTGTGATTTGTTAATGTTCAGCTTCTACAAATATTTTATTATATCAGGACTTGTGATTTCGTCAATACTTAATATATGCCAGTTTCAGAAAATAAATTATGCAGCCTAGGACAGTTGGTGTCATGTGAAGCTGTAAATACGACCCTGATAACTGCACAATAGACGCCATGCCTCTGCCTCTAATTTACTATTCTGCAGTTATCGTTAGTTAATTAAATATCCTATCGCAAGTTACTGTTTATAGCATTTTACTGAGTCGATGTTTGGTCCGCCAGATTCTTGATCAACTGATAAAAGTCCCTGGTGGACGACACGTCTTCCCAATAAACCATATGTTGTGTTTTATTAACATACCATTTTTCTTCACTGACGATTCCTTTTAATGTTTTGTGCAATTAGTTTTTTCTTTTAATTCTTGTGTAGCATTGCTGACTTGTCTCTTCCTTTCTCTAACTGTAGGTAGTTAGTATGGTCTTATGTACACTACGTTTTCAGCTTATGATCTCGACTGGTCGTCCTCATCCCAAACACTTTTACACCTTCTTGCCATATTATTCTTCCCAATATTTTTGCTTTAAATCTGCTCCAAGTTTCTTCTACGTTGTCTGTATTTAGTAGCCGCATCCAGTTTACGTTAGTGAGGATTAGGCGTGTCAGGAAATACTTGTCCTGTTTCCTGACCAACCTTACCTAACTTAACCTGACCAACCTTACCTAACTTAACCTGACCAACCTAACCTAACCTAACCTAACCTAACCTAACCTAACCTAACCTAACCTAACTTAACCTGACCAACCTTACCTAACCTAACCTGACCAACCTTACCTAACCTAACCTGACCAACCTTACCTAACCTAACCTGACCAACCTTACCTAACCTAACCTGACCAACCTTACCTAACCTAACCTGACCAACCTTACCTAACCTAACCTGACCAACCTTACCTAACCTAACCTGACCAACCTTACCTAACCTAACCTGACCAACCTTACCTAACCTAACCTGACCAACCTTACCTAACCTAACCTGACCAACCTTACCTAACCTAACCTGACCAACCTTACCTAACCTAACATGACCAACCTTACCTAACCTAACCTGACCAACCTTACCTAACCTAACCTGACCAACCTTACCTAACCTAACCTGACCAACCTTACCTAACCAAACCTGACCAACCTTACCTAACCTAACCTGACCAACCTTACCTAACCTAACCTGACCAACCTTACCTAACCTAACCTGACCAACCTTACCTAACCTAACCTGACCAACCTTACCTAACCTAACCTGACCAACCTTACCTAACCTAACATGACCAACCTTACCTAACCTAACTTAAGATCTTGTCCGAGTCAGCTGTTGTTCTATACTTTGAGATCATCACAATACTACATCTACTGAAACTTAAGGCTTATGTTTATTATGAAGCGAACAATGTGATCAATGTTAGTTATTCTCTGTGTTGTGAACAATGTTATTCTCTGTGTTGTGAACAATGTTATTCTCTGTGTTGTGAACAATGTTAGTTATTCTCTGTGTTGTGAACAATGTTATTCTCTGTGTTGTGAACAATGTTATTCTCTGTGTTGTGAACAATGTTAGTTATTCTCTGTGTTGTGAACAATGTTATTCTCTGTGTTGTGAACAATGTTATTCTCTGTGTTGTGAACAATGTTAGTTATTCTCTGTGTTGTGAACAATGTTAGTTATTCTCTGTGTTGTGAACAATGTTAGTTATTCTCTGTGTTGTGAACAATGTTTGTTATTCTCTGTGTTGTGAACAATGTTAGTTATTCTCTGTGTTGTGAACAATGTTAGTTATTCTCTGTGTTGTGAACAATGTTAGTTATTCTCTGTGTTGTGAACAAAGTTATTCTCTGTGTTGTGAACAATGTTAGTTATTCTCTGTGTTGTGAACAATGTTTGTTATTCTCTGTGTTGTGAACAATATTATTCTCTGTGTTGTGAACAATGTTTGTTATTCTCTGTGTTGTGAACAATGTTAGTTATTCTCTGTGTTGTGAACAATGTTTGTTATTCTCTGTGTTGTGAATAATGTTATTCTCTGTGTTGTGAACAATGTTATTCTCTGTGTTGTGAACAATGTTATTCTCTGTGTTGTGAACAATGTTTGTTATTCTCTGTGTTGTGAACAATGTTATTCTCTGTGTTGTGAACAATGTTTGTTATTCTCTGTGTTGTGAACAATGTTATTCTCTGTGTTGTGAACAATGTTTGTTATTCTCTGTGTTGTGAACAATGTTTGTTATTCTCTGTGTTGTGAACAATGTTAGTTATTCTCTGTGTTGTGAACAATGTTAGTTATTCTCTGTGTTGTGAACAATGTTAGTTATTCTCTGTGTTGTGAACAATGTTTGTTATTCTCTGTGTTGTGAACAATGTTTGTTATTCTCTGTGTTGTGAACAATGTTATTCTCTGTGTTGTGAACAATGTTTGTTATTCTCTGTGTTGTGAACAATGTTATTCTCTGTGTTGTGAACAATGTTTGTTATTCTCTGTGTTGTGAACAATGTTATTCTCTGTGTTGTGAACAATGTTTGTTATTCTCTGTGTTGTGAACAATGTTTGTTATTCTCTGTGTTGTGAACAATGTTTGTTATTCTCTGTGTTGTGAACAATGTTTGTTATTCTCTGTGTTGTGAACAATGTTATTCTCTGTGTTGTGAACAATGTTATTCTCTGTGTTGTGAACAATGTTTGTTATTCTCTGTGTTGTGAACAATGTTATTCTCTGTGTTGTGAACAATGTTATTCTCTGTGTTGTGAACAATGTTAGTTATTCTCTGTGTTGTGAACAATGTTTGTTATTCTCTGTGTTGTGAACAATGTTATTCTCTGTGTTGTGAACAATGTTATTCTCTGTGTTGTGAACAATGTTAGTTATTCTCTGTGTTGTGAACAATGTTATTCTCTGTGTTGTGAACAATGTTTGTTATTCTCTGTGTTGTCAACAATGTTTGTTATTCTCTGTGTTGTGAACAATGTTTGTTATTCTCTGTGTTGTGAACAATGTTAGTTATTCTCTGTGTTGTGAACAATGTTATTCTCTGTGTTGTGAACAATGTTTGTTATTCTCTGTGTTGTGAACAATGTTATTCTCTGTGTTGTGAACAATGTTTGTTATTCTCTGTGTTGTGAACAATGTTATTCTCTGTGTTGTGAACAATGTTAGTTATTCTCTGTGTTGTGAACAATGTTATTCTCTGTGTTGTGAACAATGTTTGTTATTCTCTGTGTTGTGAACAATGTTATTCTCTGTGTTGTGAACAATGTTAGTTATTCTCTGTGTTGTGAACAATGTTTGTTATTCTCTGTGTTGTGAACAATGTTAGTTATTCTCTGTGTTGTGAACAATGTTTGTTATTCTCTGTGTTGTGAACAATGTTAGTTATTCTCTGTGTTGTGAACAATGTTATTCTCTGTGTTGTCAACAATGTTTGTTATTCTCTGTGTTGTGAACAATGTTTGTTATTCTCTGTGTTGTGAACAATGTTTGTTATTCTCTGTGTTGTGAACAATGTTTGTTATTCTCTGTGTTGTGAACAATTTTTGTTATTCTCTGTGTTGTGAACAATGTTAGTTATTCTCTGTGTTGTGAACAATGTTATTCTCTGTGTTGTGAACAATGTTTGTTATTCTCTGTGTTGTGAACACTGTTATTCTCTGTGTTGTGAACAATGTTTGTTATTCTCTGTGTTGTGAACAATGTTTGTTATTCTCTGTGTTGTGAACAATGTTTGTTATTCTCTGTGTTGTGAACAATGTTTGTTATTCTCTGTGTTGTGAACAATGTTTGTTATTCTCTGTGTTGTGAACAATGTTTGTTATTCTCTGTGTTGTGAACAATGTTTGTTATTCTCTGTGTTGTGAACAATGTTAGTTATTCTCTGTGTTGTGAACAATGTTTGTTATTCTCTGTGTTGTGAACAATGTTATTCTCTGTGTTGTGAACAATGTTTGTTATTCTCTGTGTTGTGAACAATGTTAGTTATTCTCTGTGTTGTGAACAATGTTAGTTATTCTCTGTGTTGTGAACAATGTTTGTTATTCTCTGTGTTGTGAACAATGTTATTCTCTGTGTTGTGAACAATGTTTGTTATTCTCTGTGTTGTGAACAATGTTAGTTATTCTCTGTGTTGTGAACAATGTTTGTTATTCTCTGTGTTGTGAACACTGTTATTCTCTGTGTTGTGAACAATGTTATTCTCTGTGTTGTGAACAATGTTAGTTATTCTCTGTGTTGTGAACAATGTTATTCTCTGTGTTGTGAACAATGTTATTCTCTGTGTTGTGAACAATGTTTGTTATTCTCTGTGTTGTGAACAATGTTAGTTATTCTCTGTGTTGTGAACAATGTTAGTTATTCTCTGTGTTGTGAACAATGTTAGTTATTCTCTGTGTTGTGAACAATGTTAGTTATTCTCTGTGTTGTGAACAATTGTTTGTTATTCTCTGTGTTGTGAACAATGTTAGTTATTCTCTGTGTTGTGAACAATGTTAGTTATTCTCTGTGTTGTGAACAATGTTTTGTTATTCTCTGTGTTGTGAACAATGTTAGTTATTCTCTGTGTTGTGAACAATGTTTGTTATTCTCTGTGTTGTGAACAATGTTAGTTATTCTCTGTGTTGTGAACAATGTTAGTTATTCTCTGTGTTGTGAACAATGTTAGTTATTCTCTGTGTTGTGAACAATGTTAGTTATTATCTGTGTTGTGAACAATGTTAGTTATTCTCTGTGTTGTGAACAATGTTAGTTATTCTCTGTGTTGTGAACAATGTTTGTTATTCTCTGTGTTGTGAACAATGTTTGTTATTCTCTGTGTTGTGAACAATGTTAGTTATTCTCTGTGTTGTGAACAATGTTTGTTATTCTCTGTGTTGTGAACAATGTTAGTTAGTCTCTGTGTTGTGAACAATGTTTGTTATTCTCTGTGTTGTGAACAATGTTAGTTAGTCTCTGTGTTGTGAACAATGTTAGTTAGTCTCTGTGTTGTGAACAATGTTAGTTAGTCTCTGTGTTGTGAACAATGTTTGTTATTCTCTGTGTTGTGAACAATGTTAGTTAGTCTCTGTGTTGTGAACAATGTTTGTTATTCTCTGTGTTGTGAACAATGTTAGTTAGTCTCTGTGTTGTGAACAATGTTTCTCCTGACTCTTGCAGGGTAAGACTGGGTTCTTGTTTTGTGCTCACAACAACACCCACAATATTGTTGATAAATCAGTCACATGTGCAACACTTGAGCATCTTTATTGTGGAAACGTTTGGCCACACAGTGACTTCATCAGTCCAGTACAAAGAATAATAATGAAGATCAGGAGAGTGAGGTAATCAGTCCCTCAGTCTGGAGTCAATGTAATTAGTCCATCAATCTTGAAAATATTATAGTTAGTTCATCAATCTTTTCAAGACTGATGAATTGACTCCATCGACTCCAGACTGAGGGACTGATTACCTCACTCTCCTGATTTTCACTATTCTTCTTTGTACTGGACTGATGAAGTCACTGTGTGGCCAAACGTTTCCACAATAAAGATGGCCAAGTGTTGCACATGTGACTAATTTATCAACTTCTAGGTTCCCTGAACCATTTATCTGCGCAATATTACTGAGTACAAGTACCGCGTTGAGTTCACAAGTTGTTAATGAGACCGGCTGCCTCGGAGCACTGAAATCACCAACAAATATCATCTCTGTTACCATAATTCCGCCATACATAACGGAGCAGTGTTGCTGCTTTGTCTCAGGTGGACGGTGTACTACGCCGGGTATTTTTCTTCTTTCCAGCGCCTCGCATTTCACATCATTCTTATTAATTTCGCCCGGAATGCTGTGCATCTTCAGGGGCTCCTGTATTTACACCTAGATGTCATTCACCTTTGTACAAACATTGTATCAGGCTGAAATAAAGTATCTTATTTTATTACGAACACAAGGGATCACTCCACGCCCCTTGTGTGTCAGAAGTATCTTGTGAAAAATATTGTATCCTGTCGAGGTTGATGAGCCACACACATCTGTAACATTTATATAACATACCTGGAAAAATAAACACAAATGCAGTATAATGCGACCCTTTATTGACTACGTTTCGCCCACACAGATCTTTTTGTGACATGATAAAGCCCACTATGTGAACGCAATGTAGTCAATAATGTAGTCAATGTAGTGTGACTTTGTCAATGGTCAAAGTCGGACCGAAACGTCGTCGTAAGCTTCTCTCTTTTATGTGCGGGTTATTTGTGTATTGTTCCAGTCACGGTATTGTGCCTTTTGTTATTTAGTCAATAAAGGATAGCACTATACTGCATTTGTGTTTATTTTTCCATCGTGTCGGTATTTTACACCATTTATCTCCACATGATGTACCAATCAAGGCTTTTCTTTCTATCAGGTGAATGTGAGAACTGAACCAAGACTCAGAGTAATGATGTCAGGATGTCTGATGAAGAACAAGTAGATAATTAGTCCGTTTTCAGACATAAAAACCTTATATATTTGTGCAGGAAAACATAATTACCTCAGCTGGTCTCCCCCAGCTGAGATAATTTAAATTCTTTGTTTCATATCTCATCAACGCTCCAAAAATGCCGAGGCTTACGTTAACAAGCTCCGCCTGTGTTGTCGATGTTATACCATTCATGTTGTTAAATTAGGCACATGTGCAACTCTTGGGTATCTTTATTGAGGAAACGTTTCGCCACACAGTGGCTTCAACCTTGAGTCGATGTGGTCAGTCCATCAATCTTGATGGACTGACCACATCGACTCAAGGTTGAGGGACTGATTACCTCATTCTCCTCCTGTTCTTCAAGATTCTCCTATGTATGGACTGATGAAGCCACTGTGTGGCGAAACGTTTCCTCAATAAAGATACCCAAGAGTTGCACATGTGTCTAATTTATCAACATGTCGGTTCTCTGAACCATTCATCTACAAACCATCTACATACATCTACAGCAACATCGATGGAATCTTGGACAGACATCTCTACAACCTTCTTAATTACTCCTGATCCATGCCTTGTGTATGACCTACTTCCACTGGGGAATCCCGCCTACCAGCGACAATGCCAGTGTAACTTTGTTAGGTAAGACACATATGCAACAGTTAGGTATCTTTATTTCGAAACGTTTCGCCTACACAGTAGGCTTCTTCAGTCGAGTACAGAAAAGTTAATAGAAACAGAAGATACTTGAAGACGATGTAATCAGTCCATCACCCTTAAAGTTTTGAGGTGTTCAGTCCCTCAGTCTGGAGAAGAGCATTGTTCCGTTGTCTGAAACAATATTGTTTCAGACAACGGAACAATGCTCTTCTCCAGACTGAGGGACTGAACACCTCAAAACTTTAAGGGTGATGGACTGATTACATCGTCTTCAAGTATCTTCTGTTTCTATCAACTTTTCTGTACTCGACTGAAGAAGCCTACTGTGTAGGCGAAACGTTTCGAAATAAAGATACCTAACTGTTGCATATGTGTCTTACCTAACAATCTGTCGGTAGGTAAGACACATATGCAACAGTTAGACAACTTTATTCCGAAACGTTTCGCCTACACAGTAGGCTTCTTCAGTCGAATACAGAAAGTAGGCAGGAACAGTAGAGATGAGAAGACGATGTAATCAGTCCATCACCCTTGTAGTCGTAGAATTTGAGGTTGTCAGTCCCTCGGCCTGGAGAAGTTCAGTTCCATAGTCAGGAACTATCTGAAGATCAAGCGACAGTGCGGAGACTTAAATACTGTCGGAAGGAGAGGTGCAGAGTAGTAGTAGTAGTAGTAGTAGTAGTAGTAGTGATAATGTAACCACTGAGAGGTCATGTCCCTCTCAGATCCAACACTTCTCACTGGAAAAGCTTGTCCAAGGTGTTTTCTGTACCAAGATGCCATGTGTTGCAGTGTCTGACAAGATGAATATCAAAATGGTATACAATACCGACAGGTTGTTAGGTAAGACACATATGCAACAGTTAGACAACTTTATTCCGAAACGTTTCGCCTACACAGTAGGCTTCTTCAGTCGAATACAGAAAGTAGGCACATGACCTCTCAGTGGTTACATTATCACTACTACTACTACTACTACTACTACTACTACTACTACTACTACTACTCTGCACCTCTCCTTCCGACAGTATTTAAGTCTCCGCACTGTCGCTTGATCTTCAGATAGTTCCTGACTATGGAACTGAACTTCTCCAGGCCGAGGGACTGACAACCTCAAATTCTACGACTACAAGGGTGATGGACTGATTACATCGTCTTCTCATCTCTTCTGTTCCTGCCTACTTTCTGTATTCGACTGAAGAAGCCTACTGTGTAGGCGAAACGTTTCGGAATAAAGTTGTCTAACTGTTGCATATGTGTCTTACCTAACAACCTGTCGGTATTGTATACCATTTTGATATTCATCTTGTCAGACACTGCAACACATGGCATCTTGGTACAGAAAACACCTTGGACAAGCTTTTCCAGTGAGAAGTGTTGGATCTGAGAGGGACATGACCTCTCAGTGGTTACATTATCACTACTACTACTACTACTACTACTACTACTCTGCACCTCTCCTTCCGACAGTATTTAAGTCTCCGCACTGTCGCTTGATCTTCAGATATTTTCCTGACTATGGAACTGAACTTCTCCAGGCCGAGGGACTGACAACCTCAAATTCTACGACTACAAGGGTGATGGACTGATTACATCGTCTTCTCATCTCTAGTTTTTCCTGCCTACTTTCTGTATTCGACTGAAGAAGCCTACTGTGTAGGCGAAACGTTTCGGAATAAAGTTGTCTAACTGTTGCATATGTGTCTTACCTAACAACCTGTCGGTATTGTATACCATTTTGATATTCAATCTGTCGGTATTTTATACCATTTTAATGTTCAGTGTAACTTTGTCAATGGTCCAAGTCGGACCGAAACGTCGTCGTAAGCTTCTCTCTTTTATGTGCGGGTTATTTGTGTATAATGCCTTCGTCTGCTGCACCTTCCCTCACCTGACGACGGTATATAAGCACCAAGCTTCATGCCTGTGCTTCAGATTCTTCAAGACTCCGGTTTTCTTCACCTACTTCAAGGCTGAGGGAGTGATTACCTCTTGCACATAGATCTACAATCTTCCCATTATGTCTTTGAATTTATATTGATAAAGCCACTGGATGGCGAAACGTCTACAAATAAAGATACCCAGGTGTTGCAAGAATAAATAAGAAGCACTGCAGCAGGCCTACTGACCTACACTAGTAGATGCTACTCACAACAAAGTGCTCCCTTCACTTCAGAGGATTAGTGTAGCGAATAACCCTCGGTCTTTTTTCTCGAAGACTTTCCTAGTGTACAAGTGGTACCAGTCGTGTGTGCTGGCGTGTACACTAGCGTGTACTACTGACACTACCCGACCACATTTACCACAAAAACTGCAATATTTACAAGGAAACCGTACTCAGATTCACTACCACACACCATCTCGTGTTTTAATATCCCAGTCTCCCCAATACCTGGGTCACAACCTGGCTCTTCCAATACCTGGGTCACAACCTGGCTCTTCCAATGCCTGGGTCACAACCTGGCTCTTCCAATACCTGGGTCACAACCTGCTCTTCCAATACCTAGGTCACAACCTGGCTCTTCCAATACCTGGGTCACAACCTGGCTCTTCCAATACCTGGGTCACAACCTGTCTCTTCCAATACCTGGGTCACAACCTGGCTCTTCCAATACCTGGGCTACACTTGGCTCTTCCAATACCTGGGTCACAACCTGGCTCTTCCAATACCTGGGTCACAACCTGGCTCTTCCAATACCTGGGTCACAACCTGGCTCTTCCAATACCTGGGTCACAACCTGGCTCTTCCAATACCTGGGTCACAACCTGGCTCTTCCAATACCTGGGCCACAACCTGGCTCTTCCAATACCTGGGCTACACTTGGCTCTTCCAATACCTGGGCCACACTTGGCTCTTCCAATACCTGGGTCACACTTGGCTCTTCCAATACCTGGGCCACACTTGGCTCTTCCAATACCTGGGTCACATACATGGTCTTATCCAATATAGGGTAACAACATCACTGGATCTTATTCAATACCTGGAACACAACCTGTCTCCAACTGAGGCACACTAAAACCTAGGGTCAACAACGTCTGTCTATTCACAACCTGTACTCACTTGGCTCTTCCGAAACTTCGGTCCCAACTCTGTGCTACTACCAATACCTGGGTCACAACCTGGCTCTTCCAATACCTGGGTCACAACTTGGCTCTTCCAATACCTGGGCACACTTGGCTCTTCCAATACCTGGGTCACAACTGGCTCTTCCAATACCTGGGTCACAACTGGCTCTTCCAATACCTGGGCCACAACCTTAGGCTTTTCCAATACCGGCCACTGGCTCTTAGTAACTGGCACACACACTGGTTCTTCAATTCTGGCAAACGTTTCCAAACTTGGAAAAACCCTGACTCTTCCAATACCTGGCCACAACTGGCCTCCCAAACCTGGGTCACAACCTGTCTTCCATACCTGGCCACAACCTGGCTTTCCATACCTGGGTCACAACCTACTCTTCAATGCTGGCAAACGCTCTTCCAATACCGGTCAATCTGGTCTTCAATACCTGGGCCTACCTACTTCAATCCTGGGCACAACCTGGCTCTTCCAATACCTGGGTCACAACCTGGCTCTTCCAATACCTGGGCCACAACCTGGCTCTTCCAATACCTGGGCACAACCTGGCTCTTCCAATACCTGGGCCACGCTTGGCTCTTCCAATACCTGGGTCACAACCTGCTCTTCCAATACCTGGGCCACAACCTGGCTTTTCCAATACCTGGGCCACACCTGGCTCTTACAATACCTGGGCCACACCTGGCTCTTGCAATACCTGGGCCACATCTGGCTCTCCCAATACCTGGTTCTTCCAATACCCGGGCCACACCTGGTGAGGAGGGTCAGTGAGGTCTCCCTCCCCCTTCAACAGCTGGTAAGAACAACCTCCCCTTCCTCCATCCCCCACTTCCCACCCCTCCCTGGGGACAGATACTTGCGGTCACTCCCCCAATATGCAAATCGCTGGAGAGGTTGTTAGTGGGGTCGTCCTAGTCGTCACAGCTGGCAAGAATGGCGTAGTTGAGACGCCTCTAAACACGACCTTAATGCCCCCACCAACCCCTCCTTCCTTCCTTCACCCCACCATCCCCTCCTTCCTTCTTTCCTCCATCCCACTTACGCCACCACCTCCGATATTGGGAGAGTGGCACTCCTGGCGAGGCGCTATTTATATACCAGTGGTCGGTAGCAGTGCCAGCGTGGTGCCACCACCCTCCTGCACCCACAACACATATATCTACACCACGCCCACACCACAGTATGTCCACAATATGTCCACCTACAATAATCGTGTAGCACCCAGGTACCTACTTACCGCTAGGTGCACAGAGGGTTAACAGGAATAAGGAAAGATGCCCAACGTTTCCAAAGGTGAAAGTTAAGACACTTGTGCAACATCTGGTTATCTTTATTGTAGACGTTTCGCCATCCAGTGGCTTTATTAATACAAATTCTTGGACATAATAAGAAAACAGAAGAACTATATACAAATGATGAGGTAATCAGTCCCTCAGCCTTGGAGGTGGTGTTTTGAGCATCGTGGTTGTAGAGATTCTGAAGCACAGGCAAGGAGACTGGCGCTTATATAGGCGTCAGTGAATAGGGACGTGTAGCAGACGAGGGCATAGTCACTGGTAAGCGGGATTCCCCAGTGGAAGGAGGTCCTACCCAAATTGATGGGTTAGTTGTAGTAGCCGTGAAGAAGGTGATGTAGATGTCCGATGGAAAGCAGAGGCGCCACGAGTACACTGAGAGACAACACAGTAAGTGTCCGGGGCCCAAGACTGTTCAACTGCCTCCCAGCATACATAAGGGGATCACCAATAGACCCGTGGCTGTCTTAAGAAGGCACTGGACAGGCACCTAAAGTCAGTACCTGACCAACCGAGCTACGGTTCGTACATCAGCTTGCGTGCGGCCAGCAGTAACAGCCTGGTTGATCTGTGTCTTAATCGTTTCCAATGGTCCCGGGTCCGGCGGTTGTGAACGGAAGATGCTGTCACCTCACCAACACCACACGCAACACTGACGTTCAGAGCAACAACACTGAGCCCCAGCAACACAACACTGGACCCCCACCACCGACAACACTGGCTCAATACACACCGTGTGTTGTACACTACAGTAGTCCATTCAGGACCAACCTCTGTAAGACATTACAAAAAAATGTAGCGACAGCGAAGAGGCGGGGCCAGGAGCTATGAATCGACCCCTGTAGCCACATATAGGTGAGTACACACACACACACACCCACACACGGCTCAGGGAGAGTGACCTAGTAGCGATCAGTGAAGAGGCGGGGGCCAGGAGCTCGGACTCGACCCCCGCAACCTCAACTAGGTGAGTACACACACACACACACACACACACACACACACACACACACACACACACACCACACACACCCACACACACCCACACACACCACACACAACACACACCACAACACACACACACACACCACACACACACCACACACACCACACACACACACACACACACACACGCACACACACACCCCACACACCTGTTTGCAGATGACGTGAAGTTGATGAGAAGAATTCACTCGATCGAAGACCAGGCAGAACTACAAAGGGATCTGGACAGGCTGCAGACCTGGTCCAGCAATTGGCTCCTGGAGTTCAATCCCACCAAGTGCAAAGTCATGAAGATTGGGGAAGGGCAAAGAAGACCGCAGACGGAGTACAGTCTAGGGGGCCAGAGACTACAAACCTCACTCAAGGAAAAAGATCTTGGGGTGAGTATAACACCAGGCACATCTCCTGAAGCGCACATCAACCAAATAACTGCTGCAGCATATGGGCGCCTAGCAAACCTCAGAACAGCATTCCGACATCTTAATAAGGAATCGTTCAGGACCATGTACACCGTGTACGTTAGGCCCATATTGGAGTATGCGGCACCAGTTTGGAACCCACACCTAGCCAAGCACGTAAGAAACTAGAGAAAGTGCAAAGGTTTGCAACAAGACTAGTCCCAGAGCTAAGAGGTATGTCGTACGAGGAGAGGTTAAGGGAAATCAACCTGACGATACTGGAGGACAGGAGAGATAGGGGGGACATGATAACGACATACTGAGAGGAATTGACAAGGTGGACAAAGACAGGATGTTCCAGAGATTGGACACAGTAACAAGGGGACACAGTTGGAAGTTGAAGACACAGATGAATCACAGGGATGTTAGGAAGTATTTCTTCAGCCACGGAGTAGTCAGTAAGTGGAATAGTTTGGGAAGCGATGTAGTGGAGGCAGGATCCATACATAGCTTTAAGCAGAGGTATGATAAAGCTCACGGTTCAGGGAGAGTGACCTAGTAGCGACCAGTGAAGAGGCGGGGCCAGGAGCTCGGACTCGATCCCTGCAACCTCAACTAGGTGAGTACAACTAGGTGAGTACACCACACACACACACACACACACACCACACACACACCCACACCACACACACACACACACACACACACACACCACACACACTCACACACACACCACACACACCCACACACACACACAACACACACACCACACACACACACACACACACACACACACACACACACACAACACACACAACACACACACCACACACACAACAACAACAAGGTATTTCATGGGAGACTTCACAAACAAAACAAGCTTTATTTCTATAAAATATTATATAAAATTGCCACTGGGATAACTGACACGTATAAACTAATGTACAGAACATCTCTTGTTATGTAGACCAGAACTGGAGAAATGCTGCCCGTCAAGGACACCAGGAACATGGAGAACACAAACAATGGAAGTGGGTGGGACACGGGGAAGAGAGAGAGAGAGAAAGAGAGGATCAGCAGAGAAGAGAGGAAGAGAGAGAGAAGAGAAAGGAGAGAGAGAGAGAGAGAGAGAGAGAGGATGAACCAGCAAGACTGGATCTAATATTTACCACGAGTGCATCTAATATAGACGGAAGGAAATATGAGAGGCCTCTGGGTACTAGCTACCTCACTACTGAGATTTTAATACCTTGGGAATGTAAACAATGAGGGAAGAATAACAAGTAGGAGACCAGAGAAACCCAATCTCAGAAGAGTAAACTTTGAAGGGGAATAAAAAGACTAAATGAATGCAGTACAAAGAGAAAGGGAAATGGAAGGAAAGTCACAGAATGAGATGATGGAGCACCTAGCTGGAAAGTGCTGGGAGGCACCTTTCTGCTGCACACCTTTGCTATGCACCAGCAAAGGTGCGCAGCGGAAAAACACAAAAGTGCAAGCACACAGAGAAACTTTTGCAAGCGAAGGACAGAAGAAAACAGAGAAGTGAGAAAAAAAAGGTCAGAAAAGAATATGCAAGAGTGAGAAGAGAAGCCGAGCAACAATTTGAGAATGACAGCAGTAAAGGTTAAGTATGAATCGTAACTGTTTCAAAACCATAACGGATAAAAAAAAAACAGTAAAAACGTCAGGTAACAAGACTGAGGAAGGAAGAAAAAGCTCACTGGAAACTATAAGGAAGTGTGCGGAGAGCTGAACGATTTAAAGAGATGTTCTCAGTGGAAACAGCGGCCACACGAGAGAGGTCACACGGGAGGTCACACGAGAGAGGTCAAAGAGAAAGGAAGCATAAACGAGCACTTAGACCCCACACACATAACAAGGAGGAGGGGGAAGAACTTTTAGTGAGTTGTAAGTTTATTCAGGTACAGGTAACATAAATAATTATATAAATTACCGTACACAGAGGCATGTATGTTGATTACCTGGCATAACCCAAGAAAGTCAAACTGACTTATTTCCACTAGAGTCCTTGTAATATCTTATTAGTTAAAACACCTCAGTAACACCCAGAACCATAGACCCGACGAGATGTCACCGTGGAGTGTGTGAGAGGCTATACCTTTGATATACCTTTGAAGAGTTTCGAAAGTTTATTTACTCTCTCAGCCCGGCCATGGGCCAGGCTCGTCTGGTGTTTACCTGGTCAACCAGACTGTTGCTGCTGGAGGTCTGCTGTCCCACATATCCATCACAGCCTGGTTGATCCGGCACCTGGTGAAGATACTTGTCCAGTTTCCTCTTGAAGGTTTCTACACTTGTTCCAGCAGTGTTTCTGATATCTTCTGGTAAGATGTTGATACAGTGTTCCCTTATTGTCCCCACCGCACCCCTGCTCCTCACTGGGTTTATTTTACACTTCCTCCCATATCTCTCACTCCAGTATGTTGTTATGGCAGTGTGCAGATTTGGGACCAAGCACTCGAGTACCTTCCAGGTATATATTATCATGTACCTCTCTCTCCTCCGCTCCAGTGAGTACATGTTCAAAACTTGCAGGCGTTCCCAGTAGTTCAGGTGCTTTACTGGCTCAATGTGAGCCGTAAACGATCTCTGTATTTGTTCCAGCTCCGATATTTCTCCTGCATTCAACGGGGCCGTCAGCACTGAACAATATTCTAAGTGAGGGAGCACTAGTGATTTGAAGAGTGTCATCATCGGCATTATTTCCCTTGTTTCGAAAGTTCTCAATACCCACCCCGTCATCTTCCTGGCTGTCGTGATCTTTGTCTTGTTATGGTCTTTAAAAGAAAGGTCAGCTGACATAATCATTCCTAGGTCTTTTACGTGTTCCTTTCGTTCAATTTAGTGACCCTCGTGAGTTTTTTATATAGTGTTCCTTTTGAGTTCTTCATTCTTTCCATACCTAAGCAGCTGGAACTTATCACCACTGAACGTCATGTGTTTTCCACTGCCCACTGGAAAACCCTGTTTATGTCTTCCTGTACTTTTTCAGTGTCCTCTACCGTACTGACTTTCATGCTTATTTTAGTGTCATCTGCAAATGATGATACAAAAGTGTGCCGGGTGTTTTTGTCTATGTCTGCTACGAGGATGAGGAACAGCAGAGGTGCCAGGACAGTGCCTTGGGGCACTGAGCTTTTGACCTCGCTGATGCTGGATCTTGCCCTGTTTACTACTACTTTTTGTGTTCTGTGTGTTGGGAAACCGAAAATCCATCTGCCTACCTTCCCCGTAATGTCCACGGCCTTCATTTTGTGCGCTATCACTCCATGATCGCATTTGTCAAACGCCTTTACAAAATCTGTGTAAATCACATCTGCATTTTGGTCGTCTTCCAGTGCCTCCGTAATTCTGTCATAATGGTTCAGCAGCTGTGACAGACATGATCGTCCTGCTCTAAAACCATGATGGTTCGGGTTATGTTGGTCATTAAATTTGTAATCTGCCGTCTCATCACTCTTTCGAAGATTTTTATGATGTGAGAGGTTAGGGCTACTGGTCTGTAATTTTTAGCTAGTGCTCTACTGCCTCCCTTGTGCAAAGGAGTTATGTCTGCACTCTTTAAGGCCTCCGGTATTTCACCTAGATCTAAGCTCTTTCTCCAGAGAATACTGAGGGCTAGTGCTAGTGGTACTTTGCACTTCTTTATAAATAGAACATTCCATGAATCTGGTCCAGGTGCTGAGTGAGTGGGCATGTTTTCCATTTCTTTATCGAAATCTATGGGATTTGTACTGTCAGTTAGTTGGTCTGTGCGGCCTTCTGGAATGAAAAATATTTCTGCATTTTCTACCTTGCTGTCATTTGGTGGGTTGCTGAACATCGACTCATACTGTTTTTTTTAGAATTTCACTCATTTCCTGTTCATCGTCAGTATACGAGTCTCCTCTCAGTAGTGGTCCAATTCTACAGGTAGTTCTTAGCTTGGATTTTGCGTAGGAATAGAAATATTTTGGGTTTCTTGCAATATCCTGTATGGCCCTTTGTTCCCTTTGTACTTCTTCTGTGAGGTATGACATCCTAAGTTTTTGCTCTAATTCAGTGATCTCTCTGCTAAGTCTATCTTTCCTCTGTTGTAGCATATTTGTGTTTTTAAACAGTTCAGTAACCCGTTTTCTTCTTCTGTACCATCTCCTACGCTCTCTCTCTATATCTGATCTTCTGGGTTTCCTCAATGGTACATGTTTCATACATACTTTGTATGCTTCTGTATTCAGCATGTCTAGGCACTGGTGTGGATTTAGGTCGCTCATGTCTGATTCCCAGGGTGTCTGATAGCTCTTGGTTTATTTTTTCCCAGTTAATTCTATGGTTGTTAAAATTAAACTTACTGAACATCCCGTCTCTAACTTTAGTGCTGCAGTTTCCTACCCCTGAGTTGATACTAGTTTGAACCTCTATGTTGTTATGATCAGAGTAAATAGTTTTGGAAACTGTTATGTCTCTGATCAGTTCCTCGTTGTTTGTGAATATCAAATTCAGGGTATTTTAATTTCTGATGGGATCAATTACCTGTGAGTTTAAAGAGTACTTTTCACAAAGTCTCATTAGTTCCCTGGTATGTGCATGTTGAGCCAGGGAGCTTCCCGCAGATATTTCTGGTATAACATTACGTTGTGCCATCTTCCATTTTACATGAGGGAGATTAATATCTCCAAGGAGTAAAATATTTGGTGTGGGATTTTCTAGTCTATCCAGATAGCTATCTATCTTCCTTAACTGATCTGTGAATTCCTCGGCTGTTGCTGATGGTGGTTTGTATACTAGGATAATTACCAAATTCCTATTTTCAACTTTAATGACTTTAATGACTCAGTCACTAGCCAAGATCTACAAGAAGTCACTGGATGTGAAAGCCAACAAGTGTAATCCAATATTTAAGAAACGAGACAGACAGGAAGCGTTAAACTACACACCAGAATCATTGACGTGTATACTATGTAAGGTAATGGAGAAGATAATGAGAAGGATAATAGCAGAACACTTGTGGCTGCTTAGGATAAGTCTACTGACTGTGGGTGTCTCAGGACCAGTCTACTGACTGTGGGTGTCTCAGGACCAGTCTACTGACTGTGGGTGTCTCAGGACCAGTCTACTGACCGTGGGTGTCTCAGGACCAGTCTACTGACCGTGGGAGTCTCAGGACCAGTCTACTGACCGTGGGTGTCTCAGGACCAGTGTACTGACCGTGGGTGTCTTAAGACCAGTCTACTGACCGTGGGTGTCTCAGGACCAGTGTACTGACCGTGGGTGTCTTAAGACCAGTCTACTGACCGTGGGTGTCTCAGGACCAGTGTACTGACCGTGGGTGTCTCAGGACCAGTGTACTGACCGTGGGTGTCTCAGGACCAGTGTACTGACCGTGGGTGTCTCAGGACCAGTGTACTGACCGTGGGTGTCTTAAGACCAGTCTACTGACCGTGGGTGTCTCAGGACCAGTGTACTGACCGTGGGTGTCTTAAGACCAGTCTACTGACCGTGGGTGTCTCAGGACCAGTCTACTGACGTGGGTGTCTCAGGACCAGTGTATGACGTGGGTGTCTCAGACCAGTCTACTGACCGTGGGTAGTCTCAGGACCAGTGAACTACAGACCGTGGGTGTCTCAGGACCAGTGCAACATGTGCTAGTCTAACTTAACGCCACACAACTTACCAGAAGCAACAACAAGTCTGATCACAGTCAAGATCATCACTGAATAACAAACTTTTTTTAGAACACAATTCAGTCTATTTAGATCTTTAAGTCGATCTGGAAGGAGCGAAATGTGTGCCTGATAACATCCTTGGTCCTTAAACCAGTGTGACACATACTCTAGTGTGACACATTAACATTCTAGTGTGGCACATTAACATGCCAGTGTAGACACATTAACATCCTAGTGTGGACACATTAACATCCTAGTGTGGACACATTAACATCCTAGTGTAGACACATTAACATCCTAGTGTAGACACATTAACATCCTAGTGTGGACACATTAACATCCTAGTGTGGACACATTAACATCCTAGTGTGGACACATTAACATCCTAGTGTAGACACATTAACATCCTAGTGTAGACACATTAACATCCTAGTGTGGACACATTAACATCCTAGTGTGGACACATTAACATCCTAGTGTGGACACATTAACATCCTAGTGTAGACACATTAACATCCTAGTGTGGACACATTAACATCCTAGTGTGGACACATTAACATCCTAGTGTGGACACATTAACATCCTAGTGTGACACATTAACATCCTAGTGTGACACATTAACATCCTAGTGTGGACACATTAACATCCTAGTGTGGACACATTAACATCCTAGTGTGGACACATTAACATCCTAGTGTGAACACATTAACATCCTAGTGTGGACACATTAACATCCTAGTGTGGACACATTAACATCCTAGTGTGGACACATTAACATCCTAGTGTAGACACATTAACATCCTAGTGTGGACACATTAACATCCTAGTGTGGACACATTAACATCCTAGTGTAGACAATTAACATCCTAGTGTGACACATTAACATCCTAGTGTAGACACATTAAATCCTAGTGTGGACACATTAACATCCAGTGTGGACACATTAACATCCTAGTGTGGACACATTAACATCCTAGTGTAGACATAAACATCCTAGTGTGGACACATTAAATCCTAGTGTGGACACATTAACTATCCTAGTGTGAAACACATTAACATCCTAGTGTAGACACATTAACATCCTAGTGTGAACATTAACATCCTAGTGTGGACACATTAACATCCTAGTGTGGACACATTAACATCCTAGTGTGGACACATTAACATCCTAGTGTGGACACATTAACATCCAGTGTGGACACATTAACATCCTAGTGTGGACACATTAACATCCTAGTGTGGACACATTAACATCCTAGTGTGGACAACATTAACATCCTAGTGTGGACACATTAACATCCTAGTGTGGACACATTAACATCCTAGTGTGAACACATTAACATCCTAGTGTGAACACATTAACATCCTAGTGTGACACATTAACATCCTAGTGTGACACATTAACATCCTAGTGTGAACACATTAACATCCTAGTGTAGACATCATTAACATCCTAGTGTGGACACATTAAATCCTAGTGTGACACATTAACATCCTAGTGTAGACATTAACATCTAGTGTAGACATTACTCCTAGTGTGGACACATTAACATCCTAGTGTGACACAAAACATCCTAGTGTGGACACATTAATATCCTAGTGTGGACACATTAATATCCTAGTGTGGACACATTAATATCCTAGTGTGGACACATTAACATCCTAGTGTAGACACATTAACATCCTAGTGTGGACACATTAACATCCTAGTGTGGACACATTAATATCCTAGTGTAGACACAAAACATCCTAGTGTGGACACATTAATATCCTAGTGTGGACACATTAATATCCTAGTGTAGACACATTAATATCCTAGTGTAGACACAAAACATCCTAGTGTGGACACATTAACATCCTAGTGTGGACACATTAACATCCTAGTGTAGACACATTAACATCCTAGTGTAGACATTAACATCCTAGTGTGGACACATTAATATCCTAGTGTGGACACATTAACATCCTATTGTAGACACATTAACATCCTAGTGTAGACATTAACATCCTAGTGTGGACACATTAACATCCTAGTGTGGACACATTAATATCCTAGTGTGGACACATTAATATCCTAGTGTGGACACATTAATATCCTAGTGTAGACACAAAACATCCTAGTGTTGACACATTAACATCCTAGTGTGGACACATTAACATCCTAGTGTGGACACATTAACATCCTAGTGTGGACACATTAACATCCTAGTGTGACACAAACATCCTAGTGTGACACATTAACATCCTAGTGTGGACACATTAACATCCTAGTGTGGACACATTAACATCCTAGTGTGAACACATTAACATCCTAGTGTGGACACATTAACATCCTAGTGTAGGCACAAAACATCCTAGTGTGGACACATTAACATTCTAGTGTGGACACATTAACATCCTAGTGTGGACACATTAACATCCTAGTGTGGACACATTAACATCCTAGTGTGAACACATTAACATCCTAGTGTAGACACATTAACATGCCAATTTAACTGACGCAAATTTTGTATCCCCAAATTAAAGAGAATCAATTTAACATCTGCGCAAGAATGACTCATCTAGCGTCTGTCTGTCCGTCTCTCTCTCTTTCTCTCTCAGGAGTTAAATAAGGTTTATTCTTGAGGGCATCAAACAGGTGCCTTAGGCACCAGTTGGAGGGTATAGGAGGCCTCTTGCCCCCGTGGGGCCACTAGCAGAGGGGGAGGGGGTCGGAGCCCCCCGTGCACCCCCCGGGGCCACAACCAAGGCGGGGTAACTCAGGCAGAAACGCCTCACAAGTCGCTCTTCAAACATACATCCAATTTAATTTTACGCCTTCACTCTGGATTATGAAATGAGCTCCAATTTGCATAGCCACATTATCATGGGTCGAGACGTACAGCCGCAACCCTCCAGGCCTGGTCTGGGACCACGCCCCCCCTGGGGGGAGAGGATTAAGCCTTAAAACATCCTTCAGATATCAGATATACCCCCTTCAGTTCACCCCTACCCATCTACCCCCTCCCAACGGCCATGTAACGAGGCAGTTCACGCTGGTCTGCACTGCCTAAATAGACAACTTAGCGAGGTATCAGAGCAGTGGAAGGATGGACTCAACAAGCGACACTAGCCAGCGCCAAGAGCCGGGTCTCAACCCGTGTAAACAAAACTAGGCGAGTACACTCGTGTAGTAACAATACCAAACTATTCTCAACCTCAATGATATTCATCACTACCAGTGTTCAGGTTACCTGTGTGATTCATCCATCTCACCTCCAGGACTCCAACATATTATTTCGCATTCACTGGAGAATACTGCACGGAGTATCAAGCTTCCACAACATCTTGTTTTGAATCATCCGGCGAGATAACTACATCACCTAAGTTAATTCCGTATTGACACAGCGGTGTGTTTACCTCTGTTAATCCAACTAAAGACTGACACTCGAAATCATTTCACACAACACAACACACAAACACACACACACATACACACACACAAACACACACACACACACACAGGCACACACACACACACACACACACACACACACACACACACACACACACACATATACAGCGGTCGCACTATAGGGTTAGAGCTCCACCTACAGGGTTAAACCCACTACATGGTTTAAGCGTCGCACCACATGGGTTGAGCTGGTCGCACTACATGGGTTTAGAGCTGGTCGCACCAACATGGGTTTAGAGCTGGTCGCATCTACATGGGTTTAGAGCTGGTCGCACCAACATGGGTTTAGAGCTGGTCGCACCTACATGGGTTTAGAGCTGGTCGCACCTACATGGGTTTAGAGCTGGTCGCACCAACATGGGTTTAGAGCTGGTCGCATCTACATGGGTTTAGAACTGGTCGCACCAACATGGGTTTAGAGCTGGTCGCACCTACATGGTTTAGAGCTGGTCGCACCAACATGTGGTTTGTAGAGCTGGTCGCACCATACATGGGTTTAGAGTGGTCGCACCTACATGGGTTTAGAGGTGGTCGCACCTACATGGGTTTACGAGTGTCGCACTAAGGTTTGAGTGTCGCACCTACATGGGTTTAGAGGTGGTCGCACCTACATGGGTTTAGAGGTGGTCGCACCTACATGGGTTTAGAGGTGGTCGCACCTACATGGGTTTAGAGGTGGTCGCACCTACATGGGTTTAGAGGTGGTCGCACCTACATGGGTTTAGAGGTGGTCGCACCTACATGGGTTTAGAGGTGGTCGCACCTACATGGGTTTAGAGGTGGTCGCACCTACATGGGTTTAGAGGTGGTCGCACCTACATGGGTTTAGAGGTGGTCGCGGTCCGCTGGTGGAGGTAGTGATCCAGTTCCCGTCAACATCAAACAATAAACGAAAGAGCACAAGTGATAAAACATTGTTACCAATGGCACTCATTACTATACCTAAGACCGGTTTAGAGGGTTCTATATTCATTGGCTTAACTCAGGGGTTCAAGGTTCACATCAGATCAAATTAAAAGAGGTATAATATTAGTAGCATTACCGACAATATGTAGGTAATTCGGTCTCCAAGCGCAAGACGTTGCCACAACATACTGTCACATTAGTTGCACCTGTCACCTACATACAACACAGGTACAGTTGGGTAGCACTTGTTTCGGGTTTAGTAAACAAAAGCATGGAGTCTTTTCTTGTATTTATGTGGAGAATTTTTTTCCAACAGGGGCGGAGATCCGTCTCAAGGGGGCTAAGACCCCCTCTTTCCCATACTAGCAATGCAGATGTGGGCTAAAGGGGTCATGACGTCTCTCCATTAGCAGAGATGAAGCAAGATCTTGCGTCTTGCAACGAAGAATTATCAGGTATGTACCCACCTATATGTACTAACCTACATGTATTCACTTATATGTGGCTGCAGGGGACGAATCGTAGCTCCTGGCCCCGCCTCTCAACTTGCCGCTTGTGGTGTGTGCAAGGGGAAGGTGATGCCGGGAGAATAGCAGTGAAAGCAGTAGTAGCAGCAGGGGCAGCAGTCATCGCGACAGCAGTCGTCGCGGGCCCCAAAGGCCCAGCAGCAGCAGGGCGGCAAAGAAATCAGCCCTCTACCCAGATAGGGCCCATTCTTCCCCCAAATTTGCACCCCGTTAGCGAACAACCCAAAACACCCCACGCTCAACCCACCCACGCCCAGCCAGCCACGCAACCCAACCAGCCAACCCGACATGCTCAACGAACCACGCCCAAACCCAGACATCTCAACCCAACCACGTCCAACCCGCACGTAACCAAGCAATTGATATATTTGGAGGGGGTTTTTGGGGGGGAAGCCCCCGCCGCCCAGTCTGTGCCCAAGCCCAGGGTGGTCAGGGCCCTGTCAACTGGGCTGTTACTGTTGGCCGAACGCAACCTGACGTACAAACCCACCCGGCGGTCAGGTCTGACTTTAGGTTTTGTCCAATGCCTTTGAAGACACCCCGGCGGTGTATTGGGAACCCCTCATTGATGTAGGGGCCCCCTTTTGGGGGTTTCCCCCTGACACTTATTGTGTTTCTTTAACTGCTAGGCCCCCCCATGCTTCGTCTCCCGAGTCTTTTGCTTTCAGAGGGAGTGATTTTCGTGTGAAAGTTTGGTCAAATCTTCTGGATTTTCCAAGTGTTATATTCATTACCTCCCCCGCCTTTTTTCCCAGGGAGTCGGGTTTTGAGGAATTTAAATGTTCCCAAAACGGGGTTTTTTATCTCTTTTTTATCGCGCCGTAAAAGTTTCTGTAATTTTCTAGGTCAAAATTTCCCTGCAGCAAAATTCCAGCCAGATAAAACAAGTGCCCTGAAGAGTGTCAAGGGGTTTGGCCCCCTATTTTTAAAGGGTTTCTCTTACCCCTGTCATTTTTCTAGCAGATGCGATTGATAAAATGTTATGGTTTTTTGAAGGAGATCCTCCGCTTATCACTCCCAGGTCTAATGTGAACAAAAATGCCGATTAAGCAGGTCTAGCAGTCCGGAATCTAGCAAGTCTACTAGGCTAGCAGGTCAGAAACCCCGCCCTGACGCCAAAGTAGATTTCTTATGCAGAACACAACTGAAGCTGTGCTTGACGCCGATGGTTACCCCCGGGGAGGCAGCCAGTTTACCCCCCGGGGGGAGCAGTGTTACCCGGGAGGCGGCAGTGTTTACCCCGGGGGGGCGCATGTTTTCCCCAGGGGAGGGAGCCCGTGTTACCCCAGGGGGCAGGCAGGTTACCCCCGGGGAGGCAGCAATTTACCCCCGGGGAGGGAGCCGTGTGTTACCCCAGGGGGGGGCAGCAGTGTTACCCCCGGGGGGGCAGGGAGTGTTTGGGGGAAAAACCCCGGGGAAGCAGGCAGTGTTTTTACCCAGGGGGGGAGCCCGTGTTTTACCCCGGGGAGGAGGCAGTGTTTCCCCAGGGAGGCGGCAGTGGTTACCCCAGGGGAGGCAGGCGTGTGTTACCCCAGGGGAGGCAGGCAGTGTGTTACCCCAGGGGAGGCAGGCAGTGTTTTACCCCAGGGGAGGCAGGCAGTGTTACCCCAGGGGAGGTAGGCAGTGTGTTACCCCAGGGGAGGCAGCCAGTGTGTTACCCCAGGGGAGGCAGGCAGTGTGTTACCCCAGGGGAGGCAGGCAGTGTGTTACCCCAGGGGAGGAGGCGTTTTTTTACCCGGGGGGGCAGGGGTGTTTAAACCCCAGGGGAGGCAGGGAGTGTTACTCCAGGGGAGGCAGGCAGTGTTCCCCCCGGGAGGTAGGCGTGTGTTTCCCCAGGGGGGGGAGCCGTGTGTTTCCCCAGGGGGGCAGGCAGTGTGTTACCCCAGGGGGGCAGGCGTGTGTTACCCCAGGGAGGGAGGGAGTGTGTTACCCCCGGGGGGGCGCCATGTTACCCCGGGGAGGAGGCAGTGTTTTTCCCCAGGGGAGGCGGCATGTGTTACCCCGGGGGAGGGTTGTTACCCCCAGGGGATGCGTCAGTGTGTTAACCCGGGGAGACAGGCAGTGTTGTTTTCCCCGGGGACGCCCTGTTGTTTCCCCGGGGGGCAGCCAGTGTTTCCCCCGGGGAGGGGGCGTGTTACCCAGGGAGGTAGGGAGTGTGTTCCCCCCGGGGGGGAGGCAGGGTTGTTACCCAGGGGGGGAGGGATGTTACCCCCGGGGGGGTAGGGAGTGTGTTACCCAGGGGGCAGGGAGTGTTGTTACCCCCGGGGGGGCAGCCAGTGTGTTACCCCAGGGGAGGAGGGATGGTTTCCCCCGGGGAGGCAGGCAGGGTTTTCCCCGGGGAGGCAGGCGTGTTCCCCAGGGGGAGGGTGTTTTCCCCCCGGGGGGGAAACGGCAGGTTTTTACCCCGGGGAAGGGAGGGGTTACCCCCGGGGGGCAGGCATGTGTTACCCCGGGGAGGCAGGCAGGGGTTACCCCGGGAGGGAGCAGGGGTTACCCCCGGGGAGGCCCCCCCCCCCCCCCCCCCCCCCCCCCCCCCCCCCCCCCCCCCAAAAAACAGTGTTACCCCAGGGGGGGCAGGCGTGTGTTACCCCCGGGGGGAGGCAGTATTTACCCCCGGGGGGGAGCAGTGTTACCCCAGGGGGGGGCAGGGGAGGGGTGTTAAACCCCCGGGGGGCAGGCAGGTTACCCCCGGGGGGGCAGGCATGGTTACCCGGGGAGGAGGCGTTGTTACCCCCGGGGGGGGCCAGTGTTACCCGGGGGGGCAGGCGTTGTTACCCAGGGGGGGGGCAGGCAGTGTTACCCCCGGGGAGGCAGGCAGTGTTACCCAGGGGGGACAGGCAGTGTTAACCCAGGGGGGGGGGTGTGTTAAAAGGGGGGGAGAACAGTGTGTTACCCCCGGGGGGCAGGCAGTGTTAAACCCCCGGGAAAAGGCAGGGGTTACCCGGGGAGGGAGGGAGGGGTTACCCCCGGAGGAGGCGTGTTTTACAAGGGGAGGCAGGCAGTGTGTTTCCAGGGGGGGAAGGCCCGGTGTTTCCCCCAGGGGGGCAGGCAGTGTTTAAAAAAACCAGGAATTTTGTTACCCCCGGGGGAGCTGTTTACCCCGGGGGAGGAGTGGTTACCCAGGGGGGAAGCAGTGTTGTACAGGGAGGTGGCAGTGTGTTACCCAGGGGAGCGGGGTGTGTTTTCCAGGGGGGGGTTTTGGGGGGATGTGTTACCCCCGGGGGAGCCCGTGTGTTCCCCCGGGGGGGCAGGTGTTACCCGGGGAAGCAAAATGTTACCCAAGTGGGGCAGGCATTGTGTTACCCCGGGGGGGGCAGTGTGTTTTCCAGGGGATGCAGGCGTGTGTTTCTACGGGAGGAGTGTGTTTCCCCCGGGGGGGCATTGTGTTTCCCCGGGGGAGGCAGTGGTTTTCCCAAGGGGGGCAGGGAGTGGTTTAAACCCCGGGGAAAAAAAGAGTGGGACCCTGGGGAGGGTTTACCCCGGGGGGCTTGTTTACCCGGGGGAAAAGTGTGTTATCCCCGGGAAAAGGGAGTGTGTTTCAAAGGGGGGGGAAAGCGTGTTCCCCAAGGGGGGGCAGTGGTTACCCAGGGAGGGGGTGTGTTTCCAGGGGAAAACAAGTGTGTATCCCTTTTGCAGACCAAGGACATTAAGGTTTTGTGGATAGGGGCCCCCCAAATTTTTGACGGGGTTTCCAGGGGAGGGTTAAAACCGGGGGGGTTGAGTCGGATGGGGATTATTTTCAACACTTGTTTGGATGATAAGCGCACAAGACAACAAACCCACCGCCACCCAAAACCACACAAAAACCCACCACCCCCACACACCAACACACACACAACACACACCACAACACACACCACACACACACACCACACCACCACCACACACACACCAACACACACACACACCCCAGACACCCCACACCAACACACACACCCACACAAACACCAAAACACACACACCACAACACACACACACCCCGACAACCCACACAAACAACCAACACACCACCACAACAACCAACACACACAAACCACACACAGACACACCCCACACACAACAACACACACCCAAAACACAAAACACAACACACCAAAAACACACACACACACCCACCCCACACAACACACACCCACAACCACAACAACACACAACACACACACACAAAACACAAGTAAACAACAAAAATCAAAAAAAAAAAAAACAAAACCCCCCCCCAAC
>NC_069428.1:26899557-26949557 GCF_026875155.1 Cherax quadricarinatus | reverse complement strand
TGATGCTGCTGGTGCTGCTGCTGCTGGTACTGGTGTTGGTGCTGGAGCTGGTGCTGCTGGTGCTGGTGTTGCTGGTGCTGCTGGTGCTGCTGCTGGTGCTGCTGGTGCTGCTGATGCTTCTGCTGGTGCTGCTGGTGCTGGTGCTGCTTCTGCTGCTGCTGCTGGTGTTGCTGCTGCTGGTGCTGCTGGTGCTGCTGGTGCTTCTGCTGGTGCTGCTGCTGGTGCTTCTGCTGGTGCTGGTGCTTGTGCTGCTGCTGCTCCTGCTGCTGCTGCTGTTGCTACACCAGCAACGGTAGACTGAGTACAGGAAGAAGGTAGATGGGTAGAGGAGGAAAGTAGACTGGGTAGAGGTTAGCAACCATAATAGCTCCTGGTGGCTGAGGATTGGAGAGTGGGCGTGGCACTGCCTGTTCCTCTGACTCGTAGTGGCACTGCTTGTCTCTCCGTCCTAACAAAGGATCACACTACTACGATTGCGCAATTTCCAAGACTTTGCTACCCATCTTCAGTCTCATATCGGTGATTTAGTGAATTGTTATAAAGTTCAAGTCAGTAATGGTGCTTGGCTTTCTTTGTTTCCCTGATGGGTTACAGTGCAGGATGGATTACAGTGGAAGAAGGGTTACAGTGGAAGGTAGATTACAACCCGTGAACCAAAGCCTCGTATGTTGGATTAAGTTGGTGAACACTGTAGCCGACTTTGGCAGCGCCCTCTCCCACGCACTGCAATAAGCACATCTTACGTGTGTATAAAAAGCAGTTGAACTAACTGACGCCAGCGAGCAGTGACACACTGCCAGCCACAGGGCAACACAACACACACCGTCGTCTTGTGTATCTCTCTCTCTCCACAGGTCCCACTGACACCATCACCCAGAATATCTAAACCTGTATATGGAAAACAACCACAGGAGGAGCTGAATGATAGCTGTAGGCCTTTCGTGTTGCATTCAACACATCAGGAGCTTGCAGTATTGCAGAAATGCAACATTGAAAGCTCCTGATGATGTGATGATTGCAACACGAAAGGCCTAGAGCTATCATTCAATTCCCCCTATAGTTATTTTGCATCTCGTATTGCTTGCTCGTGATTATATATATATATATATATATATATATATATATAATATATATATATATATATATATATATATATATATATATATATAATATATATATTATGTATGTTCAAATCTCTAGTAGGGCTGATGCATGCAGGGGATGAGATGAAAAGCTGTAAGGTTCGAGTCTCCTTCAGCCAGAGGTCAGTGTTTGTGTATATTTCGCCTGCTCTTGCGAATTCCTTGCATATATATATATATATATATATATATATATATATATATATATATATATATTATATATATATATATATATATATATATATAATATATATATGCTTAATTAAGAGGGCAACAGCCTGCCGTGTAGAACACACAATGTTCGTTACGTATATAACAAAGGTTACAAGCGTAGGACTTTTGGGGTTATCCTGGGTAATTCACGATATGTATGATAATAATACTTATGTGTACATGTGCCTAAATAAACTTACATGTGGAAAGCTTAAGTTAACTGGAGGTGACACGAGTGAGGGAAGGTGTCGGCACACCTGGCACCCACATAACACTGTGTGTCAGGGAAGGTGTTGGCACACCCGGCACACACATAATACTGGGTGTAAACAGAACAGGGTGCCAGCATTTCCTGCATATTTTGTAGTCGTTGTGCGGAGTTTCGGACGAGGCTCCAGACACGACACGGAAGACGGCTGATAGAAGAACACAGGACAATATTATAAAACACTGGACAATATTATAAAACACAGGACAATATTATAAAACACAGGACAATATTATAAAACACAGGACAATATTATAAAACACAGGACAATATTATAAAACACAGGACAATATTATAAAACACAGGACAATATTATAAAACACAGGACAATATTATAAAACACAGGACAATATTATAAAACACAGGACAATATTATAAAACACAGGACAATATTATAAAACACAGGACAATATTATAAAACACAGGACAATATTATAAAACACAGGACAATATTATAAAACACTGGACAATATTATAAAACACAGGACAATATTATAAAACACAGGACAATATTATAAAACACAGGACAATATTATAAAACACTGGACAATATTATAAAACACAGGACAATATTATAAAACACTGGACAATATATAAACACAGGACAATATTATAAAACACAGGACAATATTATAAAACACAGGACAATATTATAAAACACAGGACAATATTATAAAACACAGGACAATATTATAAAACACAGGACAATATTATAAAACACAGGACAATATTATAAAACACAGGACAATATTATAAAACACAGGACAATATTATAAAACACAGGACAATATTATAAAACACAGGACAATATTATAAAACACAGGACAATATTATAAAACACAGAAAGATATAATAAAACACAGGACAATATTATAAAACACAGGACAATATTATAAAACACAGGACAATATTATAAAACACAGGACAATATTATAAAAACACAGAAAGATATAATAAAACACAGGACAATATTATAAAACACAGGACAATATTATAAAACACTGGACAATATTATAAAACACAGAAAGATATAATAAAACACAGGACAATATTATAAAACACAGGACAATATTATAAAACACTGGACAATATTATAAAACACAGGACAATATTATAAAACACTGGACAATATTATAAAACACTGGACAATATTATAAAACACAGGACAATATTATAAAACACAGGACAATATTATAAAACACAGGACAATATTATAAAACACAGGACAATATTATAAAACACTGGACAATATTATAAAACACTGGACAATATTATAAAACACAGGACAATATTATAAAACACTGGACAATATTATAAAACACAGGACAATATTATAAAACACAGGACAATATTATAAAACACAGGACAATATTATAAAACACAGGACAATATTATAAAACACAGGACAATATTATAAAACACAGGACAATATTATAAAACACAGGACAATATTATAAAACACTGGACAATATTATAAAACACAGGACAATATTATAAAACACAGGACAATATTATAAAACACAGGACAATATTATAAAACACAGGACAATATTATAAAACACAGGACAATATTATAAAACACAGGACAATATTATAAAACACAGGACAATATTATAAAACACTGGACAATATTATAAAACACAGGACAATATTATAAAACACTGGACAATATTATAAAACACTGGACAATATTATAAAACACTGGACAATATTATAAAACACAGGACAATATTATAAAACACTGGACAATATTATAAAACACTGGACAATATTATAAAACACTGACAATATTATAAAACACTGGACAAATATATAAACACTGGACAATATTATAAAACACTGGACAATATTTAAAACACTGGACAATATTATAAAACACAGGACAATATTATAAAACACAGGACAATATTATAAAACACTGGACAATATTATAAAACACTGGACAATATTATAAAACACAGGACAATATTATAAAACACAGGACAATATTATAAAACACAGGACAATAATTATAAAACACAGGACAATATTATAAAACACTGGACAATATTATAAAACACTGGACAATATTATAAAACACTGGACAATATTATAAAACACTGGACAATATTATAAAACACAGGACAATATTATAAAACACAGGACAATATTATAAAACACAGGACAATATTATAAAACAGGACAATATTATAAAACACTGGACAATATTATAAAACACTGGACAATATTATAAAACACTGGACAATATTATAAAACACTGGACAATATTATAAAACACAGGACAATATTATAAAACACTGGACAATATTATAAAACACAGGACAATATTATAAAACACTGGACAATATTATAAAACAGAAGGGTAAAATATGTCGAGGTGCTAATTGCAGACTATTTAACAGGTATATTTGTATGTTAATTGTTAGTTTATGCTAGGAGGAATGCATGGGGGAGGGAAGGAAGGGGGAGGGAAGGGGGAGGGGGAGGGGAGGGGTAATGGAGAAGGAACTAGTGTGTGTGTGTGTGTGCGCAGTGAAGTGTGATGCAGTGTTCCTAGTTGTGTTTGATGAAATTAAGACACATGTGCGACATCTGGGTATCTTTATTGTAGACGTTTCGCCATCCAGTGGCTTTATCAATACAAATTCCAGGACATAACTTGAAAGACAGTAGAACTATGTACAGAAGATGAGGTAATCAGTCCCTCAAGGTTGAGGGACTGATTACCTCATCTTCTGGTTGTGTTTGTATACAGTGTCTTGGCGGCCGTGGGTGACGCATTGTGGCGTCTGCGGCATCATTGGGTACGTTGGTCCCGCGGCATCATTGGGTACATTGGTCCCGCGGCATCATTGGGTACGTTGGTCCCGCGGCATAATGGGGCACGTTGTTCATGCGGCATCCTGGGACACGTTGGTCTTGCGGCATCCTGAGACACGTTCCTGCGGCGTCCTGGGACACGTTGTTCCTGAGGCATCCTGGGACACGCTCCTGCGGCATCCTGGGACACGTTGTTCCTGCGGCATCATTAATCGCTAAAAGCAATTAATGAAATTGAAAGAAATTCGAAATATTTCTTTTCATATGCCAAAAACAAGTCGAAAACCACTTCTAGTATAGGGCCCCTGCTCAGACAAGACGGATCCTACACAGACAACAAAGAAATGAGCGAGATACTGAGATCGCAGTATGACTCAGTGTTCAGCGAGCCACTAACCAGATAGACAATCCAAACAATTTTTTCATGAATGAGCCTCAAAACCCTGCCAATGTAGGCCAGATTTATGACATAACCCTAACTCCACTAGACTTTGAGAAAGCCATCGACGACATGCCCATGCACTCAGCACCAGGCCCAGACTCCTGGAACTCGGTGTTCATTAAAAACTGCAAGAAACCCCTCTCACGGGCCCTAAGTATGCTATGGAGAAGGAGCTTAGACACAGGCGAGATTCCACAGTCACTAAAAACAACAGATATAGCCCCACTCCATATATCATGTACTACTACTGAGACACACATACAACACACACACACACACACACACACACACACACACACACACATACACAAGCAAACACACGCACACAGACACACACACACAGACACACACACACACACACACCACACACCACACACACACACACACACACACACACCACCACACACACACACCACACACACACAGACACACACACAAACACACAAACACACACACACACACACACAAACACACACAACACACACACTTGTATAGTGCCTTATTATAATTAGACACTTTAAACGTAGTGTCGACTTGACGTTCGTTTGTTTAAACCCAGAGACAGTGATGATTGTTTGTGTTCCCACAGTGAGTTTCTGACGCCATCGGGGCTGACTCAGCGTGGTGGGATGCTGCCCCCGTGGGTAAGTTAGTGCACTGTAAATGCCACTTTATGCCTTGTTTTAATTGTTCAATTTTTTATGTTTGTTTTTCCTCAAATTCTTTTTGTTCTCTTTTTTTTCTTCTCTGACAACCTTCGTTTTTTTTTTTTACAATAAATGAAAATAATATTTTTTTCACGATATTCTCAACCTGTTGTTATTTTATATAACCAGTGTAATTTTGGTTTGTATTGATTTGAGTGGTATGGATTATGTGTGTGTGTTGATGTATGTTGTGTGTGTGATGTATATGTGTGTATGTGATGTTTATTTTTAAAGTGTGTTAGTTTTATGTTTTAATTTTTGTTTTTGAATTAGTGTTATGTGATGTATGATTGTGTATGTTGTATATGTGTGTATGATGTATATGTGGTTGTGATTTATGATTGTGTTTTTGATGTATGATTGTGTTGTGATTATGATGTGTGTTATTGATGTATATTTTGGGATTTTTTAGATGTGGATTTATTTGTTGTGTATGTGAGTTGAGTGTGTTGGGATTTTGATGTTTAGTGATGTATGATGGTGTTTTATGTATGTGTGTTTTGTGATGTATGTGTGTTTTGTGTGTATAGTTGTGTGGATGTTGTGTTAGTGATGTATGATGTGTGGTGTGATGTATGATGTGTGTATGGATTATGTGTGTTTGTTGTATGATTTTTGGTTTGGGGGTTATGTTTTTATGATGATGTGTGGTATGTGATGATTTTTTATGTTTTTTTGGGGGGTGATGTTGATGTGTTTGTGATGTATGATTTTGTTAATGGTTGTAGATGTTTGTATGTGTGTATATGTGTGTAGTGATGTAGTGTGTTTGTGAGATTTTGGTGGGTTTTTGTGGTTGAGTATGTGTTGTTTTTGAGTATGATTGGTATTATGTATGTTTGTATTGTAGATGTGTGTATTGATTTGATGTGTTGTGTGATTATGTTGTGGTGTGAGTATGATGTGTGTGGATGTAATTGTGTATGGATGTATGGTTTTGTTGGTATGTGTGTTTGTATGTAATGTGTGTGTGTGATGTATGTGTGTGTTGTGATGTATATGTGTGTGTGGATGTAATGTGTGTATGTGATTTATGTGTTGTGTGGATTTATGTGTGTTGTGATTTGATGGTGTGTGTTTGTATGATTGGTATGTGAGGGGATGATGTGTGTGTGTGATTATGATGTGGTATGTGAAATTTTAAAAGTGTTTGTGATGTATGATGTGTGTATGTGATTATGATGTGTGTGTGATGTAGTGTGTGTAATGTTGGGGTTTTTTTATGAGTGTGTTTTGATGTAGATGTGTGTTGTGAATTTTTGTTGATGGTGTTTTGTTGAGGTGTTATTTGATGGATTTGATGTGTTTGTATGTAGATGTGTGTATTGATTATGATTTGTTGTGATTATGAGTTGTTTGTGATGTAGATGTGGTTGTGATGTATGTGTGTGATGTGTTTTTGATGTTGTTTGGATGTAGATGTTTATTGATTTTTTGTGTATGGTGTTGATTGTGTATGGATTATATGTTTGTTTATGTATGATGTTTTGTGAGTAGATTTGAGTGATTTATGGTTTTATGTTGTATATTTTTGGGTTTTGATTGTGTTTGTTTATTTTTGTGGGGATGTAATGTTTTTGGGGTGGATTTTTGATTATGAATGTGGTGTTGAAATTTTTTAGGATTTGTGTGTGATGTTTTGATGTGTGTATGTATGTTTGGGGTTTTTGATGTGTGGTTATTGGTTTTTGTTAGGGTGTTTTGGGAGGGTGTTTTGTTGAGTATGTGGGGTGTTGTTGGGATGATGTGTTAGTATGATTGTGTTTGGATTTTGATTTTGTATGATGTATGATGTGTGTATGTGATGTTGATGTTTTATGGATGATGAGGGGGGTTTTTTGTTGGTGGGTTTATGTATTGTGTTATGGAGTTATTGTTTTTTTATTGGGTTGTGTTGTAGGGGTGGTTGGTTTTTGTATGTGTTTTTTGATGTATAGGTGTGTTTTATGTTGGGTGTGGTTTGTGAGTATGATGTTGATGTGATTATGATGTGTGTTTTATTTGATGTTTATGGATGTATATTTGTTTTGTTTGTGGTATTATGTTGTGGTTTTTGATGTATATTGTGTATGTGATTAGATGGTGTATGATGTATATGTGTGTTGTGAGTATATGTTGTTTAGATGATTGTGTGTGTGTGTTGATGTGTTGGGGATGTATGATGTGTGTTTGATGTTTGAGTTGTTGTGATTATGATGTTGTTGTAGTTTTATTGTGTAGTGTGTATGATGGTGTTGGATGTATATGTGGTTGTGTGTATTGTGTGTTGTATGATGATGTGTGAGTGATGTATTGTGTGTAGTGAGTAGATGTGGGATTGTGTATATGTTTTTTGTGAGTTGTGTGGTTGTGATGTTATTGTGTGTGTGAGTATGATGTTGTGTTTATATGGTGTTTGGGGTGATTTGGGTATGTGTGTTGAGTGTGTTGTATGTATGTTGTGTAGTGATTATGATTGTGTTGGATGTATGATGGGTATGTTTGTTTTTTTTATGGGTGTTTGATGTTTGTGTGTATTGATGTAGTGTTGTATGTATTATGATGGGGTTTTGTGAGTTGTGTGTGTATGGATGTATGTGTGTGTATGGGTTGATTTTTTTGTTGTTTATGATGTGTTAGGGGTGGGGGATGTGTGTTTGATGTATGTGTGGGGATGATTATGTGTGTGTTTGAGTATAGTGTGTATGGAGTATGATTTTATGTGATGTATGATTTTTTATGGGGGTTATAGGGTAATGTATATGAAACATAATTTTTATAAAGTATATGTTAATTAGTATACATCCATAAAAAGGTTTAATGTATTAATAGTTAAATATTTTAATTTAGTAAATGTAAATGTAAAATGTTAAAATAGTATATGTTTGTATTTGTATAAATAGTAAATTTTTAATAGTTAGTAAATTATCACCCAATACCACTCCCGTACCCCCAGTACCCCACTCCAGACACACCCAGATCCTCCACCACCTCGTATAACTCCATACACACTCCAGTATACACTCCAGACTACATCCATACACACTCCAGTACTAACTCCAAACCAAACCATAATACACCCATATACACTCCGTCCCAACCCTCCCCCTCCCGTACCACACTCCAGTATACACTCCGTACACACTCCATACTACATCCAGTTTAAAACCCAGTACTACCTCCGTACACACTCCAGTACTACCTCCAGTACCACACTCCAGTACTACACTCCGTTTACACTCCAGTACCCCACCCCGACTACCTCCATACCAAATCCGTAACACTCCATACTACACTCCAGATTTTCACTCCCTATACACTCCAGTACTACACTCCCGTACCCACTCCAGTACCACACCCCTACTACATCCATACCACCTCATATAACCCTACCAACTCCCGTATACACTCCCGTACCACACTCCAGTATACACCCATACTACACTCCAGACCCCCACTCCAGTACTACACTCCAGTACCACATCCATACTACACTCCATCCCCATCCATTACACCTCCATCCCCCACCCAATACTACCCCAGTCCCCACCCAGTACTAACTCCAGTACCCCACTCCAGTATACCTCCAGTAAACACTCCATACTACACTCCCTACTACATCCCGACACAAACCCCAGTACCACACTCCAATTTAACCGATCAACCCTCCCCTTACTACACTCCGTACCAAACCCAAATCCCCCAGTACTACACTCCATACCCCAAAAACTCCATACTACACTCCAGTACAACTCCAGTACCCCCACTCCAGTACTAACTCCAGTCCACCTCCAGTACTAACCCATACCACCTCCAACTACATCCATAACACTCCAGTACTACATCCAGTACACACTCCATACACAACCCCCGTACCACACTCCGTACACATCCAGTACCACCCAAATCCCAATAACCCCCCCAAAACTCCCCGTACACCCCAGTACCCACTCCGTACTACACTCCAGTATCACTCCAGTACCACACTCCCCAAAAACCTCCGTACCACACTCCAGTACTACACTCCCGTATCCTCCGTACACACTCCAGTCTACACTCCCCCCAGACTACCCCAGTACTACACTCCAGTATACACCCATCTACCTCCGTACTACATCCAGTACCCCCAGTACCACACTCCAGTCCACACTCCTCTACACTCCAGTACACACTCCCCAAAACACTCCATATACACTCCAGTACTACACTCCGTCCCCACCCCAGTACAACCAGTACACCTCCCTACTACACCCAAACCAACTCCAGTACTACATCCTTCTCACTCCCCCGTACCACACCCAGAATACATCCCGTACACACTCCATACACACCCATACTACACTCCAGTACCACACCCCTACACACTCCAGTACCAAAACTCCAGTATCACTCCAGTACTACACTCCATACAAAACTCCCCCCCCCCAGTATAACTCCAGTACCACATCCCTACTACACTCCAGACTACACCCCCACAACACTCCAGTAAAATACACTCCATTACACACTCCAGTACTCACTCCAGTACCACACTCCAGTACACACTCCAGTAACACCCAGTACTCACCCAGAATACACTCCAACCCCACTCCATACTACATCCTTACCACCTCCGACCACATCCAGAAATACACTCCCTTAAAAATCCAAACCCCCTCCAGTCCCCACTCCAGTACTACACTCCAGTATACACCCCGTACCAAACCCCCCAGTACTAAATCCCGTAATACACCCCCAGTACTAACTCCGTACCACTCCATACCACACTCCCGTACCCCCACTTCCAGTACACACCCCAGTATACACTCCAGTTTAAATAACCCAAATCCAGTACTACACCCAGTCACACCCTCCATAATACCCACCCCCGTACCAACTCCAGTCCACACTCCCGTATACACCCGTACTACCTCAAGAAACCCCTTTCTCCCCAGTACTACCTCCAGTACTACACTTTAAACCCCAGTACCACACTTTCCCATACACATCCAGTACACACTCCATACTACACTCCAGTACAACTCCCAGTTACACTCCCTACACACTCCGTCCACACTCCCCGTAAACCCCAACCCGTACTACACCCATACTAACTCCCCCCATCCAGTACCACACTCCAGTACTAAATCCGGTTTCACTCCCCAACACTCCCGAAAAACCCAAAAAACCCAGTACCACATCCAGTACCCCACTCCCAATACTACACACCCAGTAAAACCCCTAAACTCAGTACTACACTCCAGTACCAATCCGTACCCACACCCAAATACCACACTCCATCACACTCCGTCTACACTCCAGTACCACACTCCAGTCCACACTCCGTACCACACCCATACTACACTCCATACCAAAACCCCTTACAAATCCATACCAACCCTATACACCCAGTAAAAACCCTACACACAAGTACCACAACCCAACTAAAAATCCAGTACACACCCGTACTCACTCATCTACCCCAGAAACCACATCCCGACTACACTCCAGACCCCCAGTACTAATTTCCCGTACCCACCCCAGTAACCTCCAGTTTCAATCCATACAACCCAGTACACACCCGTTACATTATTTTCTACACTGACCACACTCCAGTACACAACTCCAAATTTCCACACTCCGTCTAACTCCAGCCAACTTCCAACTAAACTCCAGTACCCCACTCCGTATAAACCCCTACCACACTCCATACACCTCCATACCCACTCCTAAACCCTACTACACTCCAGTCCCACCCAATCCCTACTACACTCTATACCCTTAAACCAAATCCAGTACCCATCCATACCACACTCCGGTTTTCCCGAAAACCCATTTCCACACTCCATCCACACCCGTACACACTCAGTACACCTCCAGTACCCCAAATCCAGTATACACTCCAGTACCAATCCAGTCCACACTCCAGTAAACCACACTCCAGTATACACTCCATTACCACACCCTTAACCCGACCCCCCCAGTACACACTCAGTACTAAACTCCCCTACCACACTCCAGAAACCCTTCCTCAGTACCACACTCCAGTAAACCCCCACTCCAGACTAAATCCCTCCAACTCCAGTCCACACTCCCCTACACACTCCAGAACACACTCCAGTACTACACCCCATCCAACCAAATCCAGTAAACCCCAACTAAACTCCATACCCACTCCAGTCCACCTCCATACACATCCATACTACACTCCAGTACCACACTCCATACCAAACTCCCGACACACTCCAGTACTAAAAAACTCCCTACCCAAAACCCTCAACTAGAACTCCAGTACCACACTCCCCCTTACTAACCCAGTACCACACTCCCCCGTACCCCACTCCGTCCCCCCCCAACTAACCCCGTACCCCACCCAGAATACACTCCCCTACACACCCATACCACACCCAATACCCCAAAAAACTCCAGTAAACCCCACCCTAAAATCCAGAACTAACTCAGACCCCACTCCAGTACCACCCCAACTCCCAGACCACATCCCGTACTACACTCCCAGACTACACCCAGTACCCCACTCCCTACACATCCAGTATACACCCGTACACACTCCTAAAATCCACACTCCTACCACTCCCGTACTACACTCCCGTACACATCCAGTACACACTCCCGTCCACACTCCGACACACTCCATACCACACTCCATACACACCCCGTACACACTCCCTACTACACCCGTACCCCCCCTTTCCACACTCCATACTACATCCCGTATAACCCAGTACACACTCCAGAAAAAACCACACTCCAGGGACAACTCAATCCCCATCCGTACCACTTTTGTACACCTCCAGACAATCCAGTACCACACTCCGTACTAACTCCGTAACCAACAAATCCCAGTACACACCCAACAACTCCAGTCCCACACTCCTCCCCTCCATTTCCATCAACCCTCCAGTACCCCACTCCAGTACTACCCCCGTACCAACTCCATTTCCCCCACTCCCGTTAACTTTAAAAACCCCCATACTACACTCCAAAACCACCCTGTACCACACCCAGTACACACTCCGACCCACTCCAGTACACACTCCATACCACCCAGACACCTCCGTACCACACTCCAGTACTAAACCCCAGTACACACCCAGTAAACACTCCAGTCCCCCACTCAGTATTTAACTCCAGTACCACACTAGACACACTCCAGTATACACCCTACCCCCCAACCTTTCCCGTAACATTCCAACTAAAACCCCCAGACCACACTCCGAAATAACTAACTCCCCTACCACTCCCCGTACTCACTCCAGTACCACACTCCAGTACCACACCAGTACAACCCAAAACCCCATCCCATACTTTCCTCCAGTACTAAAACCCCCGTACCACATCCGTACACATCCAGCCCCCACTCCCCGTACCACACTCCAGTACTACACTCCGTACACACTCCAGTACCACACTCCCTACTACACTCCTACCCCACTCCATACACATTTCCCTACACACTCCAGTACTAAAACCCCCATACCCACACTCCAGACAAAACCCCCATACTACACTCCCGTACCACACTCCCCTACACACTCCCGTTTAAACTCCATACCCCCCACTAGTACCCAAATCCAGTACTACACTCCAGTACCACATCCCGTACTACACTCCCCGTACCAACTCATATACCTTTCCGTACCACACTCCAGTACCACACTCCCGTACACCTCCCTACCACACCCAGTCTAACTCCAGTAACCCCACCCCTACCACCCAATCCATCTACACTCCAGTACACACCCAGTAACACTCCAGTACCACATTTCCCGTACACACCCCGTACTACACCCTACCACCTCCAGTACCACACTCCATACTACACTCCATACACACCCGTACCACACTCCAGTATCACTCCCGTACTACACTCCAGTACCAACTCCCTACCAACCTCCAGTACCACTCCATACTACAAACCCCCGTACCCACCCGTACTACACTCCAGTACCACACCCAGTACCACATCCCGTTAAAAATACCCCTTGTTTCATTCCCAACCCAGTATTACTCCAGTATTTTAAATTTTATACTAAACCCCTGATCAAAACTGGGCACACTCATCACACCTCCATACAAAACTCTAAAATCATCCAGTCACACTCTCCAGGGGCACACTCCCAGGGCCACTCATAACCACACTCCAAACTTAAACTCATAAGTTCACAAAACCCCGGGGACCACATCCCCGGGAAAATCATCCAAGTCAAACCACTCCAATTCCCACTCATCACACTTTCCCCATCAACACTGGGCACACGCTAAAAATTTTCCTCCAACAACACACCATAAAAACTTTATCCCCAACACCTTTTCCAAACCAAAAAACTTTCCCCCCTAAACCTCCATTAAAAAACACCCCCCAAAAACTTCCAAGTAAAAAACCCCCCCGTCAAAACTGGGCCCCCACAAACCACACCCATTAAACCTTTCCACTCCCCTCAAAACTGTACTCATCAACCCACACTCCCCAAAAAAATTACACTCAACCAAAAACTTCATTCCCAAACTTCAACTCACTCAAACCCACCCCCCAGACTCCCCCCGCAAACAACATTGGGGCACCACTTTCCCAGTACCTCAAATCCAAACTTACCCATTTTTACACGGGACCACCAAAAAACCGGGCACCTTTTATCTTCTACACTGGTCACCTTGCATCTTCAACACTGGTCACCTTGCATCTTCTACACTGGTCACCTTGCATCTTCAGGACTAGTCACCTTGCATCTTCTACACTGGTCACCTTGCATCTTCAGGACTAGTCACCTTGCATCTTCTACACTGGTCACCTTGCATCTTCAACACTGGTCACCTTGCATCAGCTACAACATAAGACTAGTGAAGCACTACAACTTGTGCTAGACAGATGCTGTTTACTAACATTCACTCATCTCTTCTATTCAAGATAGACAAAGCGATCACGTCAGTCACTTGACTCAACACATTGTTCCTCTCATCCACAACTATACTGCTGCTTGAAGGTTCAATAAGTACTCTCATCCACAACTATACTGCTGCTTGAAGGTTCAATAAGTGCTCTCATCCACAACTATACTGCTGCTTGAAGGTTCAATAAGTGCTCTCATCCACAACTTTACTGCTGCTTGAAGGTTCAATAAGTACTCTCATCCACAACTATACTGCTGCTTGAAGGTTCAATAAGTGCTCTCATCCACAACTATACTGCTGCTTGAAGGTTCAATAAGTGCTCTCAATCCACAACTATACTGCTGCTTGAAGGTTCAATAAGTACTCTCATCCACAACTATACTGCTGCTTGAAGGTTCAATAAGTACTCTCATCCACAACTATACTGCTGCTTGAAGGTTCAATAAGTGCTCTCATCCACAACTTTACTGCTGCTTGAAGGTTCAATAAGTACTCTCATCCACAACTATACTGCTGCTTGAAGGTTCAATAAGTGCTCTCATCCACAACTATACTGCTGCTTGAAGGTTCAATAAGTACTCTCATCCACAACTATACTGCTGCTTGAAGGTTCAATAAGTACTCTCATCCACAACTATACTGCTGCTTGAAGGTTCAATAAGTGCTCTCATCCACAACTTTACTGCTGCTTGAAGGTTCAATAAGTACTCTCATCCACAACTTTACTGCTGCTTGAAGGTTCAATAAGTGCTCTCATCCACAACTATACTGCTGCTTGAAGGTTCAATAAGTACTCTCATCCACAACTATACTGCTGCTTGAAGGTTCAATAAGTACTCTCATCCACAACTATACTGCTGCTTGAAGGTTCAATAAGTACTCTCATCCACAACTTTACTGCTGCTTGAAGGTTCAATAAGTGCTCTCATCCACAACTATACTGCTGCTTGAAGGTTCAATAAGTACTCTCATCCACAACTATACTGCTGCTTGAAGGTTCAATAAGTACTCTCATCCACAACTATACTGCTGCTTGAAGGTTCAATAAGTACTCTCATCCACAACTTTACTGCTGCTTGAAGGTTCAATAAGTACTCTCATCCACAACTATACTGCTGCTTGAAGGTTCAATAAGTACTCTCATCTACAACTTTACTGCTGCTTGAAGGTTCAATAAGTACTCTCATGCACAACTTTACTGCTGCTTGAAGGTTCAATAAGTACTCTCATCTACAACTTTACTGCTGCTTGAAGGTTCAATAAGTACTCTCATCCACAACTTTACTGCTGTTTGAAGGTTCAATAAGTACTCTCATACACAACTTTACTGCTGCTTGAAGGTTCAATAAGTACTCTCATCCACAACTTTACTGCTGCTTGAAGGTTCAATAAGTACTCTCATCCACAACTTTACTAAAAATAAATATATTAAATAAATTTTTGGGAGTTCTGCCTTGGTTATTGGGGAGGGAGGAGGGACCCGGAGGGGGAGACTCGATCAGGGGAGGGTAGAGAAGAGAGAGGGGAGGAAGAAGGAAGGGAGGGTTGGTGGGGGGGGGAGGATGGGTGTCCAGAAAACAAAAGAGTACAGCAGGAATGTAATAAAAGCGACAAGGGTCTGGTGGCAGACCAATATGGAGGCTCTTGTTGCTGCCCACCCACTCACCCACCCACCCACTCATCCACCCACCCACTCATCCACCCACCCAGTCATACACCTCTTACTCTCCTCTTACACATCTCTTTTTACTCTGTTCTCCTCCACCTCCTCCACCTCCTGCTCCACCTGCTCCACCTCCTGCTCCACCTGCTCCACCTGCTCCACCTCCTGCTCCACCTCCTGCTCCACCTCCTGCTCCAGCTCCTGCTCCACCTCCTGCTCCACCTGCTCCACCTCCTGCTCCACCTGCTCCACCTCCTGCTCCACCTCCTGCTCCACCTCCTGCTCCACCTCCTGCTCCACCGCTCCACCTGCTCCACCTCCTGCTCCACCTGCTCCACCTCCTGCTCCACCTGCTCCACCACCTGCTCCACCTCCTGCTCCACCTCCTGCTCCACCTCCTGCTCCACCTGCTCCACCTCCTGCTCCACCTCCTGCTCCACCTGCTCCACCTCCTGCTCCACCTCCTGCTCCACCTGCTCCACCTCCTGCTCCACCTGTACAATATGTTGTTATATCCAGTCTTTACCATAGTGTATTACACTGTATAACAACGTACTCTGTATAAGGTACTTCATATATGTCAGTCACTACAATGTCAGTGTAAATGATTGGTTCAGAGAACCTACAGGTTGATATGAATGGTTCAGAGAACCTACAGGTTGAAATGAATTGGTTCAGAGAACCTACAGGTTGATATGAATGGTTCAGAGAACCTACAGGTTGATATGAATGGTTCAGAGAACCTACAGGTTGATATGAATGGTTCAGAGAACCTACAGGTTGATATGAATGGTTCAGAGAACCTACAGGTTGATATGAATGGTTCAGAGAACCTACAGGTTGATATGAATGGTTCAGAGAACCGACAGGTTGATATGAATGGTTCAGAGAACCTACAGGTTGATATGAATGGTCCAGAGAACCTACAGGTTGATATGAATGGTTCAGAGAACCTACAGGTTGATATGAATGGTCAGAGAACCACAGGTTGATATGAATGGTTCAGAGAACCTACAGGTTGATATGAATGGTTCAGAGAACCTACAGGTTGATATGAATGGTTCAGAGAACCTACAGGTTGATATGAATGGTTTCAGAGAACCTACAGGTTGATATGAATGGTTCAGAGAACCTACAGGTTGATATGAATGGTTCAGAGAACCTACAGGTTGATATGAATGGTTCAGAGAACCGACAGGTTGATATGAATGGTTCACAGAACCGACAAGTTGATATGAATGGTTCAGAGAACCTACAGGTTGATATGAATGGTTCAGAGAACCTACAGGTTGATATGAATGGTTCAGAGAACCTACAGGTTGATATGAATGGTTCAGAGAACCTACAGGTTGATATGAATGGTTCAGAGAACCTACAGGTTGATATGAATGGTTCAGAGAACCTACAGGTTGATATGAATGGTTCAGAGAACCACAGGTTGATATGAATGGTTCAAGAACCGACAAGTTGATATGAATGGTTCAGAGAACCACAGGTTGATATGAATGGTTCAGAGAACCTACAGGTTGATATGAATGGTTTCAGAGAACCTACAGGTTGATATGAATGGTTCAGAGAACCTACAGGTTGATATGAATGGTTCAGAGAACCTACAGGTTGATATGAATGGTTCAGAGAACCTACAGGTTGATATGAATGGTTCAGAGAAAATACAGGTTGATATGAATGGTTCAGAGAACCTACAGGTTGATATGAATGGTTCAGAGAACCTACAGGTTGATATGAATGGTTCAGAGAACCGACAGGTTGATATGAATGGTTCAAGAACCGACAGGAAGGTTCAAGAACCGTACAGGTTGATATGAATGTTCAAGAACCTACAGGTTGATATGAATGGTTCAGAGAACCTACAGGTTGATATGAATGGTTCAGAGAACCTACAGGTTGATATGAATGGTTCAGAGAACCTACAGGTTGATATGAATGGTTCAGAGAACCTACAGGTTGATATGAATGGTTCAGAGAACCTACAGGTTGATATGAATGGTTCAGAGAACCTACAGGTTGATATGAATGGTTCAGAGAACCTACAGGTTGATATGAATGGTTCAGAGAACCTACAGGTTGATATGAATGGTTCAGAGAACCGACAGGTTGATATGAATGGTTCACAGAACCGACAAGTTGATATGAATGGTTCAAGAACCACAGGTTGATATGAATGGTTCAGAGAACCTACAGGTTGATATGAATGGTTCAGAGAACCTACAGGTTGATATGAATGGTTCAGAGAACCTACAGGTTGATATGAATGGTTCAGAGAACCTACAGGTTGATATGAATGGTTCAGAGAACCTACAGGTTGATATGAATGGTTCAGAGAACCTACAGGTTGATATGAATGGTTCAGAGAACCTACAGGTTGATATGAATGGTTCAGAGAACCTACAGGTTGATATGAATGGTTCAGAGAACCTACAGTGGTTGATATGAATGGTTCAGAGAACCTACAGGTTGATATGAATGGTTCAGAGAACCTACAGGTTGATATGAATGGTTCAGAGAACCTACAGGTTGATATGAATGGTTCAGAGAACCTACAGGTTGATATGAATGGTTCAGAGAACCTACAGGTTGATATGAATGGTTCAGAGAACCTACAGGTTGATATGAATGGTTCAGAGAACCTACAGGTTGATATGAATGGTTCAGAGAACCTACAGGTTGATATGAATGGTTCACAGAACCTGCAGGTTGATATGAATGGTTCAGAGAACCTACAGGTTGATATGAATGGTTCAGAAAACCTACAGGTTGATATGAATGGTTCAGAGAACCTACAGGTTGATATGAATGGTTCAGAGAACCTACAGGTTGATATGAATGGTTCAGAGAACATACAGGTTGATATGAATGGTTCAGAGAACCTACAGGTTGATATGAATGGTTCAGAGAACCTACAGGTTGATATGAATGGTTCAGAGAACCTACAAGTTGATATGAATGGTTCAGAGAACCTACAAGTTGATATGAATGGTTCACAGAACCGACAAGTCGATCAACTTGAATTCGCGTAAGATTTTTTTACGGGAATTTCTTGAGAATTCGCATGAGAAACCTGGGAAGTTTACTTGAGTATCGTAACCCAGTAAACAACTCCATCTCTGTAAGTGGACTACAGTTTACAATTGACACTGGAGTGATTAGACACATGTGCGACACTTGGGTACCTTGACTGAGGAAACCTTTGGCCATACAGTGGCTTCATCAGTCCAGTACAAAGAAGAATAGTGAAGATCAGAAGGGGTTTGAGGTGTCAGTCCCTCCCATGTTTCTCATACGTATTCTCAAAATATTCCCGTAAAAAAAATCTTCGAAATAAATCCGTGTTTCACAATGAAAAAAATTTTTTTTTACTAAATGCTCACCATATAGAGGAATCTTTTAGGCATAATTTTATTTTTTAGGCCTGAGAGTCCAGTCCAGTGTTGCCATCTGTTGGGAGATGTTATCTAGAAATATTTGTTTTCATGGTATATCTTTAAATTCTTGGACTGACTGAACGTTGGTAAAGGAATTTTTATTTTTTAGTTGATAGTTTGTTGTATTTCTTGTGGGAAATATTTGTGAGCCAGACTGATGGAAAAGATTATACAGGGGTAAACTCAGGTATACACGGGTAAACTCAGGTATACACGGGTAAACCTGGGCATACAGGGGTAAACCCAGGTATACACGGGTAAACCTGGGCATACAGGGGTAAACCCAGGTATACACGGTAAACACAGGTATACACGGGTGAACCCAGGTATACCCGGGTAAATCCCAGGTATACACGGGTAAACCCAGGTATACACGGGTAAACCCCAGGTATACACGGGTAACCCCAAGTACACACGGGTAAATCTAGGTATACACGGTTAAACCCCAGGTATATACGGGTAAACCCCAGGTATATACGGGTAAACCCAGGTATACACGGGTAAACCCATGTATGTACGTGTAAACCCAGGTATACACGAGTAAACCCAGGTAGACACAGGTGTACACAGGGAAACAGGTATACACTGGTATACACAGGTAAATCCAGGTAAACACAGGTATACACAGGTATATACAGTTGTACACAGGTATACGCTGGTATAACAGGTATGCACAGTTGTACACAGGTATACACAGTAATATAATAATAATAATAATAATAATAATAATAATAATAATAATAATAATAATAATAATAATAATAATAATAATAATAATAAGTAATAATATTCGCTTTAAGAATGACTGGCCATTATTCCAGACTCCAGTCAACTCACTTATTCTCCAGTTCACCCATTAAAAGTTGAGTCATATATTGGATGATTGATGCCCCTGAAATATCTCCTCTAAACTGGCAGGTGTTCATTTATTGCTTGGTTACACTGTTTTGAATACGAGGGGTGAGTTTCAGTGTTAGTTGCGAGGCTTCACTCTCCCTCCTTAATAAGATTAATAAGAGAAGACTTGCAGTGGCTGTGTGACGTGTGTTATTCTAGATTGCTTCAGTGCACGTTGCAAGAGTATAGCATTGTAATCACGACTATAGTGAGAGAATATGAAGTGTCAGTGGATGAATGTTAGATGGCCAGGTGCTATAACCCTCTGTAAGACTAGGTGGCTAGGGACTATAGCCATCTGTAAGACTAGATGAGTAGGGACGATAACCATCTGTGAGACTAGGTGGCTAGGGGCTATAGTCATCTGTAAGATTAGGTGGCTAGGGACTATAGCCATCTGTAAGATTAGGTGGCTAGGGACTATAGCCATATGTAAGATTAGGTGGCTAGGGACTATAGTCATCTGTAAGATTAGGTGGCTAGGGACTATAGCCATCTGTAAGATTAGGTGGCTAGGGACTATAGCCATCTGTAAGATTAGGTGGCTAGGGACTATAGCCATATGTAAGACTAGGTGGCTAGGGACTATAGCCATCTGTAAGATTAGGTGGCTAGGGACTATAGCCATCTGTAAGATTAGGTGGCTAGGGACTATAGTCATCTGTAAGATTAGGTGGCTAGGGACTATAGCCATCTGTAAGATTAGGTGGCTAGGGACTATAGCCATCTGTAAGATTAGGTGGCTAGGGACTATAGCCATCTGTAAGATTAGGTGGCTAGGGACTATAGCCATATGTAAGACTAGGTGGCTAGGGACTATAGCCATCTGTAAGACTAGATGAGTTGGGACGATAACCATCTGTGAGACTAGGTGGCTAGGGGCTTTAGTCATCTGTAAGATTAGGTGGCTTGGAACTATAACCCAGAAGAAGATCGGATATAGAGAGAGAGCGTAGGAGATGGTACAGAAGAAAGCGGGTTACTGAATTGCTTAAAAACACACATATGTTGCAACAGAGGAAAGACAGACTTAGCCGAGAGAGCAAAAACTTAGCATGTCATACCTAACAGAAGAAGTACAAAGGGAACAAAGGGCCATACAGGATATTGCAAGAAACCCAAAATATTTCTATTCCTACGCAAAATCCAAACTAAGAACTACCTGTAGAATTGGACCACTACTGAGAGGAGACTCGTATACTGACGATGAACAGGAAATAAGTGAAATTCTAAAAGAACAGTATGAGTCTGTGTTCAGCAACCCACTAAATGACAGCAAGGTGGAAAATGCAGAAACATTTTTTCATTCTAGCAGAAGGCCGCACAGACCAACTAACTGACAGTACAAATCCCATAGATTTCGAGAAAGAACTGGACAACATGCCCACTCACTCAGCACCTGGACCAAATTCATGGAATGCTCCATTTATAAAGAACTGCAAAGTACCACTAGCACGAGCCCTCAGTATTCTTTGGAGAAAGAGCTTAGATCTAGGTGAAATACCGGAGGCTTTAAATAGTGCAGATATAACTCCTTTGCACAAGGGAGGTAGTAGAGCACTAGCTAAAAATTACAGACCAGTAGCCCTAACCTCTCACATCATAAAAATCTTCGAAAGAGTGATGAGACGGCAGATTACAAATTTAATGAACCAACATAACCCGAACCATCATGGTTTTAGAGCAGGACGATCATGTCTGTCACAGCTGCTGAACCATTATGACAGAATTACGGAGGCACTGGAAGACGACCAAAATGCAGATGTGATTTACACAGATTTTGTAAAGGCGTTTGACAAATGCGATCATGGAGTGATAGCGCACAAAATGAAGGCCATGGGCATTACGGGGAAGGTAGGCAGATGAATTTTTGGGTTCCTAACACAGAACACAAAAAGTAGTAGTAAACAGAGTAAGATCCAGCATTAGCGAGATAAAAAGCTCAGTGCCCCAAGGCACTGTCCTGGCACCTCTGCTGTTTCTCATCTTCATACAAGACATCGATAAAAACACCCGTCACGCATTTGTATCATCATTCGCAGATGACACTAAAATAAACACGAAAATCACTGCGGTAGAGGACACTGAAAAATTACAGAAAGACATAACCAGGATTTCCAGTGAGCAGTGGAGAACAACATGACGTTCAATGGTGATAAGTTCCAGCTACTTAGGTATGGAAAGAATGAAGAACTCAAAAAAGGAACACTATATATAAAACTCAAGAGGGTCACCAGATAGGACGAAAGAAACACATAAAAGACCTGGGAATAATTATGTCAGCTGACCTTTCTTTTAAAGACCATAACAAGACAAAGATCACGACAGCCAGGAAGATGACTGGGTGGGTATTGAGAACTTTCAAAACAAGGGAAATAATGCCGATGGTGACACTCTTCAAATCACTAGTGCTCTCTCATTTAGAATATTGCTCAGTGCTGACGGCCCCGTTCAAAGCAGGAGAAATATCAGAGCTGTAACAAATACAGAGATCGTTTACGGCTCACATTGAGCCAGTAAAGCACCTAAATTACTGGGAACGCCTGCAAGTCTTGAACATGTATTCACTGGAGCGGAGGAGAGATACATGATAATATATACCTGGAAGGTACTCGAGGGGTTGGTCCCAAATCTGCACACTGCTATAACAACATACTGTAGTGAGAGATATGGGAGGAAGTGTAAAATAAACCCAGTGAGGAGCAGGGGTGCGGTGGGGACAATAAGGGAACACTGTATCAACATCCGGGGTCCCAGACTATTCAACATTTTACCAGAAGATATCAGAAACACTGCTGGAACAAGTGTAGAATACTTCAAGAGGAAACTAGACAAGTACCTTCACCAGGTGCCAGATCAACCAGGCTGTGATGGATATGTGGGGCAGCGGGCCTCCAGCATCAACAGCCTGGTTGACCAGGCAAGCTCCAGACGAGCCTGGTCCATGGCCGGGCTCCGAGAATAGTTAAACTCTCGAAATTCTTCAAAAATGAGGTATCTGTTAGACTAGGTGGTCAGGCGCTATGACCATCTGTAGACGGCTAAGGACTATAACTGCTTGTAAAACTAGGTGGCTAGGGACTGTAACCATCTGTAAGACTAGATGGCTGGTAGATAGCCAAGCACTGTAACCATCTGTAACCATGTTTAATAGATCTTGAACAAGTTTTATAAGGTCAGTATTCTTGACCAGGTAAACTATATTCTCTTTAACTACTCTTAACACTTATCCTGCCGCAAAAAAAGGTATACCTTGCTCTGGGTATTTTTGCATGCATCACAAAGTAGTTTAGCGATACAGTGACGTCCACTTGATGTAACAGTCTCATAACGAAGCTACAGAATTCCCACTTGTCAAAAACTACGCTCGGAATTTGCAGATGAGCTGTAACCATGAAGTTCCATCTGTGTTGGGAACGTTCACTGGTGTGCCACGAACGTTCACTGCTGTGCTACGAACGTTCACTCCTGTGGCAAGAACGTTCACTACTGTTCTACTCTGGTGAACGTTTTTAAAATCTCTGTAAGAAATAGTGATTTTAGTACAGTTCTCAAAAATATTGAGCGTCGCGTGAACTGTAAGATTTATCAGTATATTTAGACAGTGACTCTGAAGTTTAGCTGGCAGGTAAATGGGTTGAATGACTGACCAACCAGGCTGTGATGGATATGTGGGGCATCGGGCCTCTAGCAACAACACCCTGTTAGACCAGGTTAGCACCAGACGAGCCTGACTCATGGCCGGGCTCCGGGAGTAGAAAGACTCTCAAAACTCATCAAAGGTGCATCGAAGGCACCCGTGTCAACACTGTGTTGTGCTAGCAGTGTTACAGGTCAGGGGTCGTGACGTCACACTGACGGTGTTACGTTACCTGATATTTCTGTCACAGGTTTTAATATTCGTCTTCCCATATACGATTGTTTTTCTTGTTTACAGTTTTGGTGATGTACTTGTGATGGTCTTGAAGGAGAACCACCCGAGGAAAGTGTCCACCAGAACTGACCTTTAAACCTCCATACACTCACAACTGAGCACTGTACACTCAGAAGTGAGCATTAGAGCACCATACACTCAGAACTGAGCACTAAGGCTCCCTACACTCAGAACTGAGCACTAGAGCACCATGCACTCAGAAATGAGCACTAGAGCACCATACACTCAGAACTGAGCACTAAAGCTCTATACACTCAAAACTGAGCACTAGAGCAACATGCACTCAGAAATGAACACTAGAGCACCATACACTCAGAAATGAGCACTAAAGCTCTATACACTCAGAACTGAGCACTAGAGCACCATGCACTCAGAAATAAGCACTAGAGCACCATACACTCAGAACTGAGCACTAGAGCACCATACACTCAGAACTGAGCACTAGCGTTCCATACACTCAGAACTGAGCACTAGAGCACTATGCACTCAGAACTGAGCACTAAAGCTCTATACACTCAGAACTGAACACTAGAGCACCATACACTCAGAACTGAGCACTAGAGCACCATGCACTCAGAACTGAGCACTAGAGCACCATACACTCAGAACTGAGCACTAGAGCACCATACACTCAGAACTGAGCACTAGAGCACCATACACTCAGAACTGAGCACTAGAGCACCATACACTCAGAACTAAGCACTAGAGCACCATACACTCAGAACTGAGCACTAGAGCACCATACACTCAGAAACTGAGCACTAGAGCACCATACACTCAGAACTGAGCACTAGAGCACCATACACTCAGAACTCAGCACTAGAGCACCATACACTCAGAACTGATCACTAGAGCACCATACACTCAGAACTGAGCACTAGCGTTCCATACACTCAGAACTGAGCACTAGAGCACTATACACTCAGAACTGAGCACTAAAGCTCTATACACTCAGAACTGAACACTAGAGCACCATACACTCAGAACTGAGCACTAGAGCACCATGCACTCAGAACTGAGCACTAGAGCACCATACACTCAGAACTGAGCACTAGAGCACCATACACTCAGAACTGAGCACTAGAGCACCATACACTCAGAACTGAGCACTAGAGCACCATACACTCAGAACTGAGCACTAGAGCACCATACACTCAGAACTGAGCACTAGAGCACCATACACTCAGAACTGAGCACTAGAGCACCATACACTCAGAACTGAGCACTAGAGCACCATGCACTCAGAACTGAGCACTAAAGCTCTATACACTCAGAACTGAACACTAGAGCACCATACACTCAGAACTGAGCACTAGAGCACCATGCACTCAGAACTGAGCACTAGAGCTCCATACACTCAGAACTGAGCACTAGAGCACCATGCACTCAGAACTGAGCACTAAAGCTCTATACACTCAGAACTGAACACTAGAGCACCATACACTCAGAACTGAGCACTAGAGCACCATGCACTCAGAACTGAGCACTAGAGCTCCATACACTCAGAACTGAGCACTAGAGCACCATGCACTCAGAACTGAGCACTAAAGCTCTATACACTCAGAACTGAGCACTAGAGCACCATACACTCAGAACTCAGCACTATAGCACCATACACTCAGAACTGAGCACTAAAGCACCATACACTCAGAACTGAGCACTAGAGCACCATACACTCAGAACTGAGCACTAAAGCACCATACACTCAGAACTGAGCACTAGAGCACCATACACTCAGAACTGAGCACTAGAGCACCATACACTCAGAACTGAGCACTAGAGCACCATACACTCAGAACTGAGCACTAGAGCACCATACACTCAGAACTGAGCACTAGAGCACCATACACTCAGAACTGAGCACTAGAGCACCATACACTCAGAACTGAGCACTAGAGCACCATACACTCAGAACTGAGCACTAGAGCACCATACACTCAGAACTGAGCACTAGAGCACCATACACTCAGAACTGAGCACTAGAGCACCATACACTCAGAACTGAGCACTAGAGCACCATACACTCAGAACTGAGCACTAGAGCACCATACACTCAGAACTGAGCACTAGAGCACCATACACTCAGAACTGAGCACTAGAGCACCATACACTCAGAACTGAGAACTAGAGCACCATACACTCAGAACTGAGAACTAGAGCACCATACACTCAGAACTGAGAACTAGAGCACCATACACTCAGAACTGAGCACTAGAGCACCATACACTCAGAACTGAGCACTAGAGCACCATACACTCAGAACTGAGCACTAGAGCACCATACACTCAGAACTGAGCACTAGAGCACCATACACTCAGAACTGAGCACTAGAGCACCATACACTCAGAACTGAGCACTAGAGCACCATACACTCAGAACTGAGCACTAGAGCACCATACACTCAGAACTGAGCACTAGAGCACCATACACTCAGAACTGAGCACTAGAGCACCATACACTCAGAACTGAGCACTAAAGCACCATACACTCAGAACTGAGCACTAGAGCACCATACACTCAGAACTGAGCACTAAAGCACCATACACTCAGAACTGAGCACTAAAGCACCATACACTCAGAACTGAGCACTAGAGCACCATACACTCAGAACTGAGCACTAGAGCACCATACACTCAGAACTGAGCACTAGAGCACCATACACTCAGAACTGAGCACTAGAGCACCATACACTCAGAACTGAGCACTAGAGCACCATACACTCAGAACTGAGCACTAGAGCACCATACACTCAGAACTGAGCACTAGAGCACCATACACTCAGAACTGAGCACTAGAGCACCATACACTCAGAACTGAGCACTAGAGCACCATACACTCAGAACTGAGCACTAGAGCACCATACACTCAGAACTGAGCACTAGAGCACCATACACTCAGAACTGAGCACTAGAGCACCATACACTCAGAACTGAGCACTAGAGCACCATACACTCAGAACTGAGCACTAGAGCACCATACACTCAGAACTGAGCACTAGAGCACCATACACTCAGAACGAGCACTAGAGCACCATACACTCAGAACTGAGCACTAGAGCACCATACACCTCAGAACTGAGCACTAGAGCACCATACACTCAGAACTGAGCACTAGAGCACCATACACTCAGAACTGAGCACTAGAGCACCATACACTCAGAACTGAGCACTAGAGCACCATACACTCAGAACTGAGCACTAGAGCACCATACACTCAGAACTGAGCACTAGAGCACCATACACTCAGAACTGAGCACTAGAGCACCATACACTCAGAACTGAGCACGAGACTTTTCCTTCATTCGTTCCTCTCTTATCATTAACAAAAACATAATGCTGTAACAAGAACAAATAAAATGATGTTATGTTATATCTTATGTACAGTTTCAGCACAGTGTTGTTATCACATTTCTTTGTTAACAAACTCACTTTGAACCTTTGTAAAACTCTGGATTATTTGTTTTAACTAACTAAAGCGGCACTTTCACATAGTGATCCACTGGGAGTATAGATGAGCATTCAGAAGTATACACAACCATTTGAAGCGGAGCAGCTTCTGAAACTGAAACACCAGTAAACCCTGGTGTTTATCTTGAGTTTCGTTATGGTGATCACGATTTCTTGAGTCATGATGGCGGCTTTGAGGGGACTTGAGCGGGAAATTCATCTGTAAAGACTTGCTTTTGTGGTCACAGTGGTGGCTCATGCTAACCTACCTATGGTGTATAGAAATATACGTAGTTGGTTGAATCTTCGTGTAGCCAGCTGGCCCATGCCTCACGCTCTGGCCTGGAGTTATACGACTCGATTGCCATTGATTCAATTCCCGCTTGTTCCGTGGCTTGAGCAACAAAGGAGTTCATTTGAGCCTGTGTGGTGGTGGTAGGTTGTAGCCATCCTGCCAGAGATACTTAGGCGACACACACACATAATTCCCCATAATAGTAAGAGTTTTGACAGACGGTGCAAGATGCCCCCAGTGAAAAGCAGGGTTACAGTGGGAAGGGGGGAAAACTCATTAAGTGTGAAGGGACCAAGACTTTTCGGCGTCCTCCCTCATACATAAGGGGGGTTGAAAAATTTGGACACATGTGCAACATCTGGGTATCTTTATTGTAAACGTTTCACCAACCAGTGGCTTTATCAATACAAATTCTAGGATATGATTGTTTCTCATACCATGTAATAAATATAGTGAACGGCGAGGTATTGATGTTCAGTGATATAGTGATCTGAAATTGTGGATTACAACAATCTGTCAAATACCCAATACATAATGTATAATATATGGAATATATATATATATGGGTCGACCACCACCAGGAAAATTATTGCCAGAGGTGACAGAGAAATATAAACTATCGTACAGGTGTTATAACGAGGAAAAAGCATTTGAATAGGCAGTGATATAGTGTACTGAATTGTGGATGAGAGTAATCTTTTTAAATCCTTTTAAATCCGAGTGCTAGTGTAAGCTATAGTGTAATTATATGGGAACAAACTGCACAAGTTTACGGTCACCCCACTGATCCCCCCACCTCTCCCCCCGCCGACCCCCCCTTCGTACCCCAACCAGGGGGGGTGGTTCCCCCACTGCTGGCACCCATACCACGGACCCACCTATCATCCCTGCTGGCACCCATACCACGGACCCACCTATCACCAAACCAAGCAAAGTGGAGAGGTGGGGATACAAACTGGATGAGTATTAAGCCATATTAGAAGCAATAAAATAAGAGATAGTGGATCGATGTGCAGGGAAACAGTGAACTTGCAGTGACTGGATAGTGGAAAAGGATAATCAACCACCAAATCCTCTCGCCACCCTCCCCATCCGACACCCCAACCAGCGGGGATGGTCCTCACCCCCTCCTGGCACCCATACCCCTGACCACCGAACTACCTTTCATCACCAAAACCCAGCCACCACCACTACATATAACTGCCCAGGACAAGATAAACAGCAGTGATCATGACAGAAATAAGATGCTGTGGGATGTATGATATATGATGTTATACAACATAAAAGTTTTTAATGTGTAATAAGTCTCCATACTAATTACATCCCACATACCCATGTATTGTCCAAAACAGCCACACCTGAGTGCAGAGCTGAAAGGTAAATTGAAGATCAGGTTCTTGTGGTACCCAGTTGCAAATAGGATACAGGCAGGATGGCAGTACAGTATACCTGTGGGACATGTAAAAAGGCTCTTGGGAAAAAATCTAGAATCACATGCAACCTTTTCTTTTCAAAACATCATGTTACCTGTGCAAGAATAAACACTGCAACCAAAAATGACATCTGTCTAGATAGGTGTTTCTGGATCTGCAACAGGGATGTGGAACTATGGACAGATATCAGGAAAGCACTCAGGAGGTTAATAAACAATAAACACGAAAAAAAGGAGGAACTATTGGATAGTCTACCTGGAATATATAGAGCATGGGAAGATAGGATAGGAGTGAAGTCTAACACACACAATGCCCAGTCTACAACAACTGACCCAAAAACAAGCAGATTCCCACTGGAAAAAACACGGGAAACAAAAACAACAGCTAGCTCAGTCCCCAGCCTTAGGGCTGACCCAGACCCAGCCCCCAGCCATTGTGAAAATCCGAACTCAGTTAAAGACTCCTCCACAGCCACCAACGCCATAGCCTCTAGTACAGATGTAGTAGAGGAATCCTCTTCTAGGGTAGACTCTTCTGCAGCCATCACAGTCATAGCCTCTAGTACAGATGTAGTAGGGGAGTCCTCTTCCAGGAAAAACGTTGGTGCCATGACAACAGATGGTGGTGTCCCTGGTTTGGCTGTGGAGGACTGTAGTGCAATTCTAGGGCCAGCACAGATTAGGAATACATCCAGCACGAATTGTACCCAGCCAAAAAAAAAAAAAAAAAAATATGGTGCAGATTGGGGCATCTGTAAACACGGAATATCAGGGAAAACAAATGGGGCATGCAACTTTGAGCATCCAAAAAAATACCGTGACCTCCTGTCTAAGGAAGTGTGTCGTTCTACCTCTTGCAAATACTTCCACCCTGAGATGTGTCAGTCTTCAGTCCTTGAAAAACAATGTTACAATACCAATTGCACTGCATATCATCTAAAAGGGACCAGGAGACACACACCCCATACAACACATCATAGTAACTATGGTAGCTATGGCAACACCCCAAGTGAGTTTTTAGTGGTAGGAAACGAAGAAAGAAAATGGAAAGAGATAACCAAAATAGTCCACCTTGGAGCCTTGTTGGACTGGAGGCACAGCCAGTGACCCCTCCGGACTCACAGTGGCGCCTCCGGACTCACAACTACTGATGTTAACAACAAAATCTCCCCAACAAACATGCAACACAACCTCATTTATATTTGCTAATATACAGGACCTTAAGCCAGTCACCAACAACAAAATACTTTTCATTAGTGAACTTCTAGGGGAGTCGAATGCAACGTTTGCAGCCTTCACAGAGACCCACGCAAAAGATAACTTTGACAGTGAAATATGGATACCTGGGTACAATCTTCTCAGATGCGACAGAAAGAACAGGCAACAAGGGGAAGTTGGCTTGTATGTCAAAGAATCTCATTTGCACAGAGATACTGAACACCACAAATGATGTAGTTGAAGTTCTGACAGTAAAAATCGAGAACCAAAACTTAGTCATTGTACTTGTATATATGCAACCCGATGCACCTTCCCAACAGTTTAAAGAACAACTGTCAAAAATTGACTCCTGTCTGGAAAACTTTCCAGCCCCATCCCCAAACATCTTGCTGCTTGGTGACTTCAATCTAAGACACACAAAATGAAAAAATATAGCAAATAATGTTGTAGCAGAAATAATCCCTGGAAGTAGCTCAGATAAAAAGTCACACACACAGAGGAGCTGCTGAATTTCTTCAACAAACACACCCTAAGTCAGCAGATAGTGGAGCCAACAAGACTGGAGAACACACTGGACCTTATTTTCACAAATAATGAGGACCTGGTAAGGAATATAACAATATCAAAAACAACAAATTCTGATCACAATATAATCGAAGTCCAGACTTGCATGCACAGGAGTCCTGATCGGCAAGATGCATACAGCTATGAGGGTACCTTTACCAAATTCAACTTCAACAACAAGAACATCATCTGGGATCAGGTAAACTATACCCTAAATGAAACATGCTGGGAGGATATCTTAAATTACATGGATCCTAACCAATGCCGCGAAAAGATCACCCTCCTGGTAGCTGAAGTATGTTCAAGGTATATTCCTATAAGACAAAAGAAAAGTAAACTGGAGAGAGAGACACTCCCTCTACAGGAGATGAGGAAGAATCATTGAGCTCCTTAAGAATGCCAGATTATCTGATACACGGAAGTGCTAACCAGGGAAGTGGAAAATATTGAGCTAAAGTTAAAGGACTCATACAGGATCCAGGAGAGACAAGAGGAGCTAAAAGTGATTAATAAATTGAAAGAAATTCGAAATATTTCTTTTCATATGCCAAAAACAAGTCAAAAACCACTTCTGGTATAGGGCCGCTGCTCAGATAAGACGGATCCTACACAGACAACAAATATCCTACACAGACAACAAATATCCTACACAGACAACAAAGAAATGAGCTAGATACTGAGATCGCAGTATGACTCAGTGTTCAGCGAGCCACTAACTAGATAGACAATCCAAACAATTTTTTCATGAATGAGCCTCAAAACCCTGCCAATGTAGGCCAGATTTATGACATAACTCTAACTCCACTAGACTTTGAGAAAGGCATCGACGACATGCCCATGCACTCAGCCCCAGGCCCAGACTCCTGGAACTCTGTGTTCATTAAAAACTGCAAGAAACCCCTCTCACGGGCCCTAAGTATGCTATGGAGAAGGAGCTTAGACACAGGCGAGATTCCACAGTCACTAAAAACAACAGATATAGCCCCACTCCATAAAGGTGGCAGCAAAGCAGTAGCTAAGAACTATAGACCAATAGTTTTAACGTCCCACATCATAAAAATCTTTGAAAGAGTCCTAAGAAGCAGGATAGCAAACCACCTGTACTCCCAAAAATTGCACAACCCTGGGCAACATGGTTTCAGACCAGGTCGCTCCTGCCTTTCGCAACTGCTAGACCACTATGATATGGTATATACAGACTTTGCAAAAGCATTTGAGAAGTGCGACAATGGTGTAATAGCACACAAAATGCGTGTTAAAGGGATAACTGGCAAAGTAGGCAGATGGATCTTCAACTTTCTAACCAATCGCACACAAAGAGTAGTGGTAAACAGAGTTAAATCAGATGCTGCCATAGTGAAGAGCTCTGTCCCACAAGGCACAGTACTTGCACCTATCCTGTTCCTTATTCTCATATCAGACATAGACAGAGATGTAAACCACAGCACTGTATCATCTTTTGCAGAAGATACTAGGATCTGCATGAGAGTGTCATCCATTGAGGACACGGCAAAGCTCCAAGAAGATATAAACCAAGTTTTCCAATGGGCAACAGAGAACAGTATGATGTTCAGTGAAGACAAATTCCAACTACTCCGTTATGGAAAACTGAAGGAAATAACTAGGACTGATTATACTACAAACTCAGATCACACAATAGAGCGGAAAAGTAATGTGAAGGACCTGGGTGTGGTAATGTCCGAAGACCTCACCTTCAAGGACCACAGCAATGCCACTATCACATCTGCGAGGAAACTAATAGGATGGATAATGAGAACATTCAAGACAAGAAATGCTAAGCCAATGATGATCGTTTTTAAATCACTTATTCTCTCTAGGCTGGAATACTGCTGTACATTAACATCCCCATTCAAGGCAGGTGAAATTGCAGAACTAGAGAATGTACAGAGAACCTTTACTGTACGTATAAGTTCCATCAAACACCTGAACTACTGGGAGCGCCTGGAAGCACTTGACTTATACTCACTAGAGCGCAGGCGAGAGAGATATATCATAATCTACACCTGGAAGATTCTGGAGGGACTGGTTCCTAATATGCACACAGCAATCACTCCATACGAAAGCAAAATACTTTTCAGGCGATGCAACATACCCCCAGTGAACAGTAGGGGCGTCACTGGTACACTAAGAGAAAACGCAATAAGTGTCCGGGGCCCAAGACTGTTCAACAGTCTCCCACCAGCAATAAGGGGCATTACGGGAAGACCCCTGGTTGTCTTCAAGAGGGAGCTGGACAGATACCTAAAGACGGTGCCGGATCAGCCGGGCTGTGGTTCGTACGTTGGATTGCGTGCGGCCAGCAGTAACAGCCTCGTTGATCAGGTCCTGATCCACCTGGAGGCCTGGTCGTGTACCGGGCCGCTGGGGCGTTGACCCCCGAAATGCCCTCCAGGTAGATATACAAAAGGTGAGGTAATCAGTCCTTGAAGTTGGCGTTAAGAGCACCGTGGTCGCGAAGATTCTGGACCACAGGCAAGAAGGCTGCTGCTTTTATACTGGCGGAAGATGGAGGGCATAGTCACTGGTGCGTGGGAATCCCCAGTGGAAGTAAGTCATACCCGAGGCACGAGTTAGTAGTAGTAGTAGTAGTAGTAGTAGTAGTAGTAGCAGCTGTAAAGAGGTAATGTGGATGTCCTGTGAACCAAGATTCCATGATGATGCAGTGTCTGACAAGTTGTACATGAACGGTATACAATACCGTCTTACCTCACCAGCTGGTGCTAGTGGTACTTTACACCACCATCTTCTGTACTCTCAGCCCCACCAGCTGGTGCTAGTGGTACTTTACACCACCATCTTCTGTACTCTCAGCCTCACCAGCTGGTGCTAGTGGTACTTTACACCACCACCTTCTGTACTCTCAGCCTCACCAGTTGGTGCTAGTGGTACTTTACACCACCATCTTCTGTACTCTCAGCCTCACCAGCTGGTGCTAGTGGTACTTTACACCACCATCTTCTGTACTCTCAGCCCCACCAGCTGGTGCTAGTGGTACTTTACACCACCATCTTCTGTACTCTCAGCCCCACCAGCTGGTGCTAGTGGTACTTTACACCACCATCCTTCTGTACTCTCAACCTCACCAGCTGGTGCTAGTGGTACTTTACACCACCATCTTCTGTACTCTCAGCCTCACCAGCTGGTGCTAGTGGTACTTTACACCACCATCTTCTGTACTCTCAGCCTCACCAGCTGGTGCTAGTGGTACTTTACACCACCATCTTCTGTACTCTCAGCCTCACCAGCTGGTGCTAGTGGTACTTTACACCACCATCTTCTGTACTCTCAGCCCCACCAGCTGGTGCTGTTGGTACTTTACACCACCATCTTCTGTACTCTCAGCCTCACCAGCTGGTGCTGTTGGTACTTTACACCACCATCTTCTGTACTCTCAGCCTCACCAGCTGGTGCTGTTGGTACTTTACACCACCATCTTCTGTACTCTCAGCCTCACCAGCTGGTGCTGGTTGTACTTTACACCACCATCTTCTGTACTCTCAGCCTCACCAGCTGGTGCTAGTGGTACTTTACACCACCATCTTCTGTACTCTCATCCTCACCAGCTGGTGCTAGTGGTACTTTACACCACCACCTTCTGTACTCTCAGCCTCACCAGCTGGTGCTAGTGGTACTTTACACCACACATCTTCTGTACTCTCAGCCCTCACCAGCTGGTGCTAGTGGTACTTTACACCACCATCCTTCTGTACTCTCAGCCCCACCAGCTGGTGCTAGTGGTACTTTACACCACCACCTTCTGTACTCTCAGCCTCACCAGCTGGTGCTAGTGGTACTTTACACCACCACCTTCTGTACTCTCAGCCTCACCAGCTGGTGCTGTTGGTACTTCACACCACCATCTTCTGTACTCTCAGCCTCACCAGCTGGTGCTGTTGGTACTTCACACCACCATCTTCTGTACTCTCAGCCTCACCAGCTGGTGCTGTTGGTACTTCACACCACCATCTTCTGTACTCTCAGCCTCACCAGCTGGTGCTAGTGGTACTTTACACCACCACCTTCTGTACTCTCAGCCTCACCAGCTGGTGCTGTTGGTACTTCACACCACCATCTTCTGTACTCAGCCTCACCAGCTGGTGCTGTTGGTACTTCACACCACCATCTTCTGTACTCCAGCCTCACCAGCTGGTGCTGTTGGTACTTCACACCACCATCTTCTGTACTCTCAGCCTCACCAGCTGGTGCTAGTGGTACTTAACACCACCACCTTCTGTACTCTCAGCCTCATCAGCTGGTGCTGTTGGTACTTCACACCACCATCTTCTGTACTCTCAGCCTCACCAGCTGGTGCTGTTGGTACTTCACACCACCATCTTCTGTACTCTCAGCCCCACCAGCTGGTGCTGTTGGTACTTCACACCACCATCTTCTGTACTCTCAGCCCCACCAGCTGGTGCTGTTGGTACTTTACACCACCACCTTCTGTACTCTCAGCCTCACCAGCTGGTGCTGTTGGTACTTCACACCACCATCTTCTGTACTCTCAGCCCCACCAGCTGGTGCTGTTGGTACTTTCACACCACCATCTTCTGTACTCTCAGCCTCACCAGCTGGTGCTGTTGGTACTTTACACCACCATCTTCTGTACTCTCAGCCTCACCAGCTGGTGCTGTTGGTACTTCACACCACCATCTTCTGTACTCTCAGCCCCACCAGCTGGTGCTGTTGGTACTTCACACCACCATCTTCTGTACTCTCAGCCTCACCAGCTGGTGCTGTTGGTACTTCACACCACCATCTTCTGTACTCTCAGCCTCACCAGCTGGTGCTGTTGGTACTTTACACCACCATCTTCTGTACTCTCAGCCTCACCAGCTGGTGCTGTTGGTACTTTACACCACCATCTTCTATACTCTCAGCCTCACCAGCTGGTGCTAGTGGTACTTTACACCACCACCTTCTGTACTCTCAGCCTCACCAGCTGGTGCTGTTGGTACTTTACACCACCATCTTCTGTACTCTCAGCCTCACCAGCTGGTGCTAGTGGTACTTTACACCACCACCTTCTGTACTCTCAGCCTCACCAGCTGGTGCTAGTGGTACTTTACACCACCATCTTCTGTACTCTCAGCCTCACCAGCTGGTGCTAGTGGTACTTTATACCACCACCTTCTGTACTCTCAACCTCACCAGCTGGTGCTAGTGGTACTTTACACCACCACCTTCTGTACTCTCAGCCTCACCAGCTGGTGCTAGTGGTACTTTACACCACCATCTTCTGTACTCTCAGCCTCACCAGCTGGTGCTAGTGGTACTTTACACCACCATCTTCTGTACTCTCAGCCTCACCAGCTGGTGCTAGTGGTACTTTACACACCACCACTTCTGTACTCTCAGCCTCACCAGCTGGTGCTAGTGGTACTTTACACCACCATCTTCTGTACTCTCAGCCTCACCAGCTGGTGCTAGTGGTACTTTACACCACCATCTTCTGTACTCTCAGCCTCACCAGCTGGTGCTAGTGGTACTTTACACCACCATCTTCTGTACTCTCAGCCTCACCAGCTGGTGCTAGTGGTACTTTACACCACCATCTTCTGTACTCTCAGCCTCACTTGTTATTGTCTTCCTGACACAACTTTCACTGAGACTAAAACAAAGGAAACTCGAGTTGACTCACTGCCTGAAAATAAGAAAACAAACAATAATTATTAATAAAGACTTGTCACCCCACGAATACCCGAAAATTCCACAAGAATTTCAATAAATGTAGTTGTGAGGAGCATCCCACGAGACCTCCCACGAGACCTCCCACGAGATCTCCCACGAGACCTCCCACAAGATCTCCCACGAGACCTCCCACGAGACCTCCCACAAGATCTCCCACGAGACCATCCTCGAGACCTCCCACGAGATCTCCCACGAGACCATCCACGAGACCTCCCACGTAGCTCCACTTCTCCCAGAAATTTGTGGAAAGTTCTCATGAAGTGTCACCATGAACGTTTTCTTCCTCTCATCCCCTTCCCTTATTCCCTTTCCCATCATCTCCTTCCCATCTTCTCCTTCCCTTTCTCTTCTCCCCATCTGTTCTCTCCCTCTCTTACCTCTCAGCATTATGGTCATAAGTGCTGCCCACAGCAAGGGTCGAACAGTGAGGCACACTAGGGGGGGGGGCGTTGAGGAGGGGAGGGGAAGAAGGATGGGGGAGGGGGTAGGGAGGGGAAATAAGGGAGGGGAAATAAGGGAGGGAGGATGAGGGGGATGGTGATAGTGGTGATACTGAAATTGAAACTGAAATTTAATTTGGATGTGGAGGCGTTGCAGCAGATGGTGGTAGTTGTTGTTGTTGTATTGTTGTAGTAGTGGTTATTTTGCTGTTTTTTTTTGCAGTTGTAGTCGATATATTGTTGTTTTTGTTGTAGATGTAATTATTGATTTTTCTGTAGTTGTATTTTTGTATTAACATTGTTATTAGTGATGGTGACACTAGTTTTATTTGTGGAGGTGTTGGTTGGGTGATAGTGTTGGTGGAGGTGTGTTTGGTGGGGTGGTGTGGTAGTGGTGGTAGTGTTGGTGGAGGTGATAGTGTTGGTGGAGGTGGTGGTGGTAGTGTTGGTAGTGGTGATAGTGTTGGTGGTGGTGGTAGTGTTGGTGCGGTGATAGTGTTGGTGGAGGTGGTGGTGGTAGTGTTGGTAGTGGTGATAGTGTTGGTGGAGGTGGTGGTGGGTAGTGTTGGTAGTGGTGATAGTGTTGGTGGAGGTGGTGGTGGTAGTGTTGGTAGTGGTGATAGTGTTGGTGGAGGTGGTGGTGGTAGTGTTGGTTAGTGGTGATAGTGTTGGTGGAGGTGGTGGTGGTGGTGGTAGTGTTGGTAGTGGGTGATAGTGTTGGTGGAGGTGGTGGTGGTAGTGTTGGTAGTGGTGATAGTGTTGGTGGTGGTGGTAGTGTTGGTGGCGGTGATAGTGTTGGTGGAGGTGGTGGTGGTAGTGTTGGTAGTGGTGTAGTGTTGGTGGAGGTGGTGGTGGTAGTGTTGGTAGCGGTGTAGTGTTGGTGGAGGTGGTGGTGGTAGTGTTGGTAGTGGTGATAGTGTTGGTGGAGGTGGTGGTGGTAGTGTTGGTAGTGGTGATAGTGTTGGTGGAGGTGGTGGTGGTAGTGTTGGTAGTGGTGATAGTGTTGGTGGTGGTGGTAGTGTTGGTGGCGGTGATAGTGTTGGTGGAGGTGGTGGTGGTGGTGCTGGTAGTGTTGGTAGTGGTGATAGTGTTGGTGGAGGTGGTGGTGTAGTGGTGTGGTGGTGGTGTGTGATAGTGTTGGTGGAGGTGGTGGTGGTAGTGTTGGTGGCGGTGATAGTGTTGGTGGAGGTGGTGGTGGTGGGTGGTAGTGTTGGTAGTGGTGATAGTGTTGGGTGGAGGGTGGTGGTGGTAGTGTTGGTAGTGGTGATAGTTTGGTGGAGGTGGTGTGGTAGTGTTGGTGGCGGTGATAGTGTTGGTGGAGGTTGTGGTGGTAGTGTTGGTGGTGGTGATAGTGTTGGGGAGGTGTTGGTGGTAGTGTTGGTGGCGGTGATAGTGTTGGTGGAGGTGGTGGTGGTAGTGGTGATAGTGTTGGTGGAGGTGGTGGTGGTGGTGGTAGTGGTGGTGGCGGTGGTAGTGTTGGTGGAGGTGGTGGTGGGTAGTGTTGGTTAGTGGTGATAGTGTTGGTGGAGGTGGTGGGGTGGTAGTGTTGGTAGTGGTGATAGTGTTGGTGGAGGTGGTGGTGGTGGTGATGGTAATAGTGTTTGGTGGAGGTGGTGGTGGTAGTGTTGGTAGTGATGATAGTGTTGGTGGAGGTGGTGGTGGTGGTGGTAGTGTTGGTAGTGGTGATAGTGTTGGTGGAGGTGGTGGTGGTGGTGGTAGTGTTGGTAGTGATGATAGTGTTGGTGGAGGTGGTGGTGGTGGTAGTGTTGGTAGTGGTGATAGTGTTGGTGGAGGTGGTGGTGGTGGTAGTGTTGGTGTGGTGATAGTGTTGGTGGAGGTGGTGGTGGTGGTGGTGGTAGGTGTTTGGTGTGGTGATAGTGTTGGTGGTGGTGGTAGTGGTGGTAGTGTTGGGTGATGTGTTGATAGTGTTGGTGGAGGTGGTGGTGGTAGTGTTGGTAGTGGTGATAGTGTTGGTGGAGGTGGTGGTGGTGGTGTAGTGTTGGTAGTGGTGATAGCGTTCTTGGAGGTGGTGGTGGTGGTAGTGTTGGTAGTGGTGATAGTGTTGGTGGAGGTGGTGGTGGTGGTAGCGTTGGTAGTGGTGATAGTGTTGGTGGTGGTGGTGGTGGTGGTAGGGTTGGTAGTGGTGATAGTGTTGGTGGAGGTAGTGGTGGTGGTGGTGGCGGTGGTGGTAGTGTTGGTGGTGGTGGTAGTGGTGATAGTGTTGGTGGAGGTGGTGGTGGTAGTGGTGATAGTGTTGGTGGAGGTGGTGGGGTGTGTAGTGTTGGTAGTGGTGATAGTGTTGGTGGAGGTGGTGGTGGTGGTGGTGGTAGTGTTGGTAGTGGTGGAGGTGGTGGTGGTGGTAGTGTTGGTAGTGGTGATAGTGTTGGTGGAGGTGGTGGTGGTGGTGGTAGTGTTGGTGGTGGTGATAGTGTTGGTAGAGGGTGGTGGTGGTAGTGTTGGTAGTGGTGATAGTGTTGGTGGAGGTGGTGGTGGTGGTAGTGTTGGTAGTTGTGATAGCGTTCTTGGAGGTGGTGGTGGTGGTAGTGTTGGTAGTGGTGATAGTGTTGGTGGAGGTGGTGGTGGTGGTAGCGTTGGTAGTGGTGATAGTGTTCGTGGTGGTGGGTGGTGGTAGGGTTGGTAGTGGTGATAGTGTTGGTGGAGGTAGTGGTGGTGGTGGTGGCGGTGGTGGTAGTGTTGGTGGGAGGTGGTGGTGGTAGTGGTGATAGTGTTGGTGGAGTGTGGTGGTGGTGGTAGTGGTGATAGTGTTGGTGGAGGTGGTGGAGGTGGTAGTGTTGGTAGTGGGTGATAGTGTTGGTGGAGGTGGTGGTGGTTGGTGGTGGTAGTGTTGGTAGTGGTGATAGTGTTGGTGGAGGTGGTGGTGGTGGTAGTGTGGTAGTGGTGATAGTGGTTGGTGGAGGGTGGTGGTTGGTGGTAATGTTGGTGGTGGTGGTGATAGTGTTGGTGGAGGTGGTGGTGGTGGTAGTGTTGGTGGTGGTGATAGTGTTGGTGGAGGTGATGGTGGTGGTGTGGTAGTGTTGGTGGTGGTGGTAGTGTTGATGGTGGTGGTAGTGGTGTAGTGTTGGTGGAGGTGGTGGTGGTGGTGGTGGTTGTGTTGGTGGAGGTGGTGGTGTGGTGGTAGTGTTGGTGGAGTGTGGTGGTGTGTGGTGGTAGTGTTGGTGGAGTGTGTGGTGGTGGTGGGGGTGGTGTGGTGGTAGTGTTGGAGGTGGTGGTGGTGGTGGTGTTGGTAGTGGTGATAGTGTTGGTGGTGGTGGTGGTGGTAAAGTTGGTAGTGGTGATGTGTTGGTGGAGATGGTTGTGGGGGTGGCTGTGTTGGTGGTGGTGTTAGTGTTGGTGGAGGTGGTGGTGGTAGTGTTGGTGGTGGTGATAGTGTTGGTGGTAGTGTTGGTGGTAGTGTTGGTGGTTGTGCTGGTGGTAGTGTGGTGGTGATAGTGTTGGTAGTGTTGGTTGTGGTGGTGGTGGTGGTGGTAGTGGTGGTGGTGGTAGTGTTGGTGGTGGTAGTGGTGGTAGTGTTGGTGGTGGTGGTGGCGGTGGTAATGTTGGTGGCGGTGGTAGCGTTGGTGGTGGTGGTAGTGTTGGTGGTTGTGGTTGTGGTGGTAGTGTTGGTGGTGGTGGTAGTGTTGGTGGCGGTGGTAGTGTTGGTGGTGATGGTAGTGTTGGTGGTGATGGTAGTGTTGGTGGCGGTGGTAGTGTTGGTGGTGGTGGCGATAGTGTTGGTGGTTGTGGTTGTGGTGGTTGTGGTTGTGGTGGTAGTGTTGGTGGTGATGGTAGTGTTGGTGGTGGTGGTAGTGTTGGTGGTGGGTGGTGATAGTGTTGGTGCTGGTAGTTGTGGTTGTGGTGGTAGTGTTGGTGGTGATGGTAGTGTTGGTGGTGATGGTAGTGTTGGTGGTGGTGGTAGTGTTGGTGGTGGTGGTGATAGTGTTGGTGCTGGTAGTTGTGGTTTTGGTGGTAGTGTTGGTGGTGGTGGTTGTGGTGGTAGTGTTGGTGGTGATGGTAGTGTTGGTGGGTGGTGGTAGTGTTGGTTGGGGGGTTGGGGGGGTAGTGTTGGGGGGGTGGGGTTTTGGTTGGGGTGGTTTGTGTTGGTGGTGGGTGGTGGTGTTGGTGGTGGGGGTAGTGTTGGTGGGGGGGTGGTAAATGTAGGTGGGGGGAAATTTTTTGGTTGTGGTGGTAGTGTTGGTGGGTTTTTACAAAAAAAAGGGGTCCCAAAAACCGTTATCCTGGGAGCAAAAAAAAACACAGCAAAAAAAACTTTTGACTTATATTTATCCTTCACCAAATAAGAAAGAATTATGTACTCATATACACTATGTAAAAACAATAGGTTTTAGTGGGACCCCCACGGTAAACAAGGGAGAATAGAAGCCCCCCTAGAGAGCAGACCGTGGGTTCAAAACCCGCTCTAGAATGGGAAAAGACAAAAGGGGAGAAAAGGGGGGGTGGTTTCCCCCAACACCTCTGCAGCTGCCCCAAAAAAATCTTCTATTTTCTGAACCTGGGTTAAATTTATTGAACGACGGGGCCCCAAACTTTAACCCCCCTTGTCCCCCGGGTTTCCCCCGGTTGGGGGAGATACCCTTTTTGGAGGGTGTGTCATGCGCCCCCAAAAAAAGGTTACGACTCTTTGATGCCACAGTGGTTTATGGTTGGGGGGGGGGAATTTTTTGGGGTGGGGGGGGGTGGGGGGTGGGTTTGTGGGTGGGTTGGGGGGGGGTGGGGTGGGTTAAATTTGGGGGTAGTGGGTTTTGGTGGTCTGTGGGTTGGGGTTGGGGTGGGTTTTGGGGGGTGGGGTTGGTGGGGGGAGGGGGTTTTTGTGTTGGTTTGGGGTTTTGTGGTTGGGGTTTGGGGGGGGGGGTAGGTGGGGGGTGGTATGTTGGGGGGGGGTGGTGGTTTGGGGGTTTGGTTGGGGGTTTTTGGTGGGTGTTTGGGGGTTTGTGTTGGTGGGGTGGGGGGAAATGTTGGTGTGGTTTGGAGTGTTTTTATTTGTTTTAGTTTTTTTTTTTTTTTAGTGTTTTGGGGGCGGGGGATAGGTTTTTTGGGGGGTGGTGGGAAGGTGGTTAGTGGGTTTTGGGGGAAAAGGGTTTGGGGGGGTGGTTAGTGGTTTTGGGGGGTGGTTTATAAATGTTTTGGGGGAGGGGTGGTGGTTTGTGTTGGTTAGCGGTGATAGTGGTTTGGGGGAGGTGGTGGGGGGTTTTTGGTAATTTTGGAGTGGTGATAGTGTTGGTGGAGGTTTGGGGGGGTATTTTGGTTTTGGTGATAGTTTGGTGGGGGGGTGGTGGCCCCCCCCTAGTGTTGGTTGGGGGATAGTGTTTGGGGTTTTTTTGGGGGTAGTGTGGGGGGGGGGATAGGGGTTTTTGGGGGGGGTTTGGTGGGGTTGGTGGTTGGTTTTTTGGGGAGGGGGTTGGTGAGTGGTGATAGTGTTGGGGGGGTTGGTGGGGTGGGTGGTTGGGGGGGGGGGAGGGGGGGGTTTTGGGTTGGGTAGTGTTGGTGGGGGGGTGGGGGATTTGGGTTTTGGTTAGTGTTGGTGGAGGGTGGGGGTTTGGTGTGGTAATGTTTGGTGGGGCGGTGGTTGTGTTGGTTTTGGGAAAGGGTGGGGTTTGGGGTTGGTGGAGGGTTGGTAGTGGTGATTTTGTGTTGGTGGTGGGGGTGGTTGGTGGTTGTGTTGGTTGGGGGGGGATTTGGATTGTAGTGGGGGGGAGGTTGGGTGGTGGGAGTGTTGGGGGGGGATATGTTGGGGGAGGTTGGGGGGTGGTTTGTGTTGGGGGTTGGGGTTGGGGGTTGGTGGGGGTCTGTTTGGGGCTGGTTTGTCTTTGGGGGGTGTGGGTGTTGGGGTTTTTTCGTGTTTGGGGGGTTTTTAATGTTGGGGTTTGTTTTGGTGCTGTTTTTTTTGGGGGTTTTTTTTTGTTGGGGGGTTTGGGGGGTAGGTGGGTGGGGTGTTTTTTGGGTTTGTGGGGGTTTTTTTGTTTGATTTTATAGTTTGGTGGAGGTGGGGGGGTAGGTTGGGGGGGGGTAGGTTGGGGTGGGTTTGTGGGTTTGGGGGGGATGGGGGTTGGGGGGTTGGGGTGGGTGGTGGTTGGGTGGTTAGGTTGGTGGGGGGTGGGGTAGTGTTTGGTTTTGGAAAGGTTTTGGGGGGGGGTGGTAGGTTTGGGGGTTTAGTGTTGGTTTTTTGGAGTGTTTGGGAGTGGTTTAAGTGTTGGGGAGGTGGGGGGTTGTTTGGGGTGGGGGGTTTGGGGGAAAAGGGGTGGTAGGTTTGGGGGGATTTGTTGGGGGGAGGTTGTGGGTTTGGTTTGGGGGTGGGTTTTGTTGGGTTTGGTGGGTTTTGGGGGAAAGGTTTCCCCCGGGGTGAAAAGTGTTTTGGGGGAGTGGTGATAGTGTTGGTGGAGGTGGTGGTGGTGGTGGTTGGTGGGGGGGTGGTAGGTTTTTTTGGAGGGGGTGGTTGGTAAATGTTGGTAGTGTGATTGTTTGGTGGAGGTGGTGGGGGGTGTGTTGGGGAAGGGTGGGTAGTGTTGGTGGAGGTGGTTGGTGGTGGTAGTGTTGGGGTTGGTGGTGTGTTGGGTGGTGGTTTGGGGGGTGGTGGTGGTGGTAAGTGTTTTGGGATGGTGATAGTGTTGGTGGGGTTTGGGGGGGGTGGTAGTGGGGGTAGTGAGATAGTGTTGGTGGGGTGGTGGTTGGGTAGTGTTGGTAAATGGTGAAATGGGTTGGTGGGGTGGTGGTGGGGGTTGGGTTGGGTATAGTGGTTTTAGTGGGGGTGGGGTGGTGGGTAGTGTTGGTTTGGGTTTATAGTTTTTGGTGGGGTGGTGGGGGTGGTTTGTGTTGGGGGAGTGGGATAGTGTTGGTGGAGGTGGTGGGGGTGGAGTGTTTTGGTAGTTTGGGGATAGTGTTGGGGAGGGGGGTGGGGGTTAGTGTTTGGGGGAGTGGGGGATAGGGGTTGGGTTTGGGGTGGTAGTGTTTGGGGGGGTGATAGTGTTGGGGGGAGGGGTGGTGGTTTTGGTTAAAGGGTTGGTAGTGGTGATTTGTGTTGGTGGGGTGGGGGTTTTGGGAGGTTGGTGTGGTGATTTTTTTTTGGGGGAGGTGGGGTGGTGGTTGGGGTTTGGGGGGGTGATTGGGTTTGGGGGGTGGGGGTGTGGTTGGTGGAGGGGGTTGGTAGTGGTGATAGTGTTTTTGGGGGAGGTGGTGGGGGGTAAATGTTTTTGGGAGTGGTGATAGTTTGGGGGGAGGGGTGGTGGTGGTTTTGGGGGGGTGTTTTTGTTTGGGGGAGGGGGGTGGTGGTGGTTGGTTTGGGGGTTTATAGTGGGTTTGGGGGAGGTGGGGGGGGGGGTAGTGTTGGTGGGGTGAGATAGTGTTTTTGGGGGGTTGGTTGGTTTGGGAGTGGTGATATTTTTGGGGGAGGGGTGGTGGTGGTGGGGTTTTGGGGGTTGGGGTTGGTTTGGGTTGGGGAGGTGGTGGTGGTAGTTTTTAGTGGGATAGTGTTTGGGTGGAGGTGGGGGTGGGAGGTTGGTAGTGGTGATAGTGTTGGGGGGGTGGTGTGGTGGTGGGGGGATGGAATAGTTTTTGGTGGAGGGGTGGTGGTGGTTTGGAGGGGGGTGGTAGTGTTGGTGGGGGGTGGGGGGTGGTTGTTGGGGGGTTTGGGGGTTTGGGGATAGGGGTTGGTTGGGAGGTGGTGGGGTGGTTGTGGGGTAGTGGTGATAGTGTTGGTGGAGGGTGGGTGGTGGGGGTAGTGTTGGGAGGGGGGATAAGTGTTTTTTGGAGGTGGGGTGGTTAGTGGTTGGGGGGTTTGGTGATAAATTTGGTGGGGGTGGTGTTGGGTTTGGGTGGTGGTAGTGTTGGTAGGGGGGGGTTGGGAGTGTTGGTGGTGGGTGGTTGGGGGGGTTTGTTTGGGGGTGGGATGTTGGGGTTTGGGGGAGGGGGTTTTGGTGGTTTGGGAAATGGTATAGTGTTGTGGAGGGTGGGGGTGGGGTGGGGTGGATGGTGGAAAGGGGGTTTTTGGGGTGGTGGGTGGTTTGGGAAATGGGGTTTGGGGTGGTGTAGTGTTGGTGGAGGTGGTGGTGGTGTGGTTGGGGGAGTGGTGGTGTGTTTGGGGGTGGGTTTGGGGTTTGGTAGGGTTGGGGAGTGGTGATAGTGTTGGTGGAAGGTGGGGGTGGTTTGGGGGTGGGGGTGGGTGGAAAATGTGGGGTGGTTTTTGGGGGTGATAGTGTTGGGGGGAGGTGGTTGGGTTTTGGGGGTGGGTTGGGGGTTAAAAATTGGGGGGGGGAGGGTGGGGAAAGGGAAGGTGGTTGTTTGGTAGGGGGTGATAGGGGTTGGTGGGAGGTGGTTTTTGGTTGGTGGGTTGGGGTTGGTAAGTTGGGTTTTTGGGGGAAAGGGGGGGTGGGGTTGTTGGGGGTGGTAGTGTTTGGTGGGGGTGTGGGTTTGTTGGTTTGGTGGGAGGTTTGGGGTGGGTTTGGGGGTAATGTTGGTGGGGGGTAATGATAGTTTTTGGTAGGGGTTTGGGGTGGTGGTTTGGGGGTGGTGGTAGTGTTGGTGGGTGGTGGTTTGGGGGTGGTTTGGGAAATTGGAAGGGTTTTGGAGGTGGTGGAGTGGTGGAAATGGTTTGGGGTTTGGGGTGTTTTGGTGGAGGGGGTTTTTGGTGGTAGGGTTGGTTAGTGGGAAATGTTGGGGGTGGTGGTGGTGGGGGTTTTTGGGTGGGTGGTAGTGTTGGTGGGGTGGGAAGTTTGGGGGTGGTGGTTGGGTGTGGGGGTGGAAGGGGGTTTGGGGGAGGTTTGGTGGGGGTGGGGGTTGGGGTTAAATTGGGGGGTTGGGTTTTTTGGGGTGGGGGTGGTGGTGGGGGTGGTAGTGTTGGTGGGGGGTGGTTTAGTTTTTGGGGTGTTTGGGAGGTTTGGTGGTAGTGTTGGTGGAGAGGTGGTTTGGGGGTTGGTGGTGGAAATGTTGGGTGGGATAAATGTTTGGGACGGTTTGGGGGTGGTGGTGGTTTGGGGGTGGTAAGGGGTGGAGGTGGTGGTGGTTTTTGGGGTTTAAGTTTTGGTTTGGGGGTGTTGGGGGTGGTGGGGTGGGTGGGGGGGGGGTTTGGTTGGTTTGGGGGTGGTAGTGTTTGGTGGGTTTTGGTTTTTTTGGGGGTAGTGGTTGGTTTGGGGGGTGGGAGTGGTTTTTGGGGTGGTTTTGGTTGGGGGGATTTGTGTTGGTTTTGGGGTTTGGGGGTTTTTTGGGGGGGTGGTAGTTTTGGTTGGTGGGTGGTTTGGGGGTGGTTTGGGGGGTTGTGGGGGTTTTGGTGGAAGGGTCGGATGGTGGTTTTGGTGGTGGTAAATGTTGGTGGGGTGGTTGGGTGGTTTGGGGGGGGTTGGGGGGTGGTAGTGTTTTGGAGGATTTTGGGGGTGGTGGTAGTGTTGGTGGGGTGATTTTTTTGTTGGGGGAAGGTTGGGGGTGGTAAAATTTGGTTTTGGGTAGTGTTGGTGGGGTGGTTGTGGTTGGGGTTGGTCGTTTGTTGTTTGGGGTGGGGATGTTGGTGGGGTGGGGTGGTAGTGTTGGGGGGTGGTTTTGGGGGGGGGTTGGGAGTGTTTTGGGGTGGTGGTTGTTTTTTGGTGGGTGTTGTAGGGGGGTTGGGGTGGGGTGTAGTGGTGGTGGCGGGGAGTTTTGGTTTTGGTGGTGGGGTTGGTGGTTTTAAAAGGGTAAAGTTGGGTTTTGGGGTAAAAAAGGGTTTTGGCTTTAAATGTTTGGCCCCCTTGGGAATGTTGGGGGTGGTTTAGGGTAGTGGGTTGTGGGGAGGTTTTTCCCGGGGGTTTTGTTGGGTGGCGGGGAAATGTTGGGGGGTTGGGGGAAATTGGTGGTTTTTGGTGGTGGGGTATTATGGGGGCCCTGGGAATTGTTGGGTGGTTGGGGGGTAGTTTAGGGGGGGTTGGAAAAAATGGTTGGGATTTTTTGGTAGGGGGTGGTAGTGGTTTGGGGGGTGGTAGGGGTTGGTTTTTTGGGGATGGTGGTGGGTGGTGGTAGGGTTGGGTTTTGGAAGGGTGGTAGTGTTGGGGTGGGGGTTTGGGGGGGTGGGAATGTTGGTTTGGGGTGGGGTTTTTTGGGTTTGGGGGGGTGGTATGTTGGTGGGGTGGTGGTGGGGTTGGTTGGGGGGTGGTAGGGGTTGGTGGTGGGGGTAGTGTTGGTGGTTTGGTTTTTGGGGTGTTGGGAATGGGTTGGGGGGGGGGGTAGTTTTTTGGTGGGTTATGGTAGTGTTTTGGTGGTGGGGAGGGGGGGGGGAGGAAAATGTTGGTGGGGGTTTAAAAAATTTTGGGGATTTTGGTTTTATGTTGGGGTTTTCGGGGGTTTTTTGGTGGGAGGTTGGAGGTTTTTTGGGGGTTTGGTTTGTTGGTTATGTTGGTGGGGGAGTGGTTGGGAAGGGGTTTGGGTGGTGGGTTGGGTGGGGAATGGGCCCCCGGGGGAACTTTTTTTGGTTTTAAGGGTTGGGGGGGTTTGGGGTTTGGGGTAATGGGTTTTGGTGTTGTGGGGGATTCCGGGTTTTTCAGGGTTTTTCCCCCCCCTTTTTCCCCCAAAATAAAAAAAAGGGGTAATAATTGTGTTTTAAATTTATGTTGGTTTCGGGGGGTTTTGTAGTGGGGGTTCGATATGTTGGGGTTTTTTGGGTTTGTGGTTTTTGGAAGGGTTTTTTTGATTAAAATTTTGGGGGTTGGTATTTTTTTTTTATAAAGGGGGCCTGGTATTGTTTTTGGGATGTTTATTGTGTTTGGGGATGGTAGTTTTGGTGGTGGGTTTTAGTTGTTGGGTGGGTTGAAGGTTCCCCCGGGATTTGGGTTTTGTTAGTGTTGGTGGGTTTTGGGGTAGTATGGTGGTGAAAAATTTTTGTTTGGGGGTTAATTTTGGGGGTTGGGGGGTTAAATTTTGGGGGTTTGGTTAAATTTGGTTTGGGGGGATTTTGGGGGTTTTGGTAAATTGTTGGTTGGGGAGCTTTGGTTTTTATTTTGGGTTTTGGGAATTTGGGGGTTTTTTAAAAAAAAGGAGCCCAAAATTCCGTTTCCTTTTGGGGAAATAAACCCCTTTCAAAAAAATTTTATTTTTAAATTATCCCTTCCCAATAAAAGGCAAAATTTGGGATAAAAAAAACTAACCAAAAAAAAAGGGTAAATTTTCCCCCCGTTTGGGGAAGGCCCCGAATAAAGGCCCTAGAGAGGGGGACCCTTTCTTCCAACCCTCTAAAAAAATGGGGAAAAAAACAAGGGCCCGACAGTGTGTGGGTTTTTCCCCAAAACCTTCGGAGCCAAAATTTTTTTAACAACCCGGGAAAAATTTTAAAAGAACGGGGCCCCTGTAAACCCTTAAGGGCCCTGACAGCGACCCTGCAGTTGAACTTTTTTTATGTGACACCCCGGGTGTCCCGGGTATCCCGGGTATCCCGGGTATCCCGGGTATCCCGGGTATCTCCCACAGACCTGATCTGACTGGCGGGAAAAAGCCACTTACCTGGTTGATCAGACTGTTACACGCCCCTCCCTTTTACTCCATTGTATACGAAAATGAAAAGGCCTGACTATAATAAGTTGTGTTATATTATATCGCGAAGCACTTTGTTACTTGATAGATGAAGGAGGTTCGACTATATATAATAATCGGGTATTGTATAAATGATGGTTATTCTCGCGCAAGGTTGTACTTAATAAGATTTAAGTTATTCGTTAGGTATTTCTTTTGTATCATACACACGTCATGAATATTGTATTATAGTAGGTTGATTACTGTGTTCTGTTATGCAAGTAGGAAACCACCACTTTGGCGACCTGTTGATAGTTCCAGAATTGGCGCCTGGCGCCACCTCCTGACCGACCTGACGTCACACCACTGAGTATTTGAACAGTCAGATCATAGCACTGACTCTGATCGGGTCTTCAACCCGCAGCTCATGACTTAGTCAAGAATTCTAAATCATGCCTATTGTCTTAACTTTGTTGTTAATTCCCAAAGTCTGATAACTCTTCTGCTTAGGAAGGATAACTAATTTAGTTCCTTGAAGCTCCCATAGTCGTTGAACTCTGGGAGAGACAAATTAGACGTTTTTATTTGGACTGTTCATCGTAATTATTGTATTATACTTAATTTATAAGGATTTGAACATAGAATTACGTTCCTCATTGTACAGTCATATTTCATTGATAATAGTGAATTGTCATTTTAATTCACTGGCTGGATACCAATAAAGGTTCATAATTGGTAGTAAATAAAACTAACCAAAAAACAAAGCGAAGTAATTATTCCCCTATTGTTAGGGCAAGTCGTAACACAGACCTTGATCCACCACGGAGCCTGGTCTCAGACCGAGCAGCGGGGGCGTTGACCTCCGGAACCCTCTCCAAGTAAACTCCAGGTAAACTATTATTCATACAGTAGCTGTCTGACCAGACATTTGTAGACATATGTGTTGTGTTTAATGCACTTAATATATCACTTCGCGTTGTTTTCACACAACCACAGAGAGACAATCTTTAAACGACAT
>NC_069428.1:26879557-26894557 GCF_026875155.1 Cherax quadricarinatus | reverse complement strand
CTATGAAGGATGAGGTGAATCATAGAATTAACGAGGGGAAAAAGGTGAGTGGTGCAGAGAGGAGTTTGTGGAGACAAAGAACTTTATCTATGAAAGCAAAGAGGGGAATGTATGAGAGTATAGTTATACCAACGCTCTTGTATGAGTGTGAGGCATGGGTAGTGAATGTTGCAACAAGGAGAAGGCTGGAGGCAGTGGAGATGTCATATCTGAGGGCAATGTGTGGTGTGAATGTAATGCAGAGAATCCGTATTTTGGTGAATAGGAGGAGGTGTGGGATTACCTTATAGGGTTGAGGAGGGGTTATTGAGATGGTTTGGACATGTAGAGAGGACGGAATGAAATAGAATGACTTTGAGAGTATACAAATCTGTAGTGGAGGGAAGGCGGAGTAGAGGTCAGCCTAGGAAAAGTTGGAGGGAGGAGGTAAAGCAGGTTTTGTGTGCGAGGGGCTTGGACTTTCAGCACGCGTACATGAGCGTGTTAGACAGGAGCGAATGGAAACAAATGTTTTTTTAGGACTTGACGTGCTGTTGGAGTGTAAGCAAGGTAACATCTATGAAGGGGTTCAGGGAAACCGGCAGGCCGGACTTGAGTCCTGGAGATGGGAAGTACAGTGCCTGCACTCTGAAGGAGGGGTGTTAATGTTGCAGTTTTATAACTGTAGTGTAAGCATGCCTCTGGCAAGACAGTGATGGAGTAAATAATGATGAAAATTTTTCTTTTTCGGTCCACCTTGTCTTGGTGGGAGACGGCCGATATGCTAATAATAATAATAACAATAATATATATATATATATATATATATATATATATATATATATATATATTTATATATATATATATATATATATATATATATATATAATTTCGTGCCGAATAAGTAAAGCTGGTCAATTAGCAAGAACTTATTTAAAAATTAAATCGTACATAATTGAGTCCTTTCTAAAATTTTCTCATATACGTTTAAAAATATATATTTTTTCATTTATGTTAATGTAAAAATTAATAATTTTGTACCAAAAGAACCTTAGAAAACTTACCTAACCTTATTATAACAAGCGCTATTTAATTTAGCCTAATCCAACTATATATATTTTAGATACGTTTACAATAATTTAATAATAAACAAACACAATGAAATATATTTTTTCGTTAGGTTCAAAATGATTTTTGCTAATTTATCGCATACACAAATTTTCGCTTGCCTTATTTGGTAAGAATAGCGTTTCTATATAAGCCAAAATATCAAGTTTTACCTATTTGGCACGACATTTATTATTATTATAATTATTATTATTATTATTATTATTATTATTATTATTATTATTATTATTATTATTATTATCATCATTACATGGACTCGTAACATTCAGTTGGGCGGGAACATTTGCGTCAAACTGATCACTTATCAAGTTATTACAAACCATTAACAACCTTAGCGGTTAATTTGGGTAACAGTTTATTACGATGTGACAAGTGTACACTTTATTTGAAATAAAATAAGTACTACTACTACTAGTGTTGCTACTAGTGTTGCTACTACTAGTGTTGCTACTACTAGTGTTGCTACTACTAGTGTTGCTACTACTAGTGTTGCTACTACTGGTGTTGCTACTACTAGTGTTGCTACTACTAGTGTTGCTACTACTAGTGTTGCTACTACTAGTGTTGCTACTACTAGTGTTGCTACTTCTAGTGTGTACTACTAGTGTTGCTACTACTAGTGTTGCTACTACTGGTGTTGCTACTACTAGTGTTGCTACTACTAGTGTTGCTACTACTGGTGTTGCTACTACTAGTGTTGCTCCTACTAGTGTTGCTACTACTGGTGTTGCTACTACTGGTGTTGCTACTACTGGTGTTGCTACTACTAGTGTTGCTACTACTAGTGTTGCTACTACTAGTGTTGCTACTACTGGTGTTGCTACTACTAGTGTTGCTACTACTAGTGTTGCTACTACTACTAGTGTTGCTACTACTAGTGTTGCTACTACTAGTGTTGCTACTACTAGTGTTGCTACTACTAGTGTTGCTACTAGTGTTGCTACTACTAGTGTTGCTACTACTAGTATTGCTACTACTAGTGTTGCTACTACTACTAGTGTTGCTACTACTAGTGTTGCTACTACTAGTGTTGCTACTACTAGTATTGCTACTACTGGTGTTGCTACTACTAGTGTTGCTACTACTAGTGTTGCTACTACTAGTGTTGCTATTACTAGTGTTGCTACTACTAGTGTTGCTACTAGTGTTGCTATTACTAGTGTTGCTACTACTAGTGTATGCTGCTAGTGTTGCTACTACTAGTGTTGCTATATACTAGTGTTGCTACTCTACTAGTGTTGCTACTAGTGTTGCTACTACTAGTGTTGCTACTACTAGTGTTGCTACTACTAGTGTTGCTACTACTAGTGTTGCTATTACTAGTGTTGCTACTACTAGTGTTGCTACTACTAGTGTTGCTACTACTAGTGTTGGTACTACTACTAGTGTTGCTACTACTAGTGTTGCTACTACTAGTGTTGCTACTACTAGTGTTGCTACTACTGGTGTTGCTACTACTAGTGTTGCTATTACTAGTATTGCTACTACTAGTGTTGCTACTACTAGTGTTGCTACTACTAGTGTTGCTATAACTAGTATTGCTACTACTAGTGTTGCTTCTACTAGTGTTGCTACTACTAGTGTTGCTACTACTTAGTGTTGCTACTACTAGTGTTGCTTATTACCAGTATGCTACTACTAGTGTTGCTACTACTAGTGTTGCTACTACTAGTGTTGCTATTACTAGTGTTGCTATTACTAGTATTGCTACTACTAGTGTTGCTACTACTAGTGTTGCTACTACTTGTGTTGCTACTACTAGTGTTGCTACTACTAGTGTTGCTATTACTAGTATTGCTACTACTAGTGTTGCTACTACTAGTGTTGCTACTACTAGTGTTGCTACTACTAGTGTTGCTATTACTAATATTGCTACTACTAGTGTTGCTACTACTAGTGTTGCTACTACTAGTGTTGCTACTACTAGTGTTGCTATTACTAGTGTTGCTACTACTAGTGTTGCTACTACTAGTGTTGCTATTATTAGTATTGCTACTACTTTTGTTGCTACTACTTGTGTTGCTATTACTAGTGTTGCTACTACTAGTGTTGCTATTACTAGTGTTGCTACTACTAGTGTGGCTATTACTAGTATTGCTACTACTAGTGTTGCTATTACTAGTGTTGCTACTACTAGTGTTGCTACTACTAGTGTTGCTATTACTAGTATTGCTACTACTAGTGTTGCTATTACTAGTGTTGCTACTACTAGTGTTGCTACTACTAGTGTTGCTATTACTAGTATTGCTACTACTAGTATTGCTACTACTAGTGTTGCTACTAGTGTTGCTACTACTAGTGTTGCTACTACTAGTATTGCTACTACTAGTGTTGCTACTACTAGTATTGCTACTAGTATTGCTACTACTAGTGTTTGCTACTAGTGTTGCTACTACTAGTATTGCTACTACTAGTGTTGCTACTACTAGTGTTGCTACTACTAGTATTGCTACTACTAATATTGCTACTACTAGTGTTGCTATTACTAGTGTTGCTACTACTAGTGTTGCTACTACTAGTGTTGCTACTACTAGTGTTGCTACTACTAGTGTTGCTACTACCAGTATTGCTACTAGTATTGCTACTACTAGTGTTGCTATTACTAGTGTTGCTACTACTAATATTGCTACTAGTATTGCTACTACTAGTGTTGCTACTACTAGTGTTGCTACTACTAGTATTGCTACTACTAGTGTTGCTACTGCTAGTATTGCTACTACTAGTATTGCTACTAGTGTTGTTATTACTAGTGTTGCTATTACTAGTGTTGCTACTACTAGTATTGCTACTACTAGTGTTGCTACTACTAGTGTTGCTACTAGTATTGCTACTACTAGTGTTGCTATTACTAGTGTTGCTACTACTAGTGTTGCTATTACTAGTGTTGCTACTACTAGTATTGCTACTACTAGTATTGCTACTACTAGTATTGCTACTACTAGTGTTGCTACTACTAGTGTTGCTACTACTAGTATTGCTACTACTAGTATTGCTACTACTAGTATTGCTATTACTAGTGTTGCTACTACTAGTATTGCTACTACTAGTATTGCTACTAGTATTGCTACTACTAGTGTTGCTATTACTAGTGTTGCTACTACTAGTGTTGCTATTACTAGTGTTGCTACTACTATTATTGCTACTACTAGTATTGCTACTAGTATTGCTACTACTAGTGTTGCTATTACTAGTGTTGCTACTAGTATTGCTACTACTAGTGTTGCTACTGCTAGTGTTGCTATTACTAGTGTTGCTACTACTAGTATTGCTACTACTAGTGTTGCTACTACTAGTATTGCTACTACTAGTATTGCTACTACTGGTATTGCTACTAGTATTGCTACTACTAGTGTTGCTATTACTAGTGTTGCTACTACTAGTATTGCTACTACTAGTGTTGCTACTGCTAGTGTTGCTATTACTAGTGTTGCTACTACTAGTGTTGCTACTAGTATTGCTACTACTAGTGTTGCTACTACTAGTGTTGCTATTACTAGTGTTGCTACTACTAGTGTTGCTACTAGTATTGCTACTACTAGTATTGCTACTACTAGTGTTGCTATTGCTACTGATACACTTCATTACTGTCAGTCTGAGCTGACAGACTTCAGTAGTGTCAGTCTGAGCTGACAGACTTCAGTAGTGTCAGTCTGAGCTGACAGATTTCAGTAGTGTCAGTCTGAGCTGGCAGACTTCAGCAGTGTCAGTCTGAGCTGACAGACTTCAGTAGTGTCAGTCTGAGCTGGCAGACTTCAGCAGTGTCAGTCTGAGCTGGCAGACTTCAGCAGTGTCAGTCTGAGCTGACAGACTTCAGTAGTGCCAGTCTGAGCTGGCAGACTTCAGTAGTGTCAGTCTGAGCTGGCAGACTTCAGCAGTGTCAGTCTGAGCTGGCAGACTTCAGTAGTGTCAGTCTGAGCTGGCAGACTTCAGTAGTGTCAGTCTGAGCTGGCAGACTTCAGCAGTGTCAGTCTGAGCTAACAGACTTCAGTAGTGCCAGTCTGAGCTGGCAGACTTTAGCAGTGTCAGTCTGAGCTGACAGACTTCAGTAGTGTCAGTCTAAGCTGGCAGACTTCAGCAGTGTCAGTCTGAGCTGACAGACTTCAGTAGTGCCAGTCTGAGCTAACAGACTTCAGTAGTGCCAGTCTGAGCTGGCAGACTTTAGCAGTGTCAGTCTGAGCTGACAGACTTCAGTAGTGTCAGTCTAAGCTGGCAGACTTCAGCAGTGTCAGTCTGAGCTGACAGACTTCAGTAGTGCCAGTCTGAGCTGGCAGACTTCAGCAGTGTCAGTCTGAGCTGACAGACTTCAGCAGTGTCAGTCTGAGCTGACAGACTTCAGTAGTGCCAGTCTGAGCTGACAGACTTCAGTAGTGCCAGTCTGAGCTGGCAGACTTCAGCAGTGCCAGTCTGAACTGACAGACTTCAATAGTGTCAGTCTGAGCTGGCAGACTTCAGTAGTGTCAGTCTGAGCTGGCAGACTTCAGTAGTGTCAGTCTGAGCTGACAGACTTCAGTAGTGTCAGTCTGAGCTGGCAGACTTCAGTAGTGTCACTGTGAGCTGACAGCCTTCAATAGTGTCAGTCTGAGCTGACAGACTTCAGTAGTGTCAGTCTGAGCTGGCAGTCTTCAGTAGTGTCAGTCTGAGCTGACAGACTTCAGTAGTGTCAGTCTGAACTGACAGACTTCAGTAGTGTCAGTCTGAGCTGACAGACTTCAGTAGTGTCAGTCTGAGCTGACAGACTTCAGTAGTGTCAGCCTGAGCTGACAGACTTCAGTAGTGTCAGCCTGAGCTGACAGACTTCAGTAGTGTCAGTCTGAGCTGGCAGACTTCAGTAGTGTCAGTCTGAGCTGACAGACTTCAGTAGTGTCAGTCTGAGCTGACAGACTTCAGTAGTGTCAGTCTGAGCTGACAGACTTCAGTAGTGTCAGTCTGAGCTGACAGACTTCAGCAGTGTCAGTCTGAGCTGACAGACTTCAACAGTGTCAGTCTGAGCTGACAGACTTCAACAGTATCAGTCTGAGCTGACAGACTTCAACAGTGTCAGTCTGAGCTGACGGACTTCAATAGTGTCAGTCTGAGCTGACAGACTTCAGTAGTGCCAGTCTGAGCTGACACACTTCAGTAGTGCCAGTCTGAGCTGACGGACTTCAACAGTGTCAGACTGAGCTGACAGACTTCAACAGTGTCAGACTGAGCTGACAGACTTCAACAGTGTCAGACTGAGCTGACAGACTTCAACAGTGTCAGACTGAGCTGACAGACTTCAGCAGTGTCAGTCTGAGCTGACAGACTTCAGTAGTGCCAGTCTGAGCTGACGGACTTCAACAGTGTCAGACTGAGCTGACAGACTTCAACAGTGTCAGACTGAGCTGACAGACTTCAGTAGTGCCAGTCTGAGCTGACAGACTTCAGTAGTGCCAGTCTGAGCTGACGGACTTCAATAGTGTCAGACTGAGCTGACAGACTTCAACAGTGTCAGACTGAGCTGACAGACTTCAACAGTGTCAGACTGAGCTGACAGACTTCAACAGTGCCAGTCTGAGCTGACAGACTTCAACAGTGCCAGTCTGAGCTGACAGACTTCAGTAGTGCCAGTCTGAGCTGACGGACTTCAACAGTGTCAGACTGAGCTGACAGACTTCAACAGTGTCAGTCTGAGCTGACAGACTTCAACAGTGTCAGTCTGAGCTGACAGACTTCAACAGTGTCAGACTGAGCTGACAGACTTCAACAGTGTCAGTCTGAGCTGACAGACTTCAACAGTGTCAGTCTGAGCTGACAGACTTCAACAGTGTCAGTCTGAGCTGACAGACTTCAACAGTGTCAGTCTGAGCTGACAGACTTCAACAGTGTCAGACTGAGCTGACAGACTTCAACAGTGTCAGTCTGAGCTGACAGACTTCAACAGTGTCAGTCTGAGCTGACAGACTTCAACAGTGCCAGTCTGAGCTGACAGACTTCAACAGTGTCAGTCTGAGCTGACAGACTTCAACAGTGTCAGACTGAGCTGACAGACTTCAACAGTGTCAGTCTGAGCTGACAGACTTCAACAGTGTCAGTCTGAGCTGACAGACTTCAACAGTGTCAGTCTGAGCTGACAGACTTCAACAGTGTCAGTCTGAGCTGATAGACTTCAACAGTGTCAGACTGAGCTGACAGACTTCAACAGTGTCAGACTGAGCTGACAGACTTCAACAGTGTCAGACTGAGCTGACGGACTTCAACAGTGTCAGACAGAGCTGACAGACTTCAGCAGTGACCATCACTGTGAACTCTGGTGTTACAGTAACGTCACCACCCGGCAACTTAATAACACTACCTGGACAAATAATCAAGGTACCAGGGTTTTACAAGGTCAAAGTTAATAACTTAACAGTTGTATAAACGTGTAGTTTTTTTTTCTATGTCCTCATGTCGTTTAGTGGATCTAGATTTTTTGTATAAAAGACTGATCCACTAGCCTGTGGAGACGAGCACCGGCAAGCCTGGCCTGCGGGAGTAAGACAACTCTGGGATATACCTGTGACAGATGTTGAGCGATTTGATATACTGTCAGCTCTGTCTTTGGCCCAGCTTTCTTGTTGAGTGCCTATGCAATCAGTTTGTTGCTGTTAGCGGTCTGTTGGCTTATATAGCCGTAACAGCCTGGTTGATCTGGCATTTTTCGGAGGTCTTGATCTAGTTTCCTCTTGAAAGTGTTTATACTTGTTCCAGCGGTACTTATGTTATCTGCTGGTAGTATGTTACCTGGAGGTTACCTGGAGGTTATTCCGGGGATCAACGCCCCCGCGGCCCGGTCCATGACCAGGCCTCCCGATGGATCAGGGCCTGATCAACTAGGCTGTTACTGCTGGCCGCATGCAGTCCAACGTACGAGCCACAGCCCGGCTGATCCGGCACCGACTTTAGGTATCTGTCCAGCTCTCTCTTGAAGGCAGCCAGGGGTTTATTGGCAATTCCCCTAATGCTTGATGGGAGGCTGTTGAACAGTTTTGGGCCCCGGACACTTATGGTGTTTTCTCTTAGTGTACCAATGGCGCCCCTACTTTTAATTGGGGGCATTTTGCATCGCCTGCCCAGTCTTTTACTTTCGTAGGGAGTGATTTCTGTGTACAGATTTGGGACCATTCCTTCAAGATTTTCCAAGTGTTAGATTATGATATATCTCTCCTCCTGCGTTCCAACGAGTACAAGTCAAGTGCTTCCAAGCGTTCCCAGTAGTTAAGGTGCTTGACAGAACTTATACGTGCAGTAAAGGATCTCTGTACACTCTCTAGATCTGCGATTTCACCTGCTTTGAATGGAGATGTTAATGTACAGCAGTATTCCAGCCTAGAGAGAACAAGTGATTTGAAAAGGATCATCATTGGCTTGGCATCTCTCGTTTTGAACGTTCTTATTATCCATCCTATCATTTTCTTTGCACGTGTGATCGTGGCACTGTTGTCATCCCTGAAAGTGAGATCCTCAGACATTACTACTCCCAGGTCCCTTACATTATTTTTCCGCTCTATTGTATGGCCAGAGTCTGTAGTATACTCTGTTCTAGTTATTATCTCCTCCAGTTTTCCATAACGGAGTAGTTGGAATTTGTCCTCATTGAACATCATATTGTTTACCGTTGCCCACTGGAAAACTTTGTTTATATCTTCTTGGAGGTTAACCGCGTCCTCAGCAGATGACAGCCTCATGCAGATCCTAGTATCATCCGCAAAGGATGATACGGTGCTGTGATATATATCTCGGTCTGTGTCTGATATGAGGATGAGGAATAAGATGGGGGCAAGTACTGTACCTTGTGGAACAGAGCTCTTCACTATGGCAGCCTCCTATATAACTCTGTTGACCACTACTCTTTGTGTTCGATTTGTTAGGAAGTTGGAGAGTCTTAGACCACCGACCACAGTGTTCTCTTGTGTCCATGACGCCACTACTTTTCACCAGGTCTGTCTTATACTTCCGTATTTCTCAACCCAGTAAGTTGTTATCGTAATGTGTGAATCTGGAACCTGCCTCTCCAGTATCTTCTAGTTTATGTATTATCATAAAGTTCATTACGAAGACACTGGCGTTACCTGGGGTATAAATACTTTATTAGTTTTGTGCAGACATTAAATAACCTCTGTAGATATGGCAGTTCTGACGTCTCTCCTGCCTTGAACAGACCTGTGAACACACCAGTATCATAGGAATTTTTTCTCTTATTTTCAAAATTCTCAGTACCCACTTTTTTCATTTTTTCTGGACTTTTCTTCATTTGCTTGATTATGGTTTGTGAATTACAGATTATCTAACATTATTATTGCTACGTCTTACGATATCTTACCTCTGTGTCAGGGTCTGCATGTCTTCTGTATTTGTTTTAAGTTAATTTTTCCCATATCTAAGCTACTGAAATTTTCCGCTACTGAATATCACATTATTTTAGCTTGACCTCTGTAAAACACTGTGTGTCTGGTTGTAATTTTTTCTCTTCTACTGAGGCGATTTTTACAATTTTTTTGGTACCGACAAAAGACAAAATGCAAACCTATTATTAATATTTTTGTTTGCTATGATGATAATGATAAATTTTTGTATCATATTATAGTTTATAACTTATATATATTGGCAGTCATTCCTTGGTCATATTTGTCGAATGGCTTTGCAGAATCCTCAGTGAACCCGCACTTGCAGTTTGCTTTTTTTCCAAAACCTTCGTGATTTTGTCATAATAATAATATAGTTTGGAGGAGCAGTTCTCAACTCATGGTGACTTAATTTAAGTAGGTCCCATTTATTTGGTCCATAAAAAATAGTGAGGTAGCGTATCTATACCTGTTCAGAGAGTTTTATTATGTATGGTATTAGTGTTATTGATGTATGTTTTTGCCATACATCTTAAACTATAAGTAGGAAAATCACCTCAGTAGAAGACAAGAAAAAATTTGTAAGATATATGTACGCATAGTCTTCCAGTGAGGTGGAGAACAACATGACGTTCAGTGGTGACCTGTTCCAACTGCTTAAATATGGCAAGAATGGTGAACTCAAAAGGGACACTGTATACAAAATTCAAGAGGATTACCAAATAGAACAAAAGGAACATGTGAAGAATCCCGGAGTAATAATGTCAGCTGACCTATATTTTAAAGAACACAATAAGGTAAATGTCACGACAGCCAGGAAATTGACGGGTAGGGAAAAGGGTAATGACAGGTTCAATACAGAGGGAAATCCTGTCAGTGATGTTAATGAACACGCTTGTGCCTTCTTTCTTAGTGGTGTTGAGTGTTGACGGCTCCATTCAGGGCAAGAGAGATCAGAGCTGGAACAGAGATCGTTTACAGCCCACAGAGGACCAACACTGAAATTATTGAGAATCCCTAAAAATTCTAAATGTGTATTAACTGGAGTGTACGGGAGAGAGAGAGAGAGAGAGAGAGAGAGAGAGAGAGAGAGAGAGAGAGAGAGAGAGAGAGAGAGAGAGAGAGAGAGAGAGAGACAGCCAGACAGACAGAGACAGACAGAGACAGACAGAAACAGAGATTTGATAACCTATATGTGGAGGGTATTTGGGGGCCTGGTCCTCAAATCTGCACACCGTCATAACGACCTTCTGGAGTGAGAAATATGGAAGAAAATGTAAAATAAACTCAGTGAAAACCAGGGGTACCGTGAGCACAGTGAGAGAACACTGTATCAACATCTGTGGACACAGACACAGCAAGCCTGAAGGCCAGTAAAAGTCAGTAAACGAAGTCTGATGGCACTGTCAGTAAAGCAAGCCTGGAGGCCAGTGTCAGTAAAGCAAGTTTGGAGGCTATGTTGGCAGGCAGGCAGGCAGGCAGGCAGGCAGGCAGGCAGGCAGGCAGGCAGGCAGGCAGGCAGGCAGGCAGGCAGGCAGGCAGGCAGGCAAGCTGGTAGGCAGGTTGGCAGACAGGCAGGTTGACAGGTAGGCAGGTCTCTCCACTTTCACACACACAGCAGCTGTTAAATCGTGCTGGTAGTAAGTACCTGCTGTGCATCACCACAGTCCTGGTACAACCAGACCTGAATGTCTTAAAAGTTTCAGAACTAGCCATGTTAATTTGCATGTTAATTTAGGAAGAATTGTGTGTGTGTACTCACCTAACTGTGCCTCCTAGGTGTGTGTGCTCACCTAGCTGTGCCTCCCAGGTGTGTGTACTCACCTAGCTGTACTCCCAGGTGTGTGTACTCACCTAGCTGTGCCTCCCAGGTGTGTGTACTCACTTAGCTGTGCCTTCTAGGTGTGTGTACTCACCTAGCTGTGCCTCCCAGGTGTGTGTACTCACCTAGCTGTGCCTTCCAGGTGTGTGTACTAACCTAGCTGCGCCTCCCAGGTGTGTGTACTCACCTAGCTGTGCCTCCCAGATGTGTGTACTCACCTAGCTGTGCTTTCTAGGTGTGTGTACTCACCTAGCTGTGCCTCCCAGATGTGTGTACTCACCTAGCTGTGCCTCCCAGGTGTGGGGTACTCGCCTAGCTGTGCCTCCCATGGGGTGTGTACTCACCTAGCTGTGCCTTCCAGGTGTGTGTACTAACCTAGCTGTGCCTCCCAGGTGTGTGTACTCACCTAGCTTTGCCTCCCAGGTGTGTGTACTCACATAGCTGTGCCTTCTAGGTGTGTGTACTAACCTAGCTGTGCCTCCCAGGTGTGTGTACTCACCTAGCTGTGCCTTCCAGGTGTGTGTACTAACCTAGCTGTGCCTCCCAGGTGTGTGTACTCACCTAGCTGTGCCTTCCAGGTGTGTGTACTAACCTAGCTGCGCCTCCCAGGTGTGTGTACTCGCCTAGCTGTGCCTCCCAGATGTGTGTACTCACCTAGCTGTGCTTTCTAGGTGTGTGTACTCACCTAGCTGTGCCTCCCAGATGTGTGTACTCACCTAGCTGTGCCTCCTAGGTGTGTGTACTCACCTAGCTGTGCCTCCCAGGTGTGTGTACTCACCTAGCTGTGCCTTCCAGGTGTGTGTACTAACCTAGCTGTGCCTCCCAAGTGTGTGTACTCACCTAGCTTTGCCTCCCAGGTGTGTGTACTCACATAGCCGTGCCTTCTAGGTGTGTGTACTAACCTAGCTGTGCCTCCCAGGTGTGTGTACTCACCTAGCTGTGCCTTCCAGGTGTGTGTACTAACCTAGCTGTGCCTCCCAGGTGTGTGTACTCACCTAGCTGTGCCCCCCAGGTGTGTGTACTCACCTAGCTGTGCCTTCCAGGTGTGTGTACTAACCTAGCTGTGCCCCCCAGGTGTGTGTACTCACCTAGCTGTGCCTTCCAGGTGTGTGTACTAACCTAGCTGTGCCTCCCAGGTGTGTGTACTCACCTAGCTGTGCCTCCCAGGTGTGTGTACTCACCTAGCTGTGCCTCCCAGGTGTGTGTACTCACCTAGCTGTGCCCCCCAGGTGTGTGTACTCACCTAGCTGTGCCTCCCAGGTGTGTGTACTCACCTAGCTGTGGAACTCATGCTTCGGGAACATCCTATGTACTATACTCATCCTTGCAATCATTGTGTTCTTATCTGTACTCATCTTCTGTACTCTTGTCTATGCTCACCTTCTGTACCCTTGTGTGTACTCATCCTCTACCCTTATCTGTACTCAGTGTCTGGAATATTTTCTGACCTCATGTCAGACCTGATTTGAGGTAAAATTATAAATCCTCAGATAAGTTGGTTTCTCTTAACGTAATTACCTTCACTCGGGTCGTGGGTTGATCACTTATATCTGATGGATGTTTCCGGGGGTCAACGTCCCCGTGGCCCGGTCCCAGACCAGGCTTCCTGGTGGATCAACCAGGCTGTCACTGCTGGCAGCAGGCAGGCGAACCACAGCCTGGCTGGTCAGGCACTGATTTGAGGAGCTTGTCCAGTTCCCTCTTGAAGACAGCCAGAAGTTTGTTGGTGTTCCCCTTAACGCCCGGCGGGAGGGCGTTGGAGAGTCGGGGACCTCTGACTCTCACTGAGTTCCATTTCAGTGTACTCGTCACGCCTTTGCTTGTTATTAGAGAGCACTTTGCACCGTCTGCCAAGTTTCTTGCATTTACACGAAGTGATACAGTGTTCAGGTTTGGAACCAGCTACTACAGGATTTTCCAGGTGTAAATTATTATGTACCTTTATCGCCTGCGTTCCAAAGAATACAATTGAAGGGACTTCAAAGGTTCTTGGTAGTTGAGATGCTTGATTGAGTGTGTGCGAACAGGGGCTAAAGTCTTAACCTAGCTCAACGCTTTAGTGTTACATCTGTCAGGTTGTCGGGAGTGCAACGAACAAGTGTAGAGCTTCGCAGTGCTCGAGCTTAATGCCCAAAGCTGTGGTGTGGCTCCAAAAGGATCCTGTAGTGCTTGCTGCCTTTACACCTCCTGACATCGTCTGCTGCTATGCAGCTGCCACACCCTTCGAGCCCAGTGTGGGCGAGGTTTGTGGCAGCCCAAGGTGCCTTACTTCTTCCTCCGAGCCCCGTGGGGGCGGGGAATGGGGCTAGGCCTGGGGACTGTTGGTCCCAGAAGACGAGGAGGTACTTGTACCTCCCCCCATGGCAGATATTGGTCTGAGACACTCCCACGACAAGGAGCCAAGACCGGGCGACCTCTTGGAAAAGGCTCGAGCCAGGCGATAATACCGGCGAATCTATTACTTACATGTCATTTTATGGTGCCTAGGTAGGCCTGCGGCTTGCTGGCAGGAACAACCTGGTTGATCAGTTAGCAATGAAGACTGGGCTCAGGTTGGGCTCTAACTTCTTACTTCCCCACACCTGTACATCCCCACACTTGCCCCTCCCCCACACCCCTCCTTGCCGCAACTCTGGAAAGTAGTCACGGGTATGACATCGTCGTGTGGGGTGGTACCTGCAAGACGCACCGTGGAACACCCAGCAAGTACAACCCAGGTTAAGATGTGTTAATGAAGGTAACCTTAGTACCAGCAGGTGTTGTGTAAGTGCTGAGTCGCCTTGCTAACTGCCAGCTACCTCAGCAGTGCAGTAAAATACTGAAAATTCTCAGTTAAGTAGGTCAGTGGAAGCTGAGAGAGTTCACCTCCTGCCCAGAAAACACATAATAACTCATTCTGTTTTTTTTTTTTTTTTGCCAACTGTGAGGTTTAATGCCGCATCAGTTTTGTTTCCTCGTGACAAAAGTGACAGATAGCGCTCTCTTGTTTTTACTCTTGCTTAATTTATATGCAGGGAAATGTTGGGTGGGAGTTGCTTTGGCAGGACCACTGATGCTGCCGCCTTCACTTACACCTGCGTCAGCAGCAACATGTTTCCCCTGTGAAGGAGAGTAGCACTGCCGGGGATGCAACAGTTCACAACTAACCTACATATTGGCGGTGAAAGATTGAATGTTACCTGCAAGAATGATCATAAGAATGACGCATTTGTGGTCTCAGGTATATCATTCTTCAGACCATGATGAACCTAGGATCACCAGCATGATGACTTGGGGGGGGGGATAATCTAATCATTGATTATTTTGATGTTCTTACAGACATTAATGAAGAGGATCGACAATACGACTTCTTGTCTAATATTGTTCAAGCTGCCCAAAGAAGACATTCCCTCACCAAAGGAATCATATTATTGAGTAGACAGATTAAAGCAAAATGTCATCTCTATTAAATTAGTAGTGTTGCAGTTGGCCTCAGACAACATGCTTAACGAGGACAAGTTTCATTTGTTCCGCTGTGGCAGGATGGGGGAAATAAAGACTAACGAAGTGCAGGACAATCTTAAATCATTTAATAGAGCTAAAGTCCAACGTTGGAGACTTGGGAGTAATGATGACAGAAGATCTTGCGTTCAAAGATCACAACAGTGTTGTTACTCCTATCGCAAGGTAAATAATGGGCTGGATAACTAGGACTTAGAGGACGAGATGTTGAGGCAGTGATGATAC
>NC_069428.1:26849557-26874557 GCF_026875155.1 Cherax quadricarinatus | reverse complement strand
CCCAGTGAAGAGCACGGCTGCGGTGGGGACAATAAGAAAACACTGTATCAACATCCTGGGTCCCAGACTGTTCAACATCTTATAAGAAGATATCAGAAACACTGCTGGAACAAGTGTAGAAACCTTCAAGAGGAAACTGGATAAGTATCTTCACCAGGTGTCAGATCAACCAGGCTGTGATGGATATGTGGGGCAGCGGGCCTCCAGCAGCAACAGCCTGGTTGACCATGCAAGCACCAGACGAGCCTGGCCCATGGTCGGGCTCCGAGAGTAGTGAAATTCTTGAAACTGCTCAAAGGTAAAGGTGAGGTAAGGCTGAGGTACGGCACGACATATATATATATATATATATAATATATATATATATATATATATATATATATATATATATATAAAATATATATATATATATATATTATATATATATATATATATATATCGTGCCGAATATGTAAAACTGGTCAATTAGCAAGAACTCATTTAAAATTAAGCCCTTTCTGTAATTTTCTTTTATACGTTTAAAGATATATTTTTTCATTAATGGTAATGTAAAAAATTTTAATTTTGCTCCAAAAGAATCTTAGAAAACTTACCTAACCTTATTGTAACAAGAGCAATTTATTTTAGCCTAACCCAACTATATATATTTTAGTTTTGTTTACAGTAATTTAATACTGAACAAACACAGTGAAATATATTTTTTTCGTTAGGTTCAGAAGGATTTTGGCGAAATTATTGCATACACAAATTTTCACTTGTCCTATATTGCAAGATGAACGTTGCTATTTAAGCCGAGGTCGCAAGTTCTGCCTATTCGGCACGACATTTTATATATATATATATATATATATATATATAATATATATATATTATATATATATATATATATATATATATATATATATATATATTTATTGTGGAGTAAACAGCAGCATAATGGAGCCTCACCTGGTTACGACAAAGTTCCTGGAGAGCGAAACGTTTCCACAAAAAATATCACATTAGTTGCACTTGTGTCCTTGTACCTAACATATTTTCGGTAATTTAAGCAACATTAATACAAGCCTCACCTGGTCAAACGTGTGTATATATACCAAAGTTTACAACAGGATTAATCCAGGAGTTGTGATGGTTGCTGTACGAGGTAAGACCAAAGGAATTGGTGGTTCCATCTGTTGAGAGGAAGGGTCACTTGCTGAAGGCAAGCACCAGTAGAGCCTGGTCCAAGACCCGGCTCCGGGAGTACAAAAACTTTCGGAACTCATCTAAAGTGTAGCAGAGGTACAAGATACTCGTAGGCAAAAGTTAAGGTAGAGGGTTGATACTCATAACATTGAGAGGGACGATATTTAGAAGAGTTGACACCGGGGAATAATATCATGGGATTGACAGGACAAGTAGGCATAGGTTTGTCCGTGGTTTATCAGTGGTTTACCTGTGTTTCAAATTTAGGTTGAATATATACATGAGTGAGAGGGGTTGGATTTGAGTGGGACTTGCATGTGAGTGGATAGAGTTCTCAGAGCTTATTTCTTGGGGTAGCAGTGGTTTATCAGTTCTTTACCAATGGTTTATCAGTGTTTTACCTGTAGTCTACTAGTTCGTTTACCTGTGCTTTGCCTGTGGTTTCCTGGGGTCTTAGCTCCCGCGACGCTGTCCGTATTCAGGCATCTTGGTTGATGTAGACAGGACTGAGCTGCGCTCAGACCTGTCTAACACAATTGTCCTCAAAGATTTGTTAAGTTAGACCATGAAACCATACCCCGGCCGGGATTGAACCCGCGGTCAGAGAGTCTCAAAACTCCAGACCGTCGCGTTAGCCACTAGACCAGCTAGCCACAATAAGATTCATCCAACTAGGTATATTTCTACACCATAGGAAGGTTAGCACAGGCACCTCTGTGACCACAAATGCAAGTTTTTACTGACGAATCTCCAGGTAGCGTGGCCGTGACGAACTCTAGCTCAAGTCCCTTCACTGCCGTCAACATGACTCACGAAATCGTAATGACACGATTGCAAACAAGCATCACCACTCATCCACAAACCACCACCAGTCAACCACCACTCACCCACCAACCACCATAAGTCAACCAGCACTCAGCCATCACCACTTATCCACCAACCACCACTAGTCAACCACCACTCAAACATCACCACTCATCCACCAACCACCACCAGTCAACCACCACTCAACCATCACCACTCATCCACCAACCACCACCTGTCACCACCACTCAGCCATCACCACCTCACCCGCCAGTCAACCACGACTCAGTCATCACCACTCATCCACCAACCACCACCAGTCAACCACCACTCAACCATCACCACGCACCCACTAATCAACCACCACTCAACCCTTTACCACTCATCCGCCAACCACAACCAGTCAGCCACCACCAGTCAACCACCGTCCAACCATCACCAATCACCCACCAACCACCACAGTCAAACCATCACTCATCCATCACCACTCACCCGCCAGTCAACCACGACTCAGTCCATCACCACTCATCCACCAACCACCACCAGTCAACCACCCCTCAACCATCACCACGCACCCACTAATCAACCACCACTCAACCATCACCACTCATCCGCCAACCACAACCAGTCAGCCACCACCAGTCAACCACCGTCCAACCATCACCAATCACCCACCAACCATCACCAGTCAACCACCAATTAGCCATCACCACTCACCCACCAACCACCCCCAGTCAACCATCACTCAGCCATCACCGCTCACCTACCACCACCTTAAGTCAACCACCATTCAGCCATCACCACTCATCCAACAACCACCACCAGTCAACCATCACTCAACCGTCATTACTCACCCACCAGCCACCACCAGTCAACCACCACTCAACCATCACCACTCACCCAACAACCACCATAAGTCAACCACTTTCTCAGCCATCACCACTCTTCCACCAACCACCACCAGTCAACCACCACCCTCAACACCACTCAACCTCACACTCACCCACCAACCATCACCAGTCAACCACCACTCAACCATCAGCACTCACCCACCAACCCCACTCAACCATCAGCACTCACCCAACAACCCCCACCAGTTAATCACCACTCAACCATCAGCACTCACCCAACAACCACCACCAGTTAATCACCACTCAACTATCACCACTCACCCACCAACCACCACTCATTCATCAGTATTCGTCTACCAACCACCACCAGTCAACCACCACACTTAACCATTACCACTCATCCACCAACCCCCACCAGTCAACCACCACTCAACTATTACCACTCATCCACCAACCACCACCAGTCAACCACCACTCAGCCATCACTCATCCACCCAGTACCACCACTCAGTCTTCACCACTCATCCACCAACCACCACCAAACAACCACCACTCAACCTCAGCACTCACCACTGAACCATCAGCACTCACCACTGACCATCAGCACTCATCCACCAACCACCAATAGTCAACCATCACCCACCAACCCAGCACCAGTCAACCACAACTCAAACCATCACCACTCACCCACCAACCACCACCAGTCAACCACCACTAACCATCACCACTCATCCATCAACACACCACCAGTCATCCATCACCACTCACCCACAACCACCACCAGTCATCCATCACCACTCACCCACCAACCACCACCAGTCAATCACTACTCAGCCATCACCAACATCCACCAGCCACCACCATCAACCACCACTCAACCATCACCATCCCTCCACCAACCACCACCCATCAACCACCACTCAGCCACACCATTCACCCACCAACCACCATCCAGTCAACCACCACTCAACCATCACCACTCACCCACATCAACCACCACTCAACCATTCCCAATCACCCACCAACCACACCACCAGTCAACCACACCAACCATCACCACTGTCCCACCACTCACCATCACCACTCCCACCAACACCACGCACACCACTCATCATCACCACTCACCCACCAAACCCCCACCAGTCAACCACCACTCAACCATCACTACTCTCCCACCAGTAACCACCACCAAACATCACTACTCTCCCACCAGTCAACCACCCACTCAAACCCTCATCACTCTTCCACCCGTCAAACCACCACTTAACCACATCACTCTCCACCAGTCAACCACCACTCAACCCTCACCACTCTCCCACCATCAACCCACTCAACCATCACCACTCTCCCACAGTCAACCACCACTCAACCATCACCACTCACCCACCAGTCAACCACCACTCAACCATCACCACCACCCACCAGTCAACCACCACTCAACCATCACCACTCACCCACCATCAACCACCACCAACCATCACCACTCACCACGTCAACCACCACTCACCATCACCTCACCCACCAGTCAACCACCACTCAACCATCACCACTTACCCCCCAGTCAACCACCACTCAACCATCACCACTCACCCACCAGTCAAACCACCACTCAACTACACCATCACCACCATCCCACCACCAGTCACATCACCACCACCCAGTCAACCATCACCACTCACCCACCAGTCAACCACCACTCAAACCATCACCACTCACCCACCAGTCAACCATCACCACCACCCACCAGTCAACCATCACCACTCACCCACCAGTCAACCACCACTCAACCATCACCATTCACCCACCAGTCAACCACCACTCAACCATCACCACTACCCACCACCACCACCAGTCAACCCCCCACTCAACCATCACCACTCTCCCACCAGTCAACCACCACTCAACCATCACCACTCACCCACCAGTCAACCACCACTCAACATCACCACTTACCCACCAGTCAACCACTACTCACCATCACCACTCACCACCAGTCAACCATCACCACTCACCCACCAGTCAACCACCACTCAACCATCACCACTCACCCACCAGTCAACACCACTCATCATCCTACTCACCCACCACTCAACCACCCCTCAACCATCACACCCACCAGTCAACCCCACTCAACCATCACCACTCACCCACCAGTCAACCACCACTCACCATCACCCCTCACCCACAGTCAACCATCACCCCCTCACCCACCAGTCAACCACCACTCAACCATCACCATCTCACCCACCAGTCAACCACCACTCAACCATCACCACTCACACCACCAACACCACTCACCACAGTCACCCACCACTCAACCATCGCCACTCACCCACCCTCAACCACCAGTCAACCATCACCACTCACCCACCAGTCAAACCCTCCTCACCCCACCAGTCAACCATCACCACTCACCCACCAGTCAACCACCACTCAACCATCACCACTCACCCACCAGTCAACCACCACTCAACCATCACCACTCACCCACCAGTCAACCACCACTCAACCATCACCGCTCACCCACCAGTCAACCACCACTCAACCATCACCACTCACCCACCATCAACCACCCCTCAAACCCTCACGCTCACCCCCAGTCAACCACCACTCAACCATCACCGCTCACCCACCATTCAACCACCACTCAACCATACCCCTCACCGCCAGCAACCACCATCAACCATCACACTCACCCCCCAGTCAACCACCACTCAACCATCACCACTCAACCCACCAGTCATCCACCACTCAACCATCACCGCTCACCCACCAGTCAACCACCACCCAAACATCACCACTCACCCACCAGTCAACCACCACTCAACCATCACCGCTCACCCACCAGTCAACCACCACCAACCATCACCACTCACCAGTCAACCACCACTCAACCACGTCACCACCATCAACCACCACAACCCACCACTCAACCACATCCACCACCTCAAACCCTCACCGCTCACTCAACACCACTCCACCGCTCACACCACCAGTCAACCACCACTCACCATCACCCCTCACCCACCAGTCAACCACCACTCAACCATCACCACTCACCCACCAGTCAACCACCACTCAACCATCACCTCACACTCAGTCAACCACCCATCAACCACCACGCAACACTCACACCCACTCACCCACCAGTCAAACCAACCACTCAACCATCACCACTCACCCACCAGTCAACTACCACTCAAAGATCACCACTCACCCACCAGTCAATACCACCACTCACCCCTCACCACCAGTCCAAACCCACCATCAACCACCACTCAAACCATCAACCACTCACCTACACTCACCCCCCAGTCAACCACCACTCAACCATCACCACTCACCACCAGTCAATACCACTCAACCATCACCACTCCCACCAGTCAACCCCCACCAACCATCACCACTCACCCACCAGTCAACCACCACCCCAACCATCACCACTCAACCACCACCCAACTCACCACCACCCACCATCACCACTCAAACCCACCATCACCACCACTCAACCATCACCACTCACCACCGTCAAACACCACCCACCATCACCACGTCAACCACCACTCAACCATCACCACTCACCCACCAGTCAACCCCCACTCAACCATCACCACTCAGCCACCAGTCAACCACCACCAACCTCCCCCCCCACCAGTCAACCACCACTCACCATCACCACTCACCCACCAGTCAACCACCATCAACCATCCCACTCACCCACCAGTCAAATACCACTCAACCATCAACCACTCACCCACCAGTCAACCACCACTCAACCATCACCACTCCACCATCACCACCATCAACCCTCACCATCACCCACCAGTCAACCCCCACTCAACCATCACCACTCACCCACCAGTCAAATACCACTCAACCATCACCACTCACCCACCAGCCAACCCACCACTCAACCATCAACCACCACCCACCATCCTACCACACCCAAACCCTCACCACTCACCCACCAGTCAACCACCACTCAACTCACCACCCCACCAGTCAAATCACCACTCAACCAGTCAAACCACCCTCACCCACCACCAGTCAACCACCACTCAACCATCACCACTCACCCACCAGTCAACACCAGCAACCCAACTCACCAGTCAACCACCACCCAACCATCACCACTCACCCACCAGTCAACCCACTCAACCATCACCACACCCACCAGTCAACCACCACCATCACCCCTCACCCAGTCAAACCACCACTCAACCATCACCACTCACCCACCAGTCAACCACCACTCAACCATCACCACTCACCACACCAGTCAAATCACCATCACCCATCACCACCACCCACATCACCACTCAACCAACCACCACCCACCATCAACCACCACTCAACCCACCACCACCCATCAACCACCCTCACCCACCAACCACCACCCATCACCACTCACCCACCAGTCAACCCACCACCAACCATCACCACTCCCATCAACCACCAAATCAACCTCACCACTCACCCACCATCAACCACCACTCAACCATCACCACTCACCCAACCCACACCATCAACCATCACCACTCACCCACCAGTCAACCACCACTCAACCATCACCACTCACCCACCTAAGTCAACCACCACTCAACCATCACCACTCACCCAGCCCACCGTCACATCACCATCACCCACCAGTCAACCATCACCACCACCCACTAACCCCCAGTCAACCACCACTCACCACCAGTCAACACCCACTCACCCCCATCCCACCATGTCAACCATCACCACTCCCCACCATCAAACCACACTCACCACCACCCACCAGTCAACCATCACCACTCACCCACCATCACCCACTCACCCTCACCCTCACCACCAGTCAACCATACCACCACCACCATCAACCACCAGTCAACCATCACCATCAAACCCCCCAGTCAACCCATCAAACCCTCACACTCACCCACCAGTCAACCACCAGTCAACCATCACCACTCACCCACCAGTCAACACACAACCACTCACACACCATCAACCACTCCATCACCCACCAGTCAACCACCAGTCAACCATCACCACTCACCCCACCAGTACTCACAACCACCAGTCAACACCATCACCTCACACTCACCCGTACCACCAGTCCCCCATAACCACCCACCAGTCAACCCATCACACCACTCACCCACCAGTCCCAACCACCAGCTTCAACCATCACCCCCCATCAACCACCAGTCAACCACACCCCTCCACCATCAACCATCACCACTCACCCACCAGTCAACCACCAGTCAAACCCTCACCATCACCCACCAGTCAACCCCCTCAACCATCAACCCTCACCCACCAGTCACCACCAGTCACCTCACCACTCACCCACCAGTCACACCATCAACCACACCACTCACCCACCAGTCAACCATCACCACCACCCCCACCATCAACAACCACCACTCAACCATCCACCACTCACACCACCAGTCAACCACCACTCAACCATCACCACTCACCCACCAGTCAACCACCACTCAACCATCACCACTCACCCACCAGTCAACCACCAGTCAACCATCACCACTCACCCACCAGTCAACCACCACTCACCCACCAGTCAACCACCAGTCAACCATCACCACTCACCCACCAGTCAACCACCAGTCAACACACCACTCACCCACCCAGTCAACCATCACCACCACCCACCAGTCAAAACCACCAGTCCACCATCATCCCCACCCACCGTCAACCCCAACCATCTCACCACACCAGCTACCACCCCACCAGTCAACCCACCAGTCAACCATCCACCACCACATCAACCTAACTCACCCACCAGTCAACCACCAGTCAACCATCACCACTCACAAACCCCACCACGCCTCAACCACCAGTCAACCACACCAATCAAACCCCCAGTCACCCCCCAGTCAACCACCATCAACCATCACCACTCACCCACCAGTCAACCACCATCCAACCATCACACTCACCCACCAGTCAACCACCAGTCAACCATCACCACTCACCCACCAGTCAACCACCCACCAGTCCAACCACTCACCACATCAACCTCACCAACCCACCATCAACCACCAGTCAACCATCACCACTCACCCACCAGTCAACCATCCATCACCATCACCACCATCCCCACCAGTCAACCATCACCACTCACCCCACCAGTCAACCACCAGTCAACCATCACCATCACCCACCAGTCAACCACCAGTCAACCATCACCACTCACCCACCCTCAATACCACACCCCTCACCACCAGTCAACCACCAGTCAACCAACCACTCACCACCCGTCAACCACCAGTCAACCATCACCACTCACCCACCAGTCAACCACCTCAACCATCACCACTCACCCACCCGTCAACCACCAGTCAACCATCACCACTCACCCACCAGTCAACCACCATCACCCCCACCACCAGTCACCACACCACCATCACCCCACCCCACATCAACCACCAGTCACCATCACCACGTCAACCCAACCATCAACCCCCCAGTCAACCATCACCACTCACCCACCAGTCAACCACCACTCAACCATCACCACTCACCCACCAGTCAACCACCATTCAACCATCACCACTCACCCACCAGTCAACCCCCAGTCACCATCACCATCACCCCCAGTCAACCACCAGTCAACCATCACCACTCAACCCACCAGTCAACCAGTCACCATCCACTCACCCACCAGTCAACCACCATCAACCCACCACTCACACCAGTCAACCATCACCACTCACCCACCAGTCAACCACCAGTCAACCCTCACCACTCACACCACCATCAACCACCAGTCAACTCCATCACCACCATCAACCACCAGTCAACCACCACTCACCCACCCAACCCACCATCAACCAACCACTCACCCACCAGTCAACCACCAGTCACCCACCACTCACCACAGTCAACCATCACCACTCACCCACCAGTCAACCACCCCTCAACCACCCTCACCCACCATCAACCACCAGTCAACCATCACCACTCACCCACAGTCAACCACATAGTCAACCATCACCACTCACCCACCATCAACCCACCATCAACATCCACTCAACACAGTTCACCACTCAGGCACCATCACCACTCACCCACCAGTCAACACCAGTCAACCATCACCACTCACCACCAGTCAACCAAGTCAACATCCCACTCACCCACCAGTCAACCACCAGTCAAACCATCACCACTCACCCACCCTCAACCACCAGTTCAACCATCACCCCACTTCTGTCCCAAGTCATACTAGGTTCACGGCACATTCACGCATGTCATGTTGATACTGTGTGTGCAGGCACAGTAAATGCGCATGTGATACGTGTGTGCCGGCACATACTGTGTCAGTGTTGATACTGTGTGTCCGCACACAGTACTGTGTCAGTTTGAACTGTTTGCAGGCACAGTAACTGTGTCAGTGTTGATACTGTGTGTGCAGGCACAGTCTGTGCAGTGTTGATACTGTGTGTGCCAGCACATACTGTGCAGTGTTGATACCCGTGTGTGCAGGCACAGTACTGTGTCAGTGTTGATACTTGTGTGCAGCACAGTACTGTCAGTGTTGATACTGTGTGTGCCGGCACAGTACTGTGTCAGTGTTGATACTGTGTGTGCAGGCACAGTACTGTGTCAGTGTTAATACTGTGTGTGCAGGCACAGTACTGTGTCAGTGTTGATACTGTGTGTGCAGGCACAGTACTGTGTCAGTGTTGATACTGTGTGTGCAGGCACAGTACTGTGTCAGTGTTGATACTGTGTGTGCCGGCACATTACTGTGTCAGTGTTGATACTGTGTGTGCAGGCACAGTACTGTGTCAGTGTTGATACTGTGTGTGCCGGCACAGTACTGTGTCAGTGTTGATACTGTGTGTGCAGGCACAGTACTGTGTCAGTGTTGATACTGTGTGTGCAGGCACAGTACTGTTCCAGTGTTGATACTGTGGTTGCAGGCACAGTACTGTGTCAGTGTTGATACTGTGTGCCAGGCACATTACTGTGTCAGTGTTGATACTGTGTGTGCGGCACAGTACTGTGTCAGTGTTGATACTGTGTGTGCGGCACAGTACTGTGTCAAGTGTATGCGCAATCTGTGTGTTGCAGTGTAAAAGTACTGTGTCATGTTGATACTGTGTGTGCAGGCACAGTACTGTGTCAGTTTGATACTGTGTGGTGCCGGCAGTGTCATGTTGATACTTTTGTGAGCACAGTCTGTGTCAGTTTGATACTGTGTGTGCAGGCACAGTACTGTGTCAGTGTTGATACTGTGTGTGCAGGCACAGTACTGTGTCAGTGTTGATACTGTGTGTGCGGCACAGTACTGTGTCAGTGTTGATACTGGGGTGCAGGCACAGTACTGTGTCAGTGTTGATTACTGTGTGTGCAGGCACAGTACTGTGTCAGTGTTGATTTCTGTGTGTGCCGGCACAGTACTGTGTCAGTGTTGATACTGTTGTGCAGGCACAGTACTGTGTCAGTTTGATACTGTGTGGCAGCACAGTACTGTGTCAGTGTTGAACTGTGTGGGGCCGGCACAGTACTGTGTCAGTTTTTGATACTGTGTGTCAGGCACAGTACTGTGTCAGTGTTGATACTGTTGTGCAGGCACAGTACTGGGTCAGTGTTGATACTGTGTGTGCCGGCACAGTACTGTGTCAGTGTTTTATACTGTGTGTGCAGGCACAGTACTGTCATTGTTGATACTGTGTGTGCAGGCACAGTACTGTGTCAGTGTTGATACTGTGTGTGCAGGCACAGTACTGTGTCAGTGTTGATACTGTGTGTGCAGGCACAGTACTGTGTCAGTGTTGATACTGTGTGTGCAGGCACAGTACTGTGTCATTTGATACTGTGTGGCAGGCACAGTACTGTGTCAGTGTTGATACTGTGTGTGCAGCACAGTACTGTGTCAGTGTTGATACTGTGTGTGCAGGCACAGTACTGTGTCAGTGTTGATACTGTGTGTGCAGGCACAGTACTGTGTCAGTGTTGATACTGTGTGCAGGCACAGTACTGTGTCAGTGTTGATACTGTGTGTGCAGGCACAGTACTGTGTCAGTGTTGATACTGTGTGTGCAGGCACAGTACTGTGTCAGTGTTATACTGTGTGTGCAGGCACAATACTGTGTCATTGTTGATACTGTGTGCAGGCACAGTACTGTGTCAGTGTTGATACTGTGTGTGCAGGCACAGTACTGTGTCAGTGTTGATACTGTGTGTGCAGGCACAGTACTGTGTCAGTGTTAATACTGTGTGTGCAGGCACAGTACTGTGTCAGTGTTGATACTGTGTGCAGGCACAGTACTGTGTCAGTGTTGATACTGTGTGTGCAGGCACAGTACTGTGTCAGTGTTATTACTGTGTGTGCAGGCACAGTACTGTGTCAGTGTTGATACTGTGTGCAGGCACAGTACTGTCATTGTTGATACTGTGTGTGCAGGCACAGTACTGTGTCAGTGTTGATACTGTATGTGCAGGCACAGTACTGTCATTGTTGATACTGTGTGTGCAGGCACAGTACTGTGTCAGTGTTGATACTGTGTGTGCAGGCACAGTACTGTGTCTGTTTTGATACTGTGTGTGCAGGCACAGTACTGTGTCAGTGTTGATACTGTGTGTGCAGGAACAGTACTGTGTCAGTGTTTGTACTGTGTGTGCAGGCACAGTACTGTGTCAGTGGTTTATACTGTGTGCAGGCACAGTACTGTGTCAGTTTTGATACTGTGTGTGCAGGCACAGTACTGTGTCAGTGTTGATACTGTGTGTGCAGGCACAGTACTGTGTCAGTGTTGATACTGTGTGTGCAGGCACAGTACTGTGTCAGTGTTGATACTGTGTGTGCAGGCACAGTACTGTGTCAGTGTTGATACTGTGTGTGCAGGCACAGTACTGTGTCAGTGTTGATACTGTGTGTGCGGCACAGTACTTTTGTCAGTGTTGATACTGTGTGTGCAGGCACAGTACTGTGTCAGTGTTGATACTGTTGTGCAGGCACAGTACTGTGTCAGTTTTGGTACTGTGTGTGCAGGCACAGTACTGTGTCAGTGTTGATACTGTGTGTGCAGGCAACAGTACTGTGTCAGGTATTTTTGACCAACTGGTAGTGTTGATGTTGGGAGGCACAGTATTCAGTTTTGTGTCCAAGTTGTTAGGATACTGTGTGCAGGCACAGTACTGTGTCAGTGTTGATACTGGGGTGCAGCACAGTACTGTGTCAGTGTTTATCTGGGGTGCAGGAACAGTACTGTGTCAGTGTTGACTGTGTGTGCAGGCACAGTACTGTTCAGTTGTTGATACTGTGTGTGCAGGCACAGTACTGTGTCAGTGTGATACTTTTGTGCAGGCACAGTACTGTGTCAGTGTTGTTACTGTGTGTGCAGGCACAGTACTGTGTCAGTGTTGATACTGTGTGTGCAGGCACAGTACTGTGTCAGTGTTGATACTGTGTGCAGGCACAGTACTGTGTCAGTGTTGATACTGTGTGTGCAGGCACAGTACTGTGTCAGTGTTGATACTGTGTGTGCAGGCACAGTACTGTGTCAGTGTTGATACTGTGTGTGCAGGAACAGTACTGTGTCAGTTGTTGATACTTTTGTGCAGGCACAGTACTGTGTCAGTGTTGATACTGTGTGTGCAGGCACAGTACTGTGTCATGTTGATACTGTGTGTGCAGGCACAGTACTGTGTCAGTGTTGATACTGTGTGTGCAGGCACAGTACTGTGTCAGTGTTGATACTGGTGCAGGCACAGTACTGTGTCAGTGTTGATACTGTGTGTGCAGGCACAGTACTGTGTCAGTGTTTTATACTGTGTGTGCAGGCATCAGTACTGTGTCAGTGTTGATACTGTGTGTGCAGGCACATAACTGTGTCCATGTTTGATACGTGTGCAGGCACAGTACTGTGTCAGTGTTGATACTGTGTGTGCAGGCACAGTACTGTGTCAGTGTTGATACTGTGTGTGCAGGCACAGTACTGTGTCAGTGTTGAAAACTGTGTGTTGCAGGCACAGTACTGTGTCAGTGTTGATACTGTGTGTGCAGGCACAGTACTGTGTCAGTGTTGATACTGTGTGTGCAGGAACAGTACTGTGTCAGTGTTGATACTGTGTGTGCAGGCACAGTACTGTGTCAGTGTTGATACTGTGTGTGCAGGAACAGTACTGTGTCAGTGTTGATACTGTGTTGCAGCACAGTACTGTGTCAGTGTTGACTCTGTGTGTCAGGAACAGTACTGTGTCAGTGTTGATACGTGTGTGCAGACAGTACTGTGTCATGTTGATACTGTAGTACAGATTGTTTAGTTTTTGATACTGTGTGCAGGCAAAAGTACTGTGTCAGTGTTGTACTGTATGTGCAGGCACAGACTGTCGTGTTGAACTGTGTGCAGGCACAGTACTGTGTCAGTGCTGATACTGTGTGTGCAGGCACAGTACTGTGTCAGTGTTGACCCTGTGTGTGCAGCACAGTACTGTGTCAGTGTTGATACTGTGTGTGCAGGAACAGTACTGTGTCAGTGTTGACACTGTGTTCAGGCACAGTACTGTGTCAATGTTGATACTGTGTGTGCAGGAACAGTACTGTGTCAGTGTTGATACTGTGTGTGCAGGCACAGTACTGTGTCAGTGTTGATCACTGTGTGTCAGTAACAGTACTGTGTCAGTGTTGATACTGTGTGCAGGCACAGTACTGTGTCAGTGTTGATACTGTGTGTGCAGGAACAGTACTGTGTCAGTGTTGATACTGTGTGTGCAGGCACAGTACTGTGTCAGTGTTGATACTCTGTGTGTCCAGGCACAGTACTGTGTCAGTGTTGATACTGTGTGTGCAGGAATAGTACTGTGTCAGTGTTTACACTGTGCAGGCACAGTACTGTGTCAGTGTTGATACTGTGTGTGCAGGCACAGTACTGTGTCAGTGTTGATACTGTGTGTGCAGGCACAGTACGTGTCATTGTTGATACTGTGTGTGCAGGCACAGTACTGTGTCAGTGTTGATACTGTGTGTGCAGGAACAGTACTGTGTCAGTGTTGATACTGTGTGTGCAGGCACAGTACTGTGTCAGTGTTGATACTGTGTATGCAGACACAGTACTGTGTCAGTGTTGATAACTGTGTGCAGGCACAGTACTGTGTCATGTTGACACTTGGGGTGCAGGCACAGTACTGTGTCAGTGTTGATACTGTGTGTGCAGGCACAGTACTGTGTCAGTGTTGATACTGTGTGTGCAGGAACAGTACTGTGTCAGTGTTGACACTTTGTGCAGGCACAGTACTGTGTCAGTGTTGATACTTTTGTGTGCAGGCACAGTACTGTGTCAGTGTTGATACTGTGTGTGCAGGCACAGTACGTGTCATGTGATACTGTGGTGCAGGCACAGTACTGTGTCAGTGTTGACACTGTGTGTGCAGGCACAGTACTGTGTCAGTGTTGACACTGTGTGTGCAGGCACAGTACTGTGTCAGTGTTGACACTGTGTGTGCAGGACAGTACGTGTCATGTTGATACTGTGTGCAGACACAGTACTGTGTCAGTGTTTGACACTGGTGTGCAGGCACAGTGACTGTGTCAGTGTTGATACTGTGTGTGCAGGCACAGTACTGTGTCAGTGTTGATACTGTGTGTGCAGGCACATTACTGTGTCATGTTGATACTGTGTGCAGGCACAGTACTGTGTCAGTGTTGATACTGTGTGTGCAGGCACAGTACTGTGTCAGTGTTGATACTGTGTGTGCAGGCACAGTACTGTGTCAGTGTTGATACTGTGTGGGCAGACACAGTACTGTGTCAGTGTTTATACTGTGTGTGCAGGCACAGTACTGTGTCAGTGTCGACACTGTGTGTAGGCACAGTACTGTGTAAGTGTTGATACTGTGTGTGCAGGCACGGTTCTGTGTTAGTGTTGATACTGTGTGTGCAGGCACAGTACTGTGTCAATGTCGACACTGTGTTTGCAGGCACAGTACTCTGTCAGTGTGCAATGTGTGTGCAGGGACGTACGTGTCAGTGTGAACTGTGTGAGGCACATACTGTGTCAGTGTCGACACTGTGTGCAGGCACAGTACTGTGTCAGTGTCGACACTGTGTGTGCAGGCACAGTACTGTGTCAGTGTCGACACTGTGTGTGCAGGCACAGTACTGTGTCAGTGTCGACACTGTGTGTGCAGGCACAGTACTGTGTCAGTGTCGACACTGTGTGCAGGCACAACAGTACTGTGTCAGTGTCGACACTGTGTGTGCAGGCACATTACTGTGTCAGTGTCGACACTGTGTGTGCAGGCACAGTACTGTGTCAGTGTCGACACTGTGTGTGCAGGCACAGTACTGTGTCAATGTCGACACTGTGTGTGCAGGCACATTACTGTGTCAGTGTCGTCACTGTGTGCGCAGGCACATTACTGTGTCAGTGTCGACACTGTGTGTGCAGGCACAATACTGTGTCAGTGTCGACACTGTGTGTGCGGGCACAATACTATGTCAGTGTCGACACTGTGTGCAGGCACAATACTGTGCCAGTGTCGACACTGTGTGTGCAGGCACAATACTGTGTCAGTGTCGACACTATGTGTGCAGGCACAATACTGTGTCAGTGTCGACACTATGTGTGCAGGCACAATACTCTGTCAGTGTCGACACTGTGTGTGTAGGCACAATACTGTGTCAGTGTCGACACTGTGTGTGCAGGCACAATACTGTGTCAGTGTCGACACTGTGTGTGCAGGCACAATACTGTGTCAGTGTCGACACTGTGTGTGTAGGCACAATACTGTGTCAGTGTCGACACTGTGTGTGCGGGCAGAGTACTAAAGTGGACTTATCCGCTTGTGATTCTTAAGTTTGAGACTCGGCTCCTGTCCCCGCCTCTTAACAACAGTCGTCTTCATTATTGGTTTCTGGTCTCTTGGGAGGTAGGCGAGAATATTATATTATAGTAGTGACTGATCACCGTAACCTGAACACCGAAGTAAAAAGCAAGTGCACGACCAGTGCACTGACAGAACGGGATGATTGTCAGATGTTCCCGACTCTTGAACATCTCTCCATGCATAAGGAGAATCACCAACAAACCTCTGGTTGTCTTCAAGAGGGAACTGGACAAGTTCCTCAAATCAGTGCCTGACCAGCCGGGCTGTGGTTTCTACGTTAGGCCTCCCCGTTGACCCTCAGGGAATATTCTTCAGGCATCGAATCTCTGCCGGTTCTCTTTGGTTCTAGTGTTAGATTAAGTTCTTTAAGTCTCTACTCTCTGTTATCTTCAGTGTGTGTGTGTGTGTGTGTGTGTGTGTGTGTGTGTGTGTGTGTGTGTGTGTGTGTGTGTTGTGTGTGTGTGTGTGTGTGTGTGTGTGTATCATTCACAGGTGTTCATCAAGGGATCAGGTAACCAATTAGGTATGATGACGGTGTCTTCCGCCTCTCCTCTCCCTTCCCATCATTCTTGCCATATTACTGGTCACATAGTTCCCATCATTCATGCCATAATACTGGTCACATAGTTCCCATCATTCATGCCATATTACTGGTCACATAGTTCCCATCATTCTTGCCATAATACTGGTCACATAGTTCCCATCATTCATGCCATAATACTGGTCACATGGTTCCCATCATTCTTACCATAAAACTGGTCACATAGTTCCCATCATTCTTACCATAAAACTGGTCACATAGTTCCCATCATTCTTGCCATAATACTGGTCACATAGTTCCCATCATTCTTGCCATTATACTGGTCACATAGTTCCCATCATTCTTGCCCTGATAGTTCGTCAGTAGTTTTACCTGGAGTTTGCCCCAGGGGTCAATACCTTCGCGACCTGGTCCCAGACCAGGCTTCCCACTGGATGACCTGATCAGCCAGGGTGTTGGTGCTAGCCACAAGAAGTCCAGCATAGGCACTTTAGCCCCGTTGATCAGGCACTGACTTGAGGAACTTATCCAGCTCTTTCTTGAAGAGAGCCAGGAGTCTGTTGGTAATTCCCCTCATGTGTGAAGAGAAGACGGTGAAAAGTCTTGGTTCCTTCACACCTGGTGATTTATTCCTTAATATATTCGCTGCATCCCTGCTTGCCATTGTGGACATTTTGCATCATCTACCAAGCCTCTTTCTTTCAAAGGGAATAATTTGTGCGTGTGCAGATATGGGACCAATCCTTGTAGCATATTCCAGGTGTAGATTATAATGTATCTCTCGCCTACGTTCCAAGGAATACAAATCGAGGAACTTCAAACGTTCTCAGTAATTTAGGTGATTGAGTGAATTTATGCAAGCAGTGAAGGTTCTCTGCACAATCTCCAGATCTGCAGCTTTGCCTGCCATGAACGGAGGTGTTAAAGTATAGCAATACTCCAGCCTAGAGAGAACAAGTGACTTGAAGACTATCATCACTGGTTTGGCATATCTTGTTTTGAAAGTTCTAGTTATCCAGTGTATCATTTTCCTTGCGGCTGTGATACTGACACTGTTGTAAGTTGTGAATGTGAATCTTCTGGCATAATACCTCCCAGGTCTCTCATATTAATCCTACTCTCTATTGAGGGATTCGCGTATATTTTATACGCCGTTCTTGTCTATATATACTCAGTGTTTCAATAACGTAGTAAGTGAAGCTTGTCCTCACTGAACATCATATTGTTGTCAGTGACCCACTGCAAGACTGATTATATTACCTGGAGACCTGGAGAGAGTTACGGGGGTCAACGCCCCCGCGGCCCGGTCTGTGACCAGGCCTCCTTAGGTCAGTGTCCCAGGATGCGACCCACACCAGTCGACTAACACCCAGGTACCCATTTTACTGATGGGGAACATAGACAACAGGTGGAAAGAAACACGTCCAATGTTTCTACTCTGGCTGGGAATCGAACCCAGGCCCTCACCGTGTGAAGCCAGAGCGTTAACTAATATTTTGTACCATTCTTCTTTTAATATTTTCATCTGCTTCCAACTACTCACTTTCTACTCTCGTCTATTCCTCTTTATAAAAGTCACTCTTCTTCCTACTCCATTTACCCTATCCTCAGGCGTCTCACCTCTTCCTTTCCCTCAGTAATCCTGTGTGCCATAGCAAAGGGATATCAAAGGTAGCATTGTTCCTCCTGCCTTTCCCTTTCCTTCATTGTAGGTCAGGTTACATCTCTGATCAATAATCTACGTTGCACTATGGGGCTGGTGTCGGGGTGGAGGTGTGGCGTGCACTTGGGTGTGGGTGGAGGTGTGGTGTGCACGGGGGTGTGGGTGTGGTGTGTGCACGGGGGTGTGGGTGTGGTGTGTGCACGGGGTGGTGGTGTATCTGGTTAGGCTGAGGTGGGAAACAGGTCCACGATGCAAAACAAATAGAAAACAAGTACACAGTACAAAACTCACACACATTTTGACACAGGAGGAGGAGAAGGAAGAGGAGGAGGAGGAGGAAAGAAGGTAGGAAGGAAGAAAAGATGGAAGGAAGGAAGAAAAGAAGGAAGGAAGGAAGGAAGGAAAGGATAGGATGAAGGAACAACAATGGCAGACAAGCCAGAGTTTAAGAGAAGACAGCAAAGGAGTGATGGTGTTGATAAAGCACTTGTGTTCTCTGGTTTACACTGCTGCTCTTTACTCTCGTCTGAGCGCAGGCGAGATACACGAGCTGGAAAAACATATATACAGGTCATTTACTGCTCACACACCCACTATAATATTCCTGAACTTCTGGGAACGTCTCAGTGTACTAGGAATGTGCTGAGTGGAACAGAGTCGAGAGAGAGAGAGAGAGAGAGAGAGAGGAGAGAGAGCAGATATTGTGCCAGGGGCACAATAAGATTACCCTTTATCAGTTACACTAAGATTAATCAAGACTGAGGTACTGAACACAGGCTTCCAGGCTGAGGGACTGATTTCCACATTTTCCACTTCATCTGTGTATAGTTTCTATATAGAGCGCTGTAGTCACAGCTACTAAACCACTATGGCATAAATATGGAGACCTTGGAAGACAATCCAAACACAGATGTGGGCTACATGGATTCCACAAGTGCGATCATGGGGTGATTACACAGAAATTAAGGGTGATAGGTATAACAAGGAAGGTAGGTAAATGAATATTCAACTTCTGGCAGACAGAAGACAAAGAGTGGTAGTAAACAGACCAAAATCCATCATGGTCCTGGTGCTTTGACTGTTTCTTTTCCTCGTAGCCGAAGTTAATAATAACAATCACCACAGTTTCGTATCATCATTTACTGATGATACCAAAACAGTCATCAGTGCAAGAGTATATAGGCAGAGATCTGTCATGGACGCTGAAGAACAACATGACGCTCAGTGGTGACAAGGTCCAACTGATCAGATATGGAAAGATTGAGGAACATAACAGGGACATTATACACAATGCAAGAGGATTGTTAAATAGAACGGAAGGAACATATAAAAGACCTGGGTGTAATAATGTCAGTAAACCTTTCTTTCAAAAAGCACAATAAAGCAAATATGGCAGTGGCAAAGAAAATGGAAGGGTGGATAACGAGAACTTTCAAAACAAGGAAAATAGTGCCAACGGTGACGTTATTCAAATCCCTTGTGCTGTTTTGCTTAGAGTATTTTTTAATGTTGACGACGTTTTTCAAGACAGGAAAGGTATCAAAAATGGAAAAGGTTCAGAGATCGTTTACAGTCTACATAGAGCCAATAAAATATTTAAATTACTGGGAACGCTTCAAGGTCCCGAGATGCGTGATAATATATACGTGGAAGATACTTGAGGGTCTGGGCCTAAATCTGCACACTGCCATAACAACATACCGGAGTGAGAGATATGGGAGGAGGTGTAATGTAAACCCAGTGAGGTGCAGGGCTGCTGTGGGTGCAATAAGAACACTGTATCAGCGTTCATGGTCCCAGACTTTTTAACATCTTACCAGAAAATACCAGAAACACTGCTTGAACAAGTGTAGAAGTCTTCAAGAGGAAAGGTGACAAGTACCTCCAGAAAGTGCCAGATCATCTAGGTTGTGAGGGATGAGCCAGCGGGCTGCCAGCAGCAGCAACCTGGTTGACTAAGCAAGCACCAGACAAGCCTGTCCCAGGGTCTGTTGCGAGAGTTAGAAAACTCTCAAAATCCATTAAAGGTATAAAGGTATACCTTGGGTGGCCTTGGATGGCCACAGAGCCAGCCTCCCCACCACCCCCACGCGGGGGGGGGGTGTTAGCTACACAATACGTATGATTTAATACCACAAAAAAGTTTGATTAGTTTCCAGCGGAACTTATGTAGAGTGAAGGGTGTTGATGGGGGGGGTGATGGTGTGGGGTGAGGGTGGTGTGGGGTGAGGGTGGTGTGGGGTGAGGGTGGTGTGGGGTGAGGGTGGTGTGGGGTGAGGGTGGTGTGGGATGAGGGTGATGTAGGGTTAGGGTGGTGTGGGTGAGGGTGGTGGGGGTGAGGGTGGTGTGGGGTGAGGGTGGTGTGGGGTGAGGGTGGTGTGGGGTGAGGGTGGTGTGAGGTGAGGGTGATGTAGGGTGAGGGTGGTGTGGGGTGAGGGTGGGATAAAAAAAAAGAGAAATACGAAAATAAGAGTTTGGAGGGGAGATGAATCAGGATGGGAGTGGTTAGAAAGGTGAAGCAGGGGGGGGGGGCAATGGACATGGTGGAGTGGGGGAGGAAGACATGGTGAGGGTGGTGGTGTGGGGGTGGGGTGGTGACACACACACACACACACACACACACACACACACACACACACACACACACACACACACACACACACACACACACACACACACACACACACACACACTCTACGGGCCGCCTCTTGCATGTTTCACTAACCTCAACTGAATTTCTCCACTTTTTTTTGTGATTAAGCACAAAGTTATGATGAAGGAAGTTACAGTCGTGTGCATATTAATTGGAACAGTGATGAAATTAGACATTTATTAGGAAAAATTAATGATTATATGAAAAATACACGACGATGAAATGACAGATAATTCGTTTAATAAAGATATAACTATCATTTGCTTTAATAATCATCGCTACACGCTTTAGCATAAAGTCGACCAGTGTTGAACACAAGTTCTTCGTCGTGGTCTCAGGTCCTAATAACAGCAGCAGTTAGCTTCTCCATAGTTGAACAGTCCTGTTTCGCTATCCTGCGTTTGGTTATTGGACGAAGATTTTCAGTTGGGTTTAGGTCAGGAGAGTTGCCTTTTCAATTTAGAACACTTAGCTCACTCTCTTCGAATAATGTCAGCATTTTTCTGGAAATGTGGCATGGGGCAAAATCCTGCTGGAAAATGTCTTCTCCATCAGGAAAGTCTCTATCCACAATGGGAAGCAAATGACTTACATGGATATCCTTGTATTTGTCGCTGTTCATCGTTCCAAGGACTTTATCAGTAAAACTGCCCCAAAACATTTTCTTAAGTGGATGTTTTGGCGCTTGTTGAATGTATCCATTCCGAAGAGGTTCGCCTTTGCTCCGTCTCACTATCACTGATCTGTACCCATGTACTTCAAAATGCGCCACATCTGAAAATATAACTTTTCTCCATTCATCTCGTTCATCTTTCATTCATCCCTTATAATCGAGGGCCAACTGCAGTTGTTTTTCTTCATAGCAGCAGTCAATAATTGTTTCTTTACCAGCTTTCTGTCAGTTCTGCCAACTTCAAGGAACCTTCGTCGAACAGTTGAAGAATCAACTGTCGACGAAGCTGAAGCCAGATCGTTCTGTAGCTCTTTGCTGGTTATCTTGGGATCCTTCACACCATTTCTTCATGAGGTGTTGTCTTGCGTTTTCTTCCACACCTTCCTTGACGCAGCGCTCCACAATCACCAGTGTCGTCAGCTCTCTTCAGAATACGTCCAATAGTTTTTTGACACTGCTAGGCTCAAATTTTCGGCGATCTGTTTGATACTCAAATCAACATGTTTTCTAAGGGCTACAATCCTTACACGCTTCCTAGGTGTAACATTCATTATGAATTTCAGCAGTAATCATGAAATGGAGGGAAGAATTTGGTGAAACCACATTCACTCATGAGCACGCTTGCAGGAATAGCCTTACAGAACAGCAGCTGTTGTATCACTGACGAGAGTCGCAGGGTAACACCACAACTGGATGGTTGCCAGAGGTTGATAGCAAACTCTTCTGAAAAGAAAACAAACTTCATTAATTAAGCTGGAGACTAAGACGTGGGATAATCACAAAATTTAGTATTGTCCCAATTAATTTACACACTACTGTAAGATCGCCGTTGAAGAAGATCCCCGGGTTGATGAGCATAGTTGTCTCCTCCAAGTGGTGGTCGTCCAGGTGGTCGTTCAGGTGGTGGTCATCCAGGTGGTCATTCAGGTGGTGGTCATCCAGGTGGTCGTTCAGGTGGTGTGGAATGGTGAGCAATATTGGATAATTCACCTCACTTATTTTAATTCCAGCTCGCACACTCATCGGGCTGTTATTATTTTTCATTATATAGGAGTATAATACAGAAGTGCCATTATACAGGAGTAGCATTATATAGGAGTGTCATTATACACAAGTGCCATTATACAGGAGTAGCATTATATAGGAGTATCATACAGGAGTACCATTATACAGGAGTAACATTATATAGGAGTGTCATTATACACAAGTGCCATTATACAGGAGTAGCATTATATAGGAGTATCATACAGGAGTACCATTATACAGGAGTAACATTATACAGGAGTGTCATTATACACAAGTGCCATTATACAGGAGTAGCATTATATAGGAGTATCATACAGGAGTACCATTATACAGGAGTAGCATTATATAGGAGTGTCATTATACACAAGTGCCATTATACAGGAGTAGCATTATATAGGAGTATCATACAGGAGTACCATTATACAGGAGTAGCATTATATAGGAGTGTCATTATACACAAGTGCCATTATACAGGAGTAGCATTATATAGGAGTATCATACAGGAGTACCATTATACAGGAGTAACATTATACAGGAGTGTCATTATACACAAGTGTCATTATACAGAAGTTCCATTATACAGGAGTGTCATTATATAGGAGTGTCATACGAGTGTCATGCTGGAATGTCATACGAGAATGTCATACAGGAGTGTTATACGGGAGTGTCCTAATACGGGAGTGTCATACGAGTGTCATATGGAATGTCACACAGGAGTGTCATACGGGAGTGTCATATAAGATCGTCATAGAGGCGTATCATACATAAGTGTTATAATACATAAGTGTCATAATACATGAGTGTCATAATACATAAGTGTTATAATACATAAGTGTTATAATACATAAGTGTTATAATACATAAGTGTTATAATACATAAGTGTTATAATACATAAGTGTTATAATACATAAGTGTTATAATACATAAGTGTTATAATACATAAGTGTTATAATACATAAGTGTTATAATACATAAGTGTTATAATACATAAGTGTTATAATACATAAGTGTTATAATACATAAGTGTTATAATACATAAGTGTTATAATACATAAGTGTTATAATACATAAGTGTTATAATACATAAGTGTTATAATACATAAGTGTTATAATACATAAGTGTTATAATACATAAGTGTTATAATACATAAGTGTTATAATACATAAGTGTTATAATACATAAGTGTTATAATACATAAGTGTTATAATACATAAGTGTTATAATACATAAGTGTTATAATACATAAGTGTTATAATACATAAGTGTTATAATACATAAGTGTTATAATACATAAGTGTTATAATACATAAGTGTTATAATACATAAGTGTTATAATACATAAGTGTTATAATACATAAGTGTTATAATACATAAGTGTTATAATACATAAGTGTTATAATACATAAGTGTTATAATACATAAGTGTTATAATACATAAGTGTTATAATACATAAGTGTTATAATACATAAGTGTTATAATACATAAGTGTTATAATACATAAGTGTTATAATACATAAGTGTTATAATACATAAGTGTTATAATACATAAGTGTTATAATACATAAGTGTTATAATACATAAGTGTTATAATACATAAGTGTTATAATACATAAGTGTTATAATACATAAGTGTTATAATACATAAGTGTTATAATACATAAGTGTTATAATACATAAGTGTTATAATACATAAGTGTTATAATACATAAGTGTTATAATACATAAGTGTTATAATACATAAGTGTTATAATACATA
>NC_069428.1:26814557-26844557 GCF_026875155.1 Cherax quadricarinatus | reverse complement strand
CCACACAAGGCAGTTTCTGACGCTGGACACACCACACAAGGCAGTGCTGACGCTGGACACACTACACAAGGCAGTGCTGACGCTGGACACTACACAAGGCAGTGCTGACGCTGGACACACTACACAAGGCAGTGCTGACGCTGGACACACTACACAAGGCAGTGCTGACGCTGGACACACTACACAAGGCAGTGCTGACGCTGGACACACTACACAAGGCAGTGCTGACGCTGGACACACTACACAAGGCAGTGCTGACGCTGGACACACTACACAAGGCAGTGCTGACGCTGGACACACTACACAAGGCAGTGCTGACGCTGGACACACTACACAAGCAGTGCTGACGCTGGACACACTACACAAGGCAGTGCTGACGCTGGACACACTACACAAGGCAGTGCTGACGCTGGACACACTACACAAGGGAGTGCTGACGCTGGACACACTACACAAGGCAGTGCTGACGCTGGACACACTACACAAGGCAGTGCTGACGCTGGACACACTACACAAGGCAGTGCTGACGCTGGACACACTACACAAGGCAGTGCTGACGCTGGACACACTACACAAGGCATGCTGACGCTGGACACACTACACAAGGCAGTGCTGACGCTGGACACACTACACAAGGCAGTGCTGATGCTGGACACACTACACAAGGCAGTGCTGACGCTGGACACACTACACAAGGCAGTGCTGACGCTGGACACACTACACAAGGCAGTGCTGACGCTGGACACACTACACAAGGCAGTGCTGACGCTGGACACACTACACAAGGCAGTGCTGACGCTGGACACACTACACAAGGCAGTGCTGACGCTGGACACACTACACAAGGCAGTGCTGACGCTGGGGCAATCAGTGTTTATTGCTTGTACTCTCTTGTTATTATTTTTGACAATATAATTTGGGTTTATTAGCTGTGTGTTAATGATTAGAAGAGTGAAGTAAAGGGCGAGCAGTGGTGGTGATTGTGGTGGTGACATTGGTGGTGATTGTGGTGTTGGTGGTGATCGTGCAGGAGATGGTGATAGTTTTGGTGATGACAGTCATGTTCTTGATGTTTTGGGTGGTGAAGGAATTGGCAGCAGTACTGTTGTAGTGGTGATGGTGGGGTCACTGGTGATGGTGAGGTTACTAGTGGTGGTGATGGTGAGGTTACTGGTGGTGGTGATGGTGAAGTTATTGGTGGTGGTGATGGTGAAGTTACTGGTGGTGGTCATGATGAAGTTACTGGTGGTGGTGAGGGTGAAGTTACTGGTGGTAGTGATGGTGAAGTTACTGGTGGTGGTGATGGTGAAGTTACTGGTGGTGGTGATTGTGAAGCTTCTGGTGGTGATGGTGAAGCTGCTGGTGGTGGTGATGGTGAAGCTGCTGGTGGTGGTGATGGTGAAGCTGCTGATGGTGATGAAGCTGCTGGTTGTGGTGATGGTGAAGCTGCTGGTGGTGGTGATGGTGGAGCTGCTGGTGGTGGTGATGGTTAAGCTGCTGGTGGTGGTGATGGTGAAGCTGCTGGTGGTGGTGATGGTGAAGCTGCTGGTGGTGGTGATGGTAAGCGCTGGTGGTGGTGATGGTGGAGCTTGGCTGGGTGGTGATGGTGAAGGTACTGGGTGGTGGTGATGGTGGAGCTGTTGGTGGTGGTGATGGTGAAGCTGGTGGATGGTGAAGCTGCTGGTGGTGATGGTGAAGCTGGTGTGATGGTGAAGCTGGTGTGATGGTGAAGCTGCTGGTTGTGATGGTGAAACTGCTGGTGGTGGTGATGGTGAAGTTGCTGGTGGTGGTGATGGTGGAGCTGTGGTGGTGATGGTGAAGCCGCTGGTGGTGGTGATGGCGAAGTTACTGTTGGTGGTGATGGTGAAGCTGCTGGTGGTGGTGATGGTGAAGCTGCTGGTGGTAATGGTGAAGCTGGTGTGATGGTGAAGCTGCTGGTGGTGGTGGTGGTGAAGCTGCTGGTAGTAATGGTGAAGCTGGTGTGATGGTGAAGCTGCTGGTGGTGGTGGTGAAGCTGCTGGTGGTAATGGTGAAGCTGGTGTGATGGTGAAGCTGCTGGTGGTGGTGATGGTTAAGCTGCTGGTGGTGGTGATGGTGAAGCTGCTGGTGGTGGTGATGGGGAAGCTGCTGGTGGGATGGTGAAGCGTGAGTGGTGGTGGTGGTGATGGTGAACGCTGCGTGGTGATGTGTTAGTTATGGTGAAGTTCATGGTGGTGTGATGGAAGTTCTGGTGATGGAAGCTAGCTGGTGTGGTGATGGTGAAGCTGCTGGGGTGGTGATGGTGAGCTGCTGGTGGTGGAAGTGGTGAGGAAGCTGCTGGTGGTGGTGATGGTGAAGCTGCTGGTGGTGGTGATGGTGAAGCTGCTGGTGGTGGTGATGGTGAAGCTGCTGGTGGTGGTGATGGTGAAGCTGCTGGGGTGTGATGGTGAAGCTGCTGGTGGTGGTGATGGTGAAGCTGCTGTGGTGGTGGTGATGGTGAAGCTGCTGGTGGTGGTGATGGTGAAGCTGCTGGTGGGTGATGTGAAGCTAGCTGGTGGTGGTGATTTTGGAAGCTGCTGTGTGTGGTGATGGTGAGAGCTGCTGTGGTGGTTATGGTGAAGCTGCTGTGGTGGTGATGGTGAAGCTGCTGTGGTGATGGTAAGCTGCTGGTGGTGGTGATGGGTGTTGAAGCTGCTAGTGGTAATGTGTGGTGAAGCTGCTGGTGGTGTGATGGTGAGAGCTGTGGTGGATGGTGTGTGATGGTGTGAAGCTACTGGTGGGGTGATGGTGGAGCTGCTAGTGGTGGATGTGGTAAGCTGCTGGTGGTGGTGATGTGGAGCTGCTGAGTGGTGTGATTGTGGAGCTGCTGGTGGTGGTGATGGTGGAGCTGCTAGTGGTGGTTATGGTGAAGCTACTGGTGGTGGTGATGGTGGAGCTGCTAGTGGTGGTGATGGTTAAGCTGCTGGTGGTGGTGATGGTGAAGCTGCTAGGGGTGGTGGTGATGGTGAAGCTGCTGGTGGTGGTGATGGTGAAGCTGCTGATGGTGGTGATGGTGAAGCTAATGGTGATGGTGGAGCTGCTAGTGGTGGTTTATGGTGAAGCTGCGTGGTGGTGATGTGATGGTGTGGAGCTGCTAGTGGTGTGTGTGGAGCTGCTAGTGGTGATGGTGAAGCACTGGTGGTGGTGATGGTGGAGCTGCTGTGGTGATGGTGATTCTAAGCTGCTGGTGTGGTGATGGTGAAGCTGCTGGTGGGTGGTGAAGCTGCGTGGTGGTGATGGTGAAGCTGCTAGTGTGGTGATGTGATGGTGAAGCTACTGGTGGTGGTGATGGTGGAGCTGCTAGTGGTGGTTGATGGTGAGGTGAGCTGCTTGTGTGTGGTGGAGCTGCTAGTGGTGGTGATTGGTGAGATGGAGCTGCTGGTGGGTGGTTGATGGTGAAGGTGGACTGCTAGGGTGGTGATGTGATGGTGATGTGGAGCTGCTAGGTGGTGGTGATGGTGGAGCTGCTAGTGTGGTGATGGTGAAGCTCTGGTGTGGTGGAGGTGAGCTACTGGTGGTGATGGTGAGCTGCAGTGGTGGATGGTGATGGTGGAGTGCTAGTGGTGTGATGGTGGAGTGCAGTGTGGTGTGGTGGAGCTGCTAGTGGTGGTGATGGTGAAGCTACTGGTGATGGTGGAGCTGCTAGTGGTGGTGATGGTGAAGCTACTGGTGATGGTGAAGCTACTGGTGATGGTGATGGTGGAGCTGCTAGTGGTGGTGATGGTGGAGCTGCTAGTGGTGGTGATGGTGAAGCTAGAAAATGTATGAAGGTTTTATTCTGGTAGAAAGACTCAACCATTCCAACAACTGAGAACGTCTCGCAACACTTGGTAACAGTAGTTGGGATATTTTCAGAGCACATTGACCATAAGTCACTAAACACTCGTAGCCACAACAAATATATACACGAGCCTGACCCATGGCCGGGCTCAGAGAGTAGACAAACTCGCGAAACTCTTCAAAGGTAATATACACAAACACAATAAAGAAAAAGTTAATGAACAATAAAATCTATGAACAACGCACAACACAAATATTATGGTACTAATATATAACAGCGACCATCATTTGAAACCCGCCCTTCCTTAAATTACTAATGACAAAAAGGAACTGGACTAGGTTCACAGATCAGTGCCTGACCAGCCGGGCTGCAGTTCGTACGTAAGACTGCATGCAGTCAACAGTAACAGTCAGGTTGATCAGGCCTTGATCCTCCAGGAGGCCTGGTCTGAGACCATGACCTGGAGGCGTTGATCCCCCATAAACGTCCTTCAGGTAAGTGCCGGACCAGCAAGGTATATAGGCCAGCGGCCGCCAGCAGCAACAACCTGGTTGACCAGACACGCCTGGCCCAGGGCCGGGGTGCGGGAGTAGAAAAACTCTCTAAACCCATCAAAGGTGTGTATCAAAAACAACGAGGTGAGGCAGGACAGGGTAGGGTGCGAGGCAAGGTAGGCACAGGGCGGGGCAGAGCATCAGGGGCAGGGCAGGGCAGGGCAAGCAGAGGGCAGAGGAGAGCATCAGGAAGCAGGGCAGGGCAGGGCAGGGCAAGGTAGAGCAGACAGGGGGCGTGGCGTGGTGGAGCGGTAAAGTGTTTTATCCCTGGATCCATCCCACCGTGACCTGACGTTAAATTGGATGGTTGTTGGTATTGCTGGTGGTGTGGTTGTTGTTGTTGTTGTTGTTCTGGTGGTGGTAGTGGTGGTAATCAAGGTGTCACCGGTGGTGGTTGGTAGCTGTTGTTGATTCCGGGGATCATCACCACCGCGACCCGGTCTCAGACCAGGCCTTCAAATTGAAGACCTGATCAACCAATCTGTTATTGCTGGTCGCACGCAGTCTAACGTACGAACCACAACTCGGCTGGTCAGGCACTGATTTGAAGAATTTGTCAAGTTCCATCCTGAAGGCCCCCAGAGGTTTGTTGGTAATTCCTCTTACGCAGGGAGGGAGGGCGTTGGAGAGTCTGCCGTCTGCCAAGTCTTTTATCCGGAGTGACTTTGGTATTCAGGTGTGGAACGAGTCCCTCCAGCATTTTCCTAGTGTAAATTATGATGTACTTTTCTTTCCTTTATCACAAGGAATAAGTTTAAGGGACTTCAAATTTTCAGAGTAGTTCAGATGTTTAACTTAACTGAATGGATTTGGGCAGTGAAAGTTCCCTCACGTTGTTCAGCTCATTATTTTCGCCTGCCTTTAAGAGGGCAGTTGACATACAGCATTATTCCAGCCTGGAGATTTGAAGAGTTTAATCACTGACTCAACATCTTTTGTCTTGAAAGTTCTTGTTATCCAGTTTATCATTTTCCCTGCGATCCTTGACTGTGAGATCTGCCGTCATCACTCCGGAGTCTTTCACTTAAAACTTCACCTCTTGAACGATTCGAGTTTGTCCTGTATTCGTAGTCGTACAAAAGAAACTAGGTGAGTAAATTAATGGATGATGATAGAACTTAGGAGATCAAGCGGAAAGACTGGTCCGGGACTAGTCCGTAGGAGGAAGGGGAAGAGACCCCTCGCAATGTGGTACAGGTAAAATACAAGTCTTCACATAAGGGGAGAACAGGTTTCTAGCCGGACTGTGTGGACACACCACCAGGCACCACCAAACATCTATACAAGAAAAGAGGGAATCAAATTAGTAAACAAACTTCGTGTAACAAAAGCCATGGGATCAGATAATATACCTCCGTAGATGCTGACACAAGATGCAGAATAACTGTGTCCCAGTAGCTGTAGTCTTCAAGTCGTTCCAGAAGGGACAGCTGTTAGAAAACTGTATAAAGAAGTCCAACGTGGTTCCCCATATATATGAGAGGAGACAGATAGGAATCCTCTGTTAAGATTGTAAAAATAACAGACAAAACAAGAAAGATGGGGTTGAATGGACTGCATCTTCCTGGACTGCAAGACTATGACATAGCACCACATCAGAGACTCGTACAAGAATTAAAATAGAAGGCAAGAATAAATGGGAGAGTGATTCACTAGTACCTGGTACCTGAAAGACAGAAGACATCAGAGAGAGTGAGAGAGATAGGGAGGGGGTGAGAAATAGGCACAAAACGGATTGGATTTAGGACAGATGTAGAAAATATTTACGGTGTGTCAGTTGGAAGGGTCTGGTATTTCCAATTAGTGTGTGTGTGTGTGAGTGTGTGCGTGTGTGTGTGTGTGGTGTGTGTGTGTGTGTGTGTGTGTGTGTGTGTGTGTGTACTCACCTAGTTGTCGTTGCAGGGGTCGATTCACAGCTCTTGGCCCCGCCTCTTCACTGGTCGTTACTAGGCCACTCTTCCTGCTCCATGAGCTTTATCATACCTCTTCCTAAAGCTATGTATGGATCCTGCCTCCACTACATCACTTCCCAGACTATTTCACTTCCTAACAACTCTGTGACTGAAGAAATGCTTCCTAACATCCCTGTGATTCACTTAGAGTCTTCAACTTCTAATTGCGACCCCTTGTTGCTGTGTCCCATCTCTGGAACATCCTGTCACTGTCCACCTTGTTAATTCTTCTCAGTATTTTATATGTCGTTATCATATCCTCCCTATCTCACCTGTCCTCCAGTGTCCTCAGGTCGATTTCCCTTAACCCCTCCTCGTAATACATGCCCCTTAACTCCGGGACTAGTCTTGTTGCAAACCTTTGCACTTTCTTTAATTTCCTTACATGCTTGGCTAGGTGTGGGTTCCAAACTGGTGCTACATACTCCAATATAGGCTTGACATACACGGTTTGCAGGGTCCTGAACGATTCCTTATTGAGATGTCGGAATGCTATTCTTAGGTTTGCTAGGCACCCATATCCTGAAGCAGTTATTTGGTTGATGTGCGCCTCAGGAGATGTGCCCCGATTTATACTCACCCCAAGATCCTGTATTCCGTCTGCGGTCTTTTTGCACTTCGTGGGATAGAACTCTAGGAGCCAGTTTCCAGACCAGGCCTGCAGCTTGTCCAGATCCCTTTGTAGTTCTGCCTGGTCCTCCTCCGATTGAATTCTTCTCATCATCTCCACATCATTTGAAAAGAGGGACACTTCTGAATCTATTCCTTCCATCATGTCGTTCACATACACCAGAAACAGCACCTGTCCTAGGACTGACCCCCGTGGAATCCCACTCGTCACAGGCGCCCACTCTGACACCTCGTCACGTACTATGACTCGATGATGTTTTCCCGACAGGTATTCCCTGATCCATTGCAGTGCCTTCCATGTTATACCTGCCTGGTCTTCCAGCTTATGCACTAATCTCTTGTGTGGAACTGTGTCAAAAGCCTTCTTACAGTCCAAAAAACGCAATCTACCCACCCCTGTCTCTCTTGTCTTACTGCTGTCACCTTGGCGTAAAACTCCAGTACGTTTGTGACACAGGATTTCCCGTCCCTGAAACCGTGCTGGTTGTCGTTGATAAGCTCATTCCTTTCTAGGTACTCCACCACTCTTCTCTGATAATCTTTTCCATGACTTTGCATACTATTCATGTTAGTGACACTGGTTTGTGGTTTAGTGCTTCGTGTCTGTTTCCTTGGTCAGACTGGTCATAACCCGCATATATTAATTCGTGTCACATTTAACATTTAACATAGCCAGGGGTCTGTTACCACAGAAAATATTTAGTCACATACAGAGGTGTAAACAAATGTGTCCTAAAAAAATCTGTTATTTTGTTGGGTTCTTCAGTGCTGTCTACCTGTTGATGGCTTTGGATGTCAACACCTATGTGGCTCAGTCCCGGGCGAGGTCTTCTGGTTGCTGGTATAATCAGTCAGGCTGTTGGTGTGCTAGTAGCACGCAGTTCAACTTAAGCACCACATCCTAGGTGATCAAAAACTATCTACAGGAACTTGTCGAGTTCTATATTGAAGATAGCAAGGTATCTATTGGTAATTTGACAGTCTTGTATAACAGTTGGGAAAGTAAATAACAAAAAGGCACAATACCGTGACTGGAACAATACACAAATAACCCGCACATGAAAGAGAGAAGCTTACGACGACGTTTCGGTCCGACTTGGACCATTGACAAAGTCACATGGTCCAAGTCGGACCGAAACGTCGTCGTAAGCTTCTCTCTTTTATGTGCGGGTTATTTGTGTACAGTTGGGAAAGTAGAGTGAGTGGGTCAGCTAGAGCTGTCACCCCCTGGTACTGCCTTGGAAGGCAGTACCTGCAAAGATACAGAAATACAAGACAGTACACCAGATAAGAGATAGTGGTCCTGGTACTGAAGAAACAGGTGAAGACTAAGACATACAAGACCCAGAAATACAAAATAGCATTACTGCTGGAGACGGAAAAAAAGTGGATGATGCTAGGGGATGGTGTTGATACATTACCGGTAATAACTGGAGGTGGCACTAATGGTAGTACTGGTGATGCAGATAGTGGGAGTCAGGAAAAGCTGCAGCAGGTGGGAACACAGCCATAAAAATTCTAGGAAACAGAAATAAAATCTATGCAAATTCTATGTTTTGGATATCTGTAGACATGGAATATCTTGAAAAAAAAAAAAACAGGTGGGACGTGCCATTTTGACTATCCAAAAAATTATTTCACCCTGAAATATGTTATACATCAGTCCATGAACGATAATGTTATGTTACAACACATACTGCCAGGCACAACATTTAAAGGGAACCAGAAGGTACAAATTACGTAGACCTTGAGAAACGAACTTCAGAGAAAGAGATTTAATGCCAAGAAGAAAAACTGGCAGGAAAGAAGAAAAAAAGAAAAGATGTAAACCAGAAAGAGAGACGCTCCCTATACAGGCCAAGACGAAGAATCGCAGAGCTGCTTAAAGGCAGGCGAAATTGCAGACCTGGAGAATGTAAAGAGAACTTTCACTGCACGTGTAAGTACATTAAAGCACCTAAATTACTAGGGACGGTTCAAGTCCCTTGACCTGCACTCCTTGGAACGCAGGCGAGAAAATCTTAAGAGGGACTAGTCTCGAATCTGAACACGGAAATCACTCCCTACGAAAGCAGAAGACTCGGCAGGCAGTGCAACAGCCCCCCAGTGAAAAACAAAGGTTACATGAGTACATAAGAGACAACACAATAAGTATCAAGGGCCCAAGACTGTTCAACTGTCTCCCAGCATACATAAGGGGGATTACCAATAGACCCCTGGCTGTCTTCAAGTGGGAATTGGACAGGCACCTAAAGTCAGTTCCCGATTAACCGGGCTGTGGTTTGTACGTTCATTTTCGTGCGGCCAGTAGTAACAACCTGATTAATCAGGCCTTGATCCACTGTGAGGCCTGGTCGTTGACCAGGTCGCGGGGGCGTTGACCCCTGGAACACTCCAGATGTACTCCAGGTATATGAAGGGAAGGTGTTGAAAACCCCTGGTTCCTCTACACCTGAGGTTAAGTCTTAGTGCACTTGCTGCACCTTTGCTTTTCATTAAGGATATTTCTGCCCCGTATGCCAAGACCTGGGCTCTCGTGTGATGATTCGTTTAGATTCGTCATATATGTTAAGTAAGGGGTTTGAAAAGTCTGGCTGAGCGAAAGGTTAAATGTTGAGGTGCTCATGTCTACACCACGATCTATCATTTCTGCTGGCAGCCTGCTGTCTTCCTTTCAATATTGTTATATCTTGAAGTGCTCGTGTCTACACCACGGATAAGCTATCATTTTTGATGGCTGCCCACTGGCTGCCTACTGTCTTGAAGTGCTCGTGTCTACACCACGGATAATCTATCATTCTTGCTGGCTGTCCGCTGGCTTGAAGTGCTCGTGTCCACACCACGGATAAGCTATCATTTTTGATGGCTGCCCACTGGCTGCCTACTGGCTTGAAGTGCTCGTGTCCACATCACCACTTATCATTCTTACTGGCAGTCTGGTGTCTTCACTTGTATATTGTAAGCGTATTCCGACGTGCCTTGCAAGGTGTAGGCTGCTCGTAACTCACCTCCTGGGAAGGCAAATTGGTTTCAGGCTTCATGTGTGTATTTACGAGGCAATAAATTCGTGTATTTTACGTAATGCGATGCAGTGGGCTATGATGTGCTGCTTGATAATATTGGCCAGGCAGAGATAAACACTTAGAAAAGGTAATATGGTAGAGACAGTAACATTTTACGAGTTATCGTATTAATATATTTCCTGGCCGATACTAGTGATCTGCTCTCTCTGGCCTCGATATCGGTATATACACAGAGAGGTGTATGTTTCTAATTGTATATACAAATAGTTTATGAAAGTTAAGACACATGTGCAACATCTGGATATCTTTATTGTAGACGTTTCGCCATCCAGTGGCTTTATCAATACAGATTCTAGGACATAATAGGAAGACAGTAGAACTATATACAAAAGATGAGGTAATCAGTCCCTCGGCCTTGGAGTTAGTGTTCACAGCATCGTGGTGGAGGAGAATCTGGAGCAAAGGCAAGAAGACTGGCGTTTATATAAGCGTCAGTGGAAGGGACGGGCAGCAGACGAGGGCAGTCACTGGTAGGCGGGATTCCCCAGTGGAAGTAGGTCCTTCCCAAAGAGATGGGTTAGTTGCAGCAGCCGTGAAGAAGGTCTTGTAGATGTCCTCTGAACCAAGATTCCATGATGTTGCAGTGTCTGACAAGTTGTGCAAGAAAGGTATAAAATACCGACAATATGAAAGTTAAGACACATGTGCAACATCTGGATATCTTTATTGTAGACGTTTCGCCATCCAGTGGCTTTATCAATACAGATTCTAGGACATAATAGGAAGACAGTAGAACTATATACAAAAGATGAGGTAATCAGTCCCTCGGCCTTGGAGTTAGTGAACACTAACTCCAAGGCCGAGGGACTGATTACCTCATCTTTTGTATATAGTTCTACTGTCTTCCTATTATGTCCTAGAATCTGTATTGATAAAGCCACTGGATGGCGAAACGTCTACAATAAAGATATCCAGATGTTGCACATGTGTCTTAACTTTCATATTGTCGGTATTTTATACCTTTCTTGCACAACTTGTCAGACACTGCAACATCATGGAATCTTGGTTCAGAGGACATCTACAAGACCTTCTTCACGGCTGCTGCAACTAACCCATCTCTTTGGGAAGGACCTACTTCCACTGGGGAATCCCGCCTACCAGTGACTGCCCTCGTCTGCTGCCCGTCCCTTCCACTGACGCTTATATAAACGCCAGTCTTCTTGCCTTTGCTCCAGATTCTCCTCCACCACGATGCTGTGAACACTAACTCCAAGGCCGAGGGACTGATTACCTCATCTTTTGTATATAGTTCTACTGTCTTCCTATTATGTCCTAGAATCTGTATTGATAAAGCCACTGGATGGCGAAACGTCTACAATAAAGATATCCAGATGTTGCACATGTGCCACACAAATAGTTTACTTTAATCCCACTTTTAGAAACACGTGAAGGACGTTTCCGGGGAAATTGCAATTTTTTTTATTGAAAGTTCTAGTTATCCAGCTTACAATTTTTCTCTTGCGGTAGAAATGGCAACATTGTTGCAATCAGACACTTACGTAGAGTTCAGGACATTTATAAAAGGAAACGTTTCGCCACGAGTGACTTCTTCAGTCCTAATACAGAGAAAACTAAGAAAACGCGTATTAGGACTGAAGAAGTCACTCGTGGCGAAACGTTTCCTTTAATAAATGTCCTGAACTGTACATAAGTGTCTTTTTCCACATCTTGTCAAGTGTCACCAGACCATTTCCTCATTGTTGCAATCCTTGAATGCGAGATCTTCGGACGCAGTTACTGCTAAGTCTCGCACGTGGGATTTTCGCTCTTTTGAATGATCTGTGGTTGTCTTGCACTCTGTTAGTCTTTATTTCCTCCATTCTTCCATAGCGGAGCGATTAAAACTTGTCCTTGTTAAAAATCATATTGTTGTCTGAGGCCCACCGGAAAACTTGATTTATATCCTCCTGAAGATTGGCTGTGTGTTTGACGGACGCCACTCTCAGATTCTGGTGTCATCAGCAAAGTGTAACACTATGATTTATCAGCAAAGTATGTTACACTATGATTTATTTCCCTGTCACTGTTGGATATAAGAATGAGAAACGGAAATGGAGCGAGTACCGTGCCTTGAGGAACACAGCTTTTCACTGTGTCAACCTCCAACTTTACCCTGTTTATTGCTAATCTTTGCGCTCGGTTTGTTAAGTATCCCTTTGCCCAATTTCCAAATTATTCCTTCTGCACGCATTTTGTCCGTAATCACACCATGGTCTACTTTGTCGAACGCTTTTGCAAACTTAATGTATAGTACATCAGCATTTACCTTGTCTTCTATAGTTTTCTTGACTGGTGGTGAATAGGTAACATGTACCCTTAATGACACTCATGTAGTGGATAGGCTTTAAACCTCATTAATCAACCAACCAGTCATCCCCCTTCCAGCCTTGACACTGTCGAAGGGTTCTTTATCTAAGGAATTGGAGTTATTCTCCCCTTGGACTGAACCTGAATACCTCCCTATCCCCAGGCGATGTATGATTCGTACGGGTTTAGCGCTTCCCCATGTATATGATTACTCTTTCTCTCGGTCCTGGAACAGATATCCAGCATGATGAAATATATTGGTAAGTTTCCTTGCACCTATGTTCGCCTGGCAGCAAAGTGTCGCACACGCCTCTTTATCCACTGTTGTAGATCTCATTCCTGCCCCCCCCCCCCCCCAAAAAAAAAAAAAAAAAAAAGTTATGGCTATGTAGGCTCGGCCACTAGCAGTAACAACCAGGTTGTTCAGTCAGTAAATAAGAAAGTTTAGTCTGTAGTGGAATCATTGAAACCGGTCATAGGCATGTTACAGGTAGGAAAATGTGTAGCTTTCCTAAGCAATGTGCCTAAGAAACGTCAGTCTTGCTGGAAACAGTGAAGTGTTGGACACAAGATACCTGCACACTGATGTCTATCTGGGCTGTGATGAACATATGGGCCAGGGGGCCAGCCACCAGCAACAGTCTGCTTGACCACTGTTTGAGGCGACAAGGTTAATGAGGAAGCAACTAGCGAAATCATAGGTTCTCAATGAAATTAGTGTCAGAACAAGGAAATAATTGAAAAAATTCAGCGTCATATCAGTAGAAGAGAGGAAGGCCGAGTTAGGCTGGTTAACGGGGTTTAAAATCTATCTACTACACAGAAGTTTGTAATTACGGCTGCATGTAAACTGCTCATCACTAGCCATGAATACTTTAATTCTTAAAACAGGAATCAAAGTATACTTTCTGCATATTTACACTGATATGATGTAAGATGGTTTAGCAAACCAAGTTGAGGAGTTAGACACTTGTGCAACGTTTGGGAATCTTTATTACGGAAACATTTCGCTATCCAGTGGCTTCTTCAGTCTAATATAAAGAACGGTGGAAGATGAGGAGTTTGAGGGACAGATTACCTCAAACTCCTCCTCGTCTTCCACCGTTCTAGGTATTGGACTGAAGAAGCCATTGGCTGGCGAAACGTTTCTGTAATAAAGATTCCCCAAATACTGAACAAGTATCTCACTCTTCATATTTACACTGAGAAACATACACCTCACGGTGTGTGTATACAACCTTCGAATAGCAGAGGGGACATGATCATGATATACAAAATTGAACCAAAGTTCGTACGTGGCCTGAATGCATCAACACAAGCCACCACTAATGTTTATTCATACAAGGCACTAAGCGTAGCAGTTTTAATTTTAATGTACCTCGTTGCACTCTGATATTTACGGCTCTTCATGTATAAAATTGTCTACTGATATGGTGAATATTGGAGCTCTTAACGAGCGATGTGCCACAAAACGAAATTAGTTTGTTTGTAAACACTGGCCGTTTACCCAGGAAATTGGAGGCACCCGACCTCAAAACCGTGTAATTGAATGTTGCTTTTTAAACGTAGGTCAAGTTTTTTTTTAAGTTTGTTTCTTATAAACTTGCAGTTGTGGTGATAATTGATCCACCAGGTTGTGTTACAACTACCAGTCGTGGTTACTGTATATAAAGGTATTATAACTGCCACTTGTGGTTATAAGTGATATGTCAAGGTTGTATTATAACTTCTAGTTGTGAGAGTAAGACACATGTGCAACATCTGGGTATCTTTATTGTAGACGTTTCGCCATCCAGTGGCTTTATCAATACAAATAAGAACATAAGAACATAAGAACGAAGGAACACTGCAGAAGGCCTACTGGCCCATGCGAGGCAGGTCCAAGTCTCCTACCGGCTTAAGCCAATGCACCCAACCTAGTCAGGTCACGTCACATTGACTTAAGGGAGGAACACGGCAACCGACCTGGTAGCACAAGCTATCAGGTCTAACTCACACCCACCCACATCCACTCATGTATTTATCCAACCTATTTTTAAAGCTACACAACGTTCTGGCCTCTATAACGGTACTTGGGAGTTTGTTCCACTCATCCACAACTCTATTACCAAACCAGTACTTTCCTATATCCTTCCTGAATCTGAATTTTTCCAACTTAAAACCATTGCTGCGAGTCCTGTCTAGGCTAGATATTTTCAGCACACTATTTACATCCCCTTTATTTATTCCTGTCTTCCATTTATACACCTCAATCATATCCCCCCTAATTCTACGTCTTTCTAGAGAGTGCAGATTCAGGGCCCTTAGTCTATCCTCATAGGGAAGGTTTCTGATACATGGGATCAACTTTGTCATCCTCCTTTGTACATTTTCCAGAGAATTTATATCCATTCTGCAATAAGGTGACCAAAACTGTGCAGCATAATCTAAATGAGGCCTAACCAAGGATGTATAGAGTTGAAGAACAACCTGACATAACTTGAAGACAGTAGAACTATGTACAGAAGATGAGGTAATCAGTCCCTCAACCTAGGAGTAGGTGCAAACAGCACCATAGTCTAGTTGTGGTGATTGATAAGTCAATTTGAAGGACGGTTCCGGGGGTCGACGCCTCCGCGACTCGGTCTCAGACTAGGCTTCCAAGAGGATCGAAGCCTGTTCAATCAGGCTGTTACTGCTGGCCAGGCGCAGTCGAACGTACGACCCACAGCCCGGCTAATAATGCACTTATTTGAAGAACTATTACGACACTAACTTTAAAACTGTTAATTAGGGATAAGTTTCCATTTACTATGGGATTAAAACATTAATAATATATACCAGAGACTTAAGTTCCCTTCAGACTTGGCTGTAATAATAATAATAATAATAATAATAATAATAATAATAATAATATATTTACTACAAGTACATGTACAAGATATACCGTTCTATAAACACAAATGCAGTATAATGTGATCCTTTATTGACTACGTTTCGCCCACACAGTGGGCTTTTTCAAGTCACAAACAGAACTACCTGGGGTGGAAGGAACGCGAGTATTTATAGTCCGGCTGAGGTCAGGTGAAGAATGCTGCATCTGATGATGTGTTAGGTAAGACACATATGCAATAGTTAGGTATCTTTATTTCGAAACGTTTCGCCTACACAGTAGGCTTCTTCAGTCGAGTACAGAAAAGTTGATAGAAGCGGAAGATACTTGAAGACGATGTAATCAGTCCATCACCCTTAAAGTTTTGAGGTGGTCAGTCCCTCAGTCTGGAGAAGAGCATTGTTCCGTTGTCTGAAACAATATGAAGTTGAAGTGACAGAATGGGGCTTTATATAGTGCCAGGAGGTGAGACGTAGGTTGCTTTGGGAGGGCAGGTCCTTCTCAAACCCAGCCGTTCTCAACTAGTAAGGTTGTCCGAAGTTGATGGTCTGTACCAAGATACCCTTGTGTTGCAGTGTCTGACAGAATGAACATTAAAATGGTATAAAATACCGACAGATTGTTAGGTAAGACACATATGCAACAGTTAGGTATCTTTATTTCGAAACGTTTCGCCTACACAGTAGGCTTCTTCAGTCGAGTACAGAAAAGTTGATAGAAGCGGAAGATACTTGAAGACGATGTAATCAGTCCATCACCCTTAAAGTTTTGAGGTGGTCAGTCCCTCAGTCTGGAGAAGAGCATTGTTCCGTTGTCTGAAACAATATGAAGTTGAAGTGACAGAATGGGGCTTTATATAGTGCCAGGAGGTGAGACGTAGGTTGCTTTGGGAGGCCAGGTCCTTCTCAAACCCAGCCGTTCTCACTAGTAGAGGTTGTCGAAGTTGATGGTCTGTACCAAGATACCCTTGTGTTGCAGTGTCTGACAGAATGAACATTAAAATGGTATAAAATACCGACAGATTGTTAGGTAAGACACATATGCAACAGTTAGGTATCTTTATTTCGAAACGTTTCGCCTACACAGTAGGCTTCTTCAGTCGAGTACAGAAAAGTTGATAGAAGCGGGAAAATACTTGAAGACGATGTAATCAGTCCATCACCCTTAAAGTTTTGAGGTGGTCAGTCCCTCAGTCTGGAGAAGAGCATTGTTCTGTTGTCTGAAACAATATGAAGTTGAAGTGACAGAATGGGGCTTTATATAGTGCCAGGAGGTGAGACGTAGGTTGCTTTGGGAGGGCAGGTCCTTCTCAAACCCAGCCGTTCTCACTAGTAGAGGTTGTCGAAGTTGATGGTCTGTACCAAGATACCCTTGTGTTGCAGTGTCTGACAGAATGAACATTAAAATGGTATAAAATACCGACAGATTGTTAGGTAAGACACATATGCAACATGTAGGTATCTTTATTTCGAAACGTTTCGCCTACACAGTAGGCTTCTTCAGTCGAGTACAGAAAAGTTGATAGAAGCGGAAGATACTTGAAGACGATGTAATCAGTCCATCACCCTTAAAGTTTTGAGGTGGTCAGTCCCTCAGTCTGGAGAAGAGCATTGTTTTCCCTTGTCTGAAACAATATGAAGTTGAAGTGACAGAATGGGGCTTTATATAGTGCCAGGAGGTGAGACTAGGTTGCTTTGGGAGGGCAGGTCCTTCTCAAACCCAGCCGTTCTCACTAGTAGAGGTTGTCGAAGTTGATGGTCTGTACCAAGATACCCTTGTGTTGCAGTGTCTGACAGAATGAACATTAAAATGGTATAAAATACCGACAGATTGTTAGGTAAGACACAGATGCAACAGTTAGGTATCTTTATTTCGAAACGTTTCGCCTACACAGTAGGCTTCTTCAGTCGAGTACAGAAAAGTTGATAGAAGCGGAAGATACTTGAAGACGATGTAATCAGTCCATCACCCTTAAAGTTTTGAGTATCTTCCGCTTCTATCAACTTTTCTGTACTCGACTGAAGAAGCCTACTGTGTAGGCGAAACGTTTCGAAATAAAGATACCTAACTGTTGCATATGTGTCTTACCTAACAATCTGTCGGTATTTTATACCATTTTAATGTTCATTCTGTCAGACACTGCAACACAAGGGTATCTTGGTACAGACCATCAACTTCGACAACCTCTACTAGTGAGAATGGCTGGGTTTGAGAAGGACCTGCCCTCCCAAAGCAACCTACGTCTCACCTCCTGGCACTATATAAAGCCCCATTCTGTCACTTCAACTTCATATTGTTTCAGACAACGGAACAATGCTCTTCTCCAGACTGAGGGACTGACCACCTCAAAACTTTAAGGGTGATGGACTGATTACATCGTCTTCAAGTATCTTCCGCTTCTATCAACTTTTCTGTACTCGACTGAAGAAGCCTACTGTGTAGGCGAAACGTTTCGAAATAAAGATACCTAACTGTTGCATATGTGTCTTACCTAAACAATCTGTCGGTATTTTATACCATTTTAATGTTCATTCTGTCAGACACTGCAACACAAGGGTATCTTGGTACAGACCATCAACTTCGACAACCTCTACTAGTGAGAACGGCTGGGTTTGAGAAGGACCTGCCCTCCCAAAGCAACCTACGTCTCACCTCCTGGCACTATATAAAGCCCCATTCTGTCACTTCAACTTCATATTGTTTCAGACAACGGAACAATGCTCTTCTCCAGACTGAGGGACTGACCACCTCAAAACTTTAAGGGTGATGGACTGATTACATCGTCTTCAAGTATCTTCCGCTTCTATCAACTTTTCTGTACTCGACTGAAGAAGCCTACTGTGTAGGCGAAACGTTTCGAAATAAAGATACCTAACTGTTGCATATGTGTCTTACCTAACAATCTGTCGGTATTTTATACCATTTTAATGTTCATTCTGTCAGACACTGCAACACAAGGGTATCTTGGTACAGACCATCAACTTCGACAACCTCTACTAGTGAGAACGGCTGGGTTTGAGAAGGACCTGGCCTCCCAAAGCAACCTACGTCTCACCTCCTGGCACCTCCTGGCAGTCCATCAATCTTGAATAGAATACGGGTATTCTATTCAAGATTGATGGACTGACCACATCGACTCAAGGTTGAGGGACTGATTACCTCATTCTCCTCCTGTTCTTCAAGATTCTCCTTTGTATGGACTGATGAAGCCACTGTGTGGCGAAACGTTTCCTCAATAAAGATACCCAAGAGTTGTATATGTGTCTAATTTATCGCCATAAAAGTTGTTCCAGTTGTCAATGAATGGGATTGCAAGTTCCTTGCAGTATCTGTCTAGCCAGCAATTTACACCAATTGCCCTAGACAACCATTCATTTCCTACTCCCCTTCTAGGCAAGATGCTACATATGATTGGGATCCCTCCCTTAGACTTAATGAAATCTATAGCTGACCTGTACTTATCTAGCAGCTCTTCTCTCCTACCCTTCCCAATATCATTTCCACCAGCACTGAGACAAATAATGGGCTTGTTCCCATTACCTGACATGATATTATCCAGCCTGTTGACAATGTCCCCAACACCAGCTCCAGGGAAGCACACACTATCTCTCATCTTCTTATTCCTATTACAAAAAGCACGGTCAATATATCTTACCTGAGAGTCACCAACCACAAGAATGCGCTTACCTCCATTAGCAGGGGCAGTAGTACCCTTACCTTCACTGGCCACTGAAGTACATTCATCCTGAAGAACAGAGAAGCGATTTCCTACCTTCAGATCTTCACTCTTAACTTTCCTTACTCTGATGCGCCTCCCATTACTGTGAACCACTCGCCACTTGTAGCAGGTGCTGGACTGCACCTCACTGCTGGTAGCCGTTGCTACCTCCCCAACTACAGCCTCCTCACAGCGAGAGACAGACTGCACCTCACTGCTAGAAGCCTCATTCCCCACAACTCCAGCCACCTCACACTCTCTCCCAGACCCATTGAGGTGGACCTTCAGCCTCCTAATCTCCTCCTGGAGAAGCAAGACCTCCTCCTTCAACTCTCCAACCTCAATTTTTAAAACACTGCAGAAGCAAACCATGCTTTGTAACCGTCCACGCTAATCCCCAAAGCAGCTCAGGGTCTGTGACCTCACGTGACGACTGACCACTGACCACTGACCAATACTGGATTATTGACAATATGTAATCTGTTAAAATAGTAGACTAACACATAATTATTAAAAGATAAGAGTGATGCACCACTAAGTTAAATATACATTATAATAATCGATCCTCGTGGGTTTAGCGCTTACTTTTGATTGTAATAATAGTCAGAAACTGGCAGTCAAGTGGCAGATATACAGTTCAGATGTAAAAGCAGCATATCTCAGTGTATAACTGACATAATAAGTATACCCCATGAATATTAGAATATCAGGATATATAACTAAGTAAATCTAGACGATGTATAAGGATGACTTACCTAATTAGAGACTTATACGGAGGTATTTATTATAACTGTCCAACTGTTATATAAGAAAAGAATATATGTGCTGTACATTGTCATAGAAGTATTAAGAATACACTAATTTAATAAAGTATACTTATAGGCTGGAATAACATTGCATTTTACAATGAGGAATTCACTAATATATGGTATTGTTGTTGCTTGGTTTAAGACCTTGTTAGCTTACACAAGAGAATGATGTTATGCTTTTTCTTGGTATTAATATCTGTGGCTCTGATGTGTCAGTCAGTGGTTTTGTTTCCAGTCTCACATGGCTGCGTTTTGAACAGCCATAAAGGTTTCTTTATCGAGATTACTAAAGGTTATTCTCTGATTCTCTGACCTTGCATAGATTGCCAAAGCCGCAATGAAGTTTACTTACATCTCCGGCGCCATGTTCCAGAAAGTAAGAGGCTTGGTGGACGGTGCAAGATACCTCTAGTGAAAAGCAGGGTTGCTATGCATACACCAAGGAAAAAATCATTAGTGTGAAGAAACCAAGACTAACGTTCTCCTTTCATGTATAAGGAGGATTACTAACAGTCCCTGGTTGTCTTCAAGAAGGAACTGGGCTGTGGTGCTTATTTTGGACTTCGTGCGGCTAGCACCAACAGCCTGGCTCATCAGGCGGCATGCGGGTCCCTCATCTCATTCCCGGATGTCATGACCTTATACGTACTTATTCGCACTGAGGTCTAACAGCCACTTATCTCACCACTCTTGCAACCTGTCTTGTTTTCATGGAAGAAAATGAAGGGCTCTTGATCCAACGAATTGGAGCTACCCTCCGCTCGAATCTGATTGCCTCCCATTTCTCAGGTGCTGTATGACCCTTACGGGTTTAACGCCCTCATAAAATAATAATCCTGGAGTATTCTTTCCTTTCCACTTCTTATTTTCAGTACATCCGTAAACACACACACACACACACATGTCGTGCCGAATAGGCAGAACTTGCGATCTTGGCTTAAATAGCAACGCTCATCTTGCCATATAGGACAAGCGAAAATTTGTGTATGCAATAATTTCGCCAAAATCATTCTGAACCTAACGAAAAAAATATGTTTCACTGTGTTTGTTTAGTATTAAATTATTGTAAACAAATCTAAAATATATTTAGTTGGATTAGGCTAAAAAAATTGTTGTTATAATAAGGTTAAGTAAGTTTTCTAAGATTCTTTTGGTGCAAAATTAAAATTTTTTACATTAACATTAATGAAAAAAATATATCTTTAAATGTATAAGAGAAATTTTTAGAAAGGACTCAATTTTAAATGAGTTCTTGCTAATTGACCAGTTTTACATATTCGGGACGACATATATATATATATATATAAATATATATATATATATATATATATATATATATATATATATATATATATAATATATATATATATATATACATATAATATATATATATATATATATATATTATATATATATATATATATATATATATATATATATATATATATATTTTATATATATATAAACTATGTTACATATGTACACGCAGACAGATATATCTGTAAACAGCGACTCAAGATTAATCTCATCTGCCAGGCCATTTAATTATACACTGGTCAACAATTTTTGAAAAGTGGTATGCTTCTTAAATGAGATTAGTTAATTCTTATGTATTTTCATGTCCTGAATCCAAATACGTATCACCTTGAAAAATGCTTATTGGCTTTAGGTTTAAAGATACGAGACATATAATATTTGATTATTTTATTATAACGTACAATATGTGTCAGTATGTTTTAAACTCTAATCCGTGCCTTCTCTCTGCCTTTATGCATGACGCTTATAGTGGGCTGAAGAATCATCTCTTGCCAATGTCCAGCAATAGTCTGCAAGCATTCTTGTGTCCCATTTGCCCTAGTACCATTTTTCCATGGTTGAAATATCTTGGTGAAACCTTTCACAATGTTCGTCACTAAGTGCCCCACAGTTCGCTGGAAAAAAAAGTCTAAATGTGAGTCCAAAATGTGGATTTTAAGTGACATCCCATGTTCTTGTAAGCCTTGATGAAGTTTTCCACCAATTTTTCATAGTTGCCTTCCCTTCTGTTTGCGAGAAATCCCTTCGCCACTAACTTGAATGCTTCCCAAGCAGTTTTCTCCTCCCCATGAAGGTCTGATTCAGAGTCACCATCTTTAAGAAGCTCTTGAATCTGAGGACCGTTGAAGACTCCCTCTCTAATCTTAGCGTCGCTCAGTGAGGGGAATTTTGATGTTAAGTACTTCAATCCCTGACCAGATTTGTCCATAGCTTCTACAAAGTTTTTCAATGGCCCCAGTTTTATGTGTAGTGGTGGTAGCAAAATTTGTTTGGTTCAGTGAGAGGTGGATGTTGAACATTTTTCATCCCAGGTTCCAATGATTGACGAGGTGGGCAGCTAAGCAGAAGTATTTATATCATTCAGTAGGAAAATAGAATTAATATAATATGCCTCACATGCATATCAATAGCTTGCTCAGTGAATATTTATTATAAGTTTAAAAAGTGTTTGGCTAAAGAAAATCGCCTAATTTTCACTTCAAAATATAAACTTGCACATCACAACCACCTTCTATGACTGCTGGAACAATAATGAAGGTCAGTCAGACTGTGAGTGTGGTAAGAAATACACTGCCACAAACCTGTTGGAACCTGTTGTGACAGGTACGTCTGTATTGAAAAGTAGAGCTAACTAACAATTTTAACCATGATATTCATTATCAGTGACCTAAAATTAGTTGGAAATTGCTACCCTGGTCTCGGAAGCATTTTGGTTGTTGACCAGTGATATATTAAGAATAAAAGTGACTTTTGTACTGATTCTTGAGGGACCCCACTAATAACCCTGGACCATCCTGACAATTCCTCCTGTACCGTCAGTTTTTTTTATACAAATCAGTTTTGTCTTTCCCTCTCGCTTCCTCTTCTAGCTTGTTGCTCACTCCCTGGTAGATGAACCGTATGAGATGCGTTCCTAAAGAGAGAGAGAGAGAGAGAGAGAGAGAGGAGAGGAGAGGAGAGGAGAGGAGAGGAGGAGGCGAGGTAGAGAGGGACGGGAGGGGAAAGCCTGTTGTGATAAGCAGAGATGGTCTGCAGTAATTGTCACTGCGGAGTCATAGCCTAGTGCAGTAGCCAACTGAAATTGCTTACCAGAGTGGTACCCCTTTTCCATTTGCATATTGGACTTATTTACAGGTCATAGCCGCATCCATTTGCATATTGCACTTGTTTACGGGCCGTAGCCTAGGGTAATAGCTTAAAGAGCCGCGTGTTTCCCAAAATTCAAACATTATTCACTAGGCTTTTGAATATTGTAATCGTCACTTGTTCTGATGTTCCACAAGATTTATGATGACGCAATTGTTTAACTATATATATATATATATATATATATATATATATATATATATATATATATATATATATATATATATATATATATATATATATATATATATATATATATATTATATATATAATTTGTGTTAAAGCGGCGTTCTTATAAATAAAAGTACTGATGTTAGGATGCATGATCTGTAGAATGATAGGTAGAATGAATTAAGATCTGTACAATGATAGCTGGAATGAATTAAGATATATATAACGGTAGCTAATGTTAATCAGATATGTAGAATGTTAGCTAGCATGCATGAAGATCGCTGATCATATCCAAATACATTGACCCTCCAGGAGAGAGAGTACCATTTTGCATGTGTTAAGGTTCACTGCCCGCAAGAGTAGGGTAATTGCGGAAATGTTCCTTTGAACGTTCCTTTCCTTTGCCCAAGAAATCTAACTGGCAATTTATATGGAAATCCGGTGGAGCTTACACGCGATACACAAACGCTTTCAGCGCAATTGTCGTGTTGCAAAATTGTTGCAGATCTGGAGGAGCGAGCCTAGTCTCCGGTGTTTATTTACCCCCCCCCCTAAGCCTGACATTACTGTCTACTCTTGATGTTGCGCAAAAAGTGTCAAGAGCACATCTTTGTAATGAGGATGCATGTCCGGTCCCTGGTTCATTCTCGTTTGTTCACAGTTCCTGGCTCCTGTTACTAGTCTTCCATTCCTTTCTCCTCTTGCTGGTTTACCGCTCCTGGCTACCATTGTTGGTTCACTGCCCCTGATTCCAGCTGTTAATTCACTGCCCTTGGTTTTCATTGTTGACGTACCGCTTCTGGCTTCCTTTTATTGGTTCACTATGTCTGGCTCCTCTTCTTGGCTCACTGCTCCTGGCTTCCAGTGTTGGCTCACTGCTGGCTTCTATTGTTGGCTTGTTGTGCCTGGTTCTCTGTGGCTCTCTGCCAGATACACTAAGGTTGCTAGCTATTTGAAACTAGACTTTAAAACAATATACTTTAACTGTATGTATCTGCAGCAAAAAAGATTATTTTTTTTTTATATTACAAATGATTTAGATGCCTGAACTGATGCTGTTAGTGAAAGTTCTCTCAACATCCTCTAGACTCTAGAATGTAAGTTCGCCTGCCTTAAATAGAGCTCGTAGTGTATGGCAGTATTCCAGTATACAGAATACAAGTGCTTACGGAGTATCCTTGTACTCTTTAATACGCTGTTATCTAGACTATTAAGTAGTACCCTCGTATAGTAGACTTCTTTTTTTGACGATTCAGTTATCCAGCCTATTAAGGTGTATTCTCGTACAGTAGGCATCACCGGTGATGGACCTACATTTTTGGGGCCCAGAAGCTTGAACTATTATGGGGGGGGGCTCCTTCTCATACAGTAGCCCGAAAATTTTTAAGCCCAGAAGCAGTGTCGCTTCTGGGCCCCTCCGGGATTAGGGACCCTGAAACTTAAGCTTCATTATTTGCATAGCAGATCCGCCCCTGGGCCACATCACTGTTTTGATGACTCTTTTTATCGAACTTATCAAAGAGCACCCTCGTATTAGGCATCTTTTTGTTTTGATGATTCTGTTATCCAGCATTTTAAGTAGTACCTTCGTACTGTAGGTATCTCTGTTTTGGTGATTCTAGTTATAGAACTTGTTGTATGACCCTTGTGGGTTTAGCGCTTATATTGTATTGTAATACTAACACTAATACTGATAATTAATAATAATAAAATAACACCCAGCTTGTCTTGTGGTACATCCATAATAATACTGGTGAAGGAGGGTTGAGTAACAGGGACGTGCTGTTGTAAACTTTCTCCCGTGATTGTGTAAATGATGGGGTTCAGCGTGTTTAATATTACTTCTTAACATTGTTATAATGTGAGACGTCAGTGTTACACATGAGGGTGGAGTGCAGCATGGAGGGTTCTACATGAGGAAAATTGTAGCTACATGGCGAGGAGGCAGAGTGGAGGGACTGGGACAATCGATGTCATCACAGCAGCAACGTGTAAATTTTGCAAGTGAACATCATAGAATGTTCAGGTTAATTAGTGTACACTGGAAAAAAGTCCTGCAAATATCTGCTGCTCACGACTTTTCAAATTGTTTCTTAATTGTATACACACGACAATACATAATAAGATTGTAATTTTTATGTTTAAGAAAGATTAATTATTGTTTGATCAAGCGTACTTGATTAGTGTTTTAAGTCGGTCCCATCAAACAGCCTTACCTTTACCTTTGATATTCTTTTGAGTTTTTCGAGAGTTTCACTACTCTCGGAGCCCGGTCATGATCCAGGCTCGTCTGGTGCTTGTCTGGTCAACCAGGCTGTTGCTGCTGGAGGCCGGCTGCCCCATATATCCATCACAGCCTGGTTGATCTGGCACATGGGGAAATACTTGTCCACTTTCTTCTTAAAGGCTTCTACACTTGTCCCAGCCGTGTTTCTGATATCTTCTGGTAAGATGTTGAATAGTCTGGGACCCCGGATGTTGGTACAAGTGTTCCCTTATTGTCCCCACCGCACCCCTGCTCTTCACTGGGTTTATTTTACATTTCCTCCCATACCTCTCACTCCAGTATGTTGTTACGGCAGTGTGCAGATTGGGGACCAAGCCCTCGAGTACTGTCCAGGTATATATTATCATGTATCTTTCTCTTCTCCGCTACAATGAATATATGTTCAAGGCTTGCAGGCGTTCCCAGTAATTTAGGTGCTTTACTGCTCAGTGTGAGCCGTAAACGATCTCTGTATTTGTTCCAGTTCTGATATTTCTCCTGCTTTGAACGGGGCCCTCAGCATTGAGCAATATTCTAAATGAGGGAGCGCTAGCGATTTGAAGAATGTCACCATCGGCATTATTTCCCTTGTTTTGAAAGTTCTCAGTACCCACCCCGTCATCTTCCTGGCTGTCGTGATCTTTGTCTTGTTATGTTCCTTAAAAAAAAGGTCAGCTGACATAATTATTCCCAGGTCTTTTACGTGTTCCTTTCGTTCTAATTGGTGACCCTCGTGAGTTTTGTATATAGTGTTCCTTTTGAGTTCTTCATTCTTTCCATACCTAAGCAGCTGGAACTTATCACCATTGAACGTCATGTTGTTCTCCACTGCCCACTGGAAAACCCTGCTTATGTCTACCTGGAGGGCATTCCGGGGATCAACGCCCCCGCGGCCCGATCCACGACCAGGCCTCCCATATAATTTTTTCAGTGTCCTCTACCGTAGTGACTTTCATGCTTATTTTAGTGTCATATGCAAATGATGATACAAAAGTGTGACGGGTGTTTTTATGTATGTCTGCTATGACTGGATGAGAAACAACAGGGGTGCCAGGACAGTGCCTTGGGGCACTGAGCTTTTGACCTCGCTGATGCTGGATCTTGCTCTGTTTACTACTACTTTTTGTGTTCTGTGTGTTAGGAAACCGAAAATCTGCCTACCTTCCCGTAATGCCCATGGCCCTCATCTTGTGCTCTATCACTCCATGATCGCATTTGTCAAACGCCTTTGCAAAATCTGTGTAAATCACATCTACGTTTTGGTCGTCTTCCAGTGCCTCCGTAATTCTGTCATAATGGTTCAGCAGCTGTGACAGACATGATCGTCCTGCTCTAAAACCATGCTGGTTCGGGTTATGCTGGTTGTGTTGGTCCATGAAATTTGTAATCTGCCGTCTCATCACTCTTGAAGCACATAAAAGTAGTTCGTAACATCGAGAAATGTAAATCTTTCATGGCCAGACTGAGGTTTACTTGAGGGGATTTCTGAATCTTCATGGTTCCTGTGGCACCCAGTGGAGGCTTCTCACATTCTTGTTTTATATATACATGAGTCATGTTCTCTTATTATCATATTAATTTTTGTTATTGCTAGGGTTATAGTGGGTGATAGTTTCACTAGACAAGTAGTAGCTCATTGGTATAGTTTGGGAAGTTACAGCCAGGGGGATCAAGATTCGATCCCCGGGCGAGGCTAGACATATGGGTAAGTCTCCTTGTAGCAGCTACCCAGTAAGTGGATACGGGAATGTTAGATGGCTGTTGTGGGTTACATTCTAGGGCTGGACCCTCAGCAGCTAGTTTATTGTAAACCTCTGGGTAAGGAAACCAAATTTGGTGGCTATGCCGCCTGACTAATGATGACCCGCAGCGCATCCTGTCAACAGTTGCGCAAGATTACAATTGTCACATAATTAACATGTTGAAGATATTTTTGTCATGTGTATTACTAAAGACTTTGAATTAGGAACCCCACGGGGAGGTGTGCTCAGCCCCACACTGTTCAATATAATTAATCATATAATTAATCATATATCAAATACAATGTTACTAGACGACAATATCGAGGTTCAACGACCAGGTCTTTTGGTTGATGGCCTGATTAATCAGGTTGATGGTGCAAGCCGTAAGCAGTCCATCGTGTGGATCACAGCTAGGCTTCTCGGGAACTCAGCTGACAGCCAACGGCCTCACGGTAATTCCCCTTATGTAAGAAAGGAGGTTGTTGAAGTCTTGGTCCTTTTACATTTACAGAAGCAGTCTTAAAGAAAGCATTTTTTATCCAGATTCTTTTATATTACTGTGACAAACATTTATTTTCCAAGAAGTTACATTTGCTGCAGATAATGACTTACATTGTATGTCTGTCTTACATGACAAATAAGTTATGTAAGGAATTTCAACAGACTAAAATTACAACTTAGATTATGCTAATGCAGAGTTTAACATAATTAACTTGTCTGAAGATTATCAAATATAGTGATTATTCTAAGTAGCATTCTTCTTCTTAAAATAGTAATGTTAATATGAGAGATATATTAAAACTAAATCTCTGACAATTTTAGTTATAAAATTTTTGGTTGGTAGAAATATAGTGGAGACAAGAAGTGCATGAGTATGAATGTTGAGTGGAATATGAATATGCAGGCTGTATTAGATATACTGCATTTTAACACTTAAATTCGATCTTCAGGAAGAAATCCAAATATTCTTCCTTGAAGCCTTTGTATCCACTTATCCGAGTCTATGGGTCCCTCAAGTTCACGTATTTTTTTTTTTTCATTTTTTTAAGCATTTGGCACAGAGGACATATAGGATCTTCGGATAAAGAACTGCATTTTTCTTTTATTTGTTTAGCTTCCACGCAGGTTGATTATTATTATTACAATCAAAACTAAGCGCTAAACCACCAGGGTCATACAGCGCTGCTACTCAGATTGAGTCAAACACGTGATGTATCAAGGAAGTACAGCACTTAATTCATGTATTGTATATATGTACTCTGTTGAGGCTTTAGGGCTGTGTTTATATCCGTGTTAATTGTCCTGTACATTTAGTATGCTTAGTAGTAAGTGTTTGTGTGATTTTAACTTTTTAGTTGGGTGGGGGTCAGGGTTGTCTGAAACCTGATTCACGAAATCGTAATGACACCATTGCAACCAAACCATACCACGGGCGGGGATAGAACCCGCGATCAGAGAGTCTCAAAACTCCAGACCGTCGCGTTAGCCACTGGACCAGCTAGCCACAATAAGATTCGTCCAACTAAGTATATTTCTACACCATAGGTATATTTCTACACCATAGGTATATTTCTACACCATAGGTATATTTCTACACCATAGGTATATTTCTACACCATAGGTATATTTCTACACCATAGGTATATTTCTACACCATAGGTATATTTCTACACCTATGGTGTAGAAATATACCTAGTTGGACGAATCTTATTGTGGCTAGCTGGTCCAGTGGCTAACGCGACGGTCTGGAGTTTTGAGACTCTGATCGCGGGTTCTATCCCCGCCCGTGGTATGGTTTGAAACCTGATTAGTTAAAAAATCTAATGACAATTTTTTTAGGGTCTACTTGTCTATTTTTGGCACTAACGAACTAAGTCAAACATCTAGATTATTGATAACATTTGAAATTCTTCGAACTGTACTCTTGAAATTTAGGTGAGAAAGATGACTCATAATATATACCTGGAAAATTCTAGAGGGACAACCCACAGAAATCACAACCCTCTCCATCCTCCACCCATACTACCCAAGATATGTACCCCTTGCCCCTAACCGGAGTATTTTCATCAGGTGAGCGTGGAGGCGCATCACAGGAGTTCAGTCATCACATCATCACCTCTCCACGTCTCATCCACTCCAGGACCAAGAGACACATCACTACCACCGCTCACAAGGTGAGTACAGCCACTGAGTTCTCTCTCTCTCCATTGAATGACTCTTCATTTATACTTATTTAGGTTTATAGACCATATGACTTTGAGGGCTATGAGAATAGATGTAGCAAGAAAGCTGTGAGAATGTGGGATAAGATATAGTTGCATCACAGAAGCTGGTGGCTGGAGCAACCATGTCACAGAAGTTGGTTGCTGGAGCAACCATGTTACAGAAGTTGATGGCTGGAGCAACCATGTCACATTAGTGCTGGCTGTAAAATCATCCTATTGTAACTTTCGTGGCTCACTGAAACAACGCAGGGCCTGCCACACACACAAGGACCTAAGTTCGAAGCCCTGACCTGACCATTCTTCAGTTCATTAGTTAGGTATGATGTGTGTGTGTGTGTTTGCGTGCGAGTGATTATATATATATATATATAATATATATATATATATATATATATATATATATATATATATATATATATATATATATATATATATATATATATATATACATACATACATACATACATACATACATACAGACATACATATACGTACCAACATGGATGATTCTGTTTTCCTCATTGAATGCTACTTTCCATAGTATTAACTCAGTTTGCAAACATTAATACACTGGTATATATGTCATATATAAGGAATGAGAAAGAGTAATGGGGTGAGCTGAGTACTTTACTTTGAGAATCTGCTTCGAGGCTTCTAATTATATTCTGCTGGCCATGTTTGATTCATTT